>OX183134.1:3880790-4300309 GCA_945261195.1 Cryptosula pallasiana | reverse complement strand
CACTACTACATATAATAAAAATATTATTTTGTTTTTTGTTGCTGACACTCCCTAAATTTTTAAGCTCAAGGTTGGGAGGCCTTGATCTGATTGTTGTTAAAATTAAAGATAATTTGTAGTCGCTGGTATGATGTGTCTATTGTCCATAATAAGGGATTAGTGGGCTGAAAGCAATTATCTCAGATACACAGACCCTGGCTTCAAAGTAACTTTTACTACAAATCTCGCTGCCTATAGCCCGAGTGACCAGCAGCCAGCAAAGTTGTGCAGTCAAAGGGTAACAGAATGTTTTCATTCGCTGACTGAACGAATTCTCAAATCTGATTAGCTGATTGACCCGTGGACTTTCTAATTGGTTATTGAAGCCTGGCAATATTTTTGAGGTCAAGGTCCTAATGGTTGCAGTTTCGACCAGAAAATAATTGTTTGTGACTAAAAGACTTTATGCCTATCAGCAGCGATTGATTATGAATTTGAATGAATGATCCCATAATGCTGATAGTTATGATGACTGAAGTAGATTATGGTGTAAACTTATTTGTTAACAGTAATAAAATACAGATGAGAACTCTTGTTGTTTGTGAAATCAATTGAAATCATCATCTTCTTTCTTTTATTATTATTTATTATTATTAAATTTAATTATTTTATTATTAACTAATTATTATTCCACTTTTTTGTAGTCAACTGTTGTTGTACAACAACGACGTGAATCATGACCATCACGGTCATCAGCATCCTTAAAAGTTTTTTTTTTAATCTTTTCTCAATTATTTATTATTTATTAATAATAAATAAATAATAATAATCATATTATTTAATAATGATTATTATTAATAATTAACGGTTGTTCTGCCATCATCACCCTTTATCATCTTCATCATCATCATCATGGATGGTTTATTATTATTTTTCAGTTATTTTAGTTTTTACAGTTTGTTTGTATATATTATTTTGTTTATTTATTTATTATTATTACTCGTTACTACAGCCAAAGTCTGGAATTCCTTGCCCCCCAGTAGCTCACTGCTACATGGTCCCCCGGTGGCTGGCTAGGTCCCAAGACTGGCAATCCCATGATTTCGCGTTGACTACACTGGACCGATTACTGACAGACGGCTTGCCACATTGCCGGGACCTTCAGCATTGAAGTTGGCGATCATCCTAGAAGTACGTAAGTAAGTACTTGCTGGTTGTTTATAGTAATTGTAATATAAGTTATTGTCAAGGCCAACACTGCTGCTGTAGTAGATACTTGCCACTGCCAAGTTCAAGTTGACTCGTTGTTATTGTTGGGAAACGATTGACCAACAGAACAATCCCAGTCGACCAACATGAACTCTCAGTATTTAGCTAAGCAATCAGTTACAATCAATGTATTATTTACCATAGCATCTATTATTTTCTGCACATGTGGCACTGTGAAATCAGTCGTGACGATGGACCACCCTCTTTAAGTTCTATTGGCCAATCAGGCCAGATGGGCGTAGCCTATTCATTTGTTCGATGGATACTTGTACATTGCCTTTGTCTATTATATTGTATAAATATGTGTGCATTCAATAATAAAATCAGAGTTAACCTGACTCTCGCACAGCTTGATGAATCTCTCTCTACACAGTACAAGTGACTACATGCAAGGAACAGATAACCAGCAAAAGCATAAACAAACACAAGTGACTACATGCAAAGAACAGATAACCAGCAAAAGCATAGCAACGTAACTACATGCACATAACAACTAAATAAACAAGCGGCTACTTGGACAAGTTGGCTAACAGCACGAACAATAGTCAGTAGAAAGTGTTCTGTCAAATCGACTTACACTGCATACGACCTACGGGCGTATGATACTGGAACGATTGTTCCACCTGTTAGTTCGACCCCACACAGCTATTCTTTCGACCAAGAAATCAGTGGAAAGTGAGGCAGTTGTGACAACTCCTCACTGTGTATAGCTCACGAGCTTGCAACGCTGCAAATCTTGATTGACCAGTCTAGACTGTCGACCTTGAGCTTGCTAAAGTCATTCGCTACACTGCCTAAACTCGCTCACTAAACGTGGGACGTTGTACAGGTGGACAGTTACCACTACACATTGCAAATTCCTGTACATTATGTTACAGTTACTTACAAATAATTAATGACCCGCAAACCAAATTACCTAATAATAATGGTATTAACTTATTCTTGTTGTCACTACCTAGCGTCCACCTGCAGCAAATTGTTGTATTTTCTGTCTCTCTCCTTCTTCCTGCTTGCTTCACTTATCAGTATTTGAAATAATTTTTACTCCATCACGAAATAACTGGTGCTACATAAATTTCACAATTACTTGAACCTTACTGACAATGGAAAGCAGCAACATTTTGATGGAAAGTGTAAAAAGAGCCTTTTTAGTGTCCTTGTTATATGAGTAGATTGCATTCTATTGCAAAGACTAATAATTAACAGAATGGTTTCATTTACATGAGTTTCATTAACAAGGTTGCAAGGTTGTTTCTTATTGTGTCAGTTGAAAGTTCCTGACCGTTTTTTGCAGTATTCAGGTATTGCGATATAAACTGTTCATCACCAGCTTCATTATCTGCTTGTTATAGCCTCAGAACTAGAATATGTAGCATGTGGCCCAGTGCTGAAGTTGATCAATGTGACGTTCGTTTGCATTTACACAATGTTGAGTATGACTCAGGTAGCAGGCAACAGGTAAGCAGTTGTTGTTGTCTATAAACATCATCGGGTGCAAAGACTTTATATCTAATACTTTTAAATATCTTTTTGTACTATGATTTAGTGCATTCATTTTCTTTTTATGGATTAATTTGATATTATGTGCATTTTAGTCTGTAACTGGTGTCCCTTCCACTGATGACAACAATAGCTACTGGCTGGTGAAGGGAGAGCAAGGAGTGGAGTGTCCACGTGGGCAGGTTTACACATTTCTCTCTTCATCTAACCAGTATGTCTGGTACATTGGTTGTATCTTTGTTTGTTAGCTAATACTTCTGCTAATGTCCTACCGTCTTGTTTGTAGAAATCACATCAAGTGTGGCCAAATGTTCCGTTTGATGCATCTGCAAACTAGAAGGAATGTTCATAGCCACCATTTGAACTCTCTTCTCTCTGTAACTATGAAGTGAGTACATTTGGTGAGGCCATGGCCGATGATGCATTGTTTCTGCTGTATTGTTTGATTGAAAGAGGCTTGTCAATAATATGCAATACAATTAAAATTCTGTAGTTGTCTTCCCTACATGTATTCAAGAGCGCTATATGGTCAACACCAAATTGCGAATAATAACCAAGAGTCAACTGTTATTTCTGATAGTTATTGTTTACCTTCTTTCTGTAATTGTTTACTTTTTCAGTCAGAGTTTTTGAAAGAATAGCTGATGGCAGATTTTTCAGCAGCAAATAAAATTGTTGACTCAGCTAAACCTCTTCAAAAATATAAAAACTGCTGCAGTTCTATGTTTTACATTTTTAAAAGCCGATGAGTACGATGACTGTTCTTAAGACAAAACTCACTTTTTATTCAAACGAAAATTTTTGTCACTCTGCATTGGTTGATGCCGTATATATAACTTGTTACACGCAGGAAAAATAATTTTCTGCAAGTCAGCATCTATTGCACTTGTACTGTGTGTGGTGCTGAGGAGAGCACAACTTCACAACAGTTTCTTTAATACAAATTCCCTAAATATCATAGATTGGATTTAATCAAAGCCCGTGGCGCAGCAGCTTTAAGTGTTGATAAACTAGTACATTATTTATCATCAATGACTGCTTTCAGGAGACAATTGGAATGTTGTGTGCAGTGATATGTACTGGGAAAGAGATACCAAGGTTGGATTGAAGCGCACCGTCACAGGAAGGTGAGTGGATGTCTAGTCTCGCAGTACTGTGTGTAGAATTGCTCTCTGCAGTTCTTTGTAGCTGGATGTCATTGTAACATACCTGAGGTGATGGAGAAATGTAGCTGTGTAGATTGTTCTCTTGCCACATAAAACTGGCATTGGCAAACAAATGCGTGTCAGTATGTGAGGCAGTTTCAAGTCAACTTCTTTATTTTACAGTCTTGTATTCTAGCCGACATTTTTGTTCCCTCCAAAAATGTTCATAAAATAGTTGATTTTTGGCGTGAAGTTGCTTTTACTGCGATGCAAAACAAATACTTTTTATCGTTTCAAATATAACTTGATTGGCTCCACAACTTGATGCGTCAGGGAAAGCTTTTGTGGCAGAGACCTACAACATTGGGAGGGAGAGGGCTAGAACGTATGCTCAGAGATGTAGCATTTAAAACTGTTTCTCTCTGGAGCCATGCAGCGGCTAGCGGGTTTAAAATGGGCTGATTTTATTACTTTGAAATTTTCATATTAGAAAATCTTCAAATGATTATTAAAAAACAAGATATGAAAGTTTTTGTAGGCTTAAAAGCAAAACACACTGTATGGAGTACATATAGTCTGCATGTATACTCCATTTGTTAAATGTGCTCAATATTTTGTTGTAAGAAACTGGCATATAGGAGTTGTATTACTTTCTTGGGAGACAACTCACTAAATGCATGAAGTTGGCCTGTATTTTATAGCTATCTTCATGTGAGGGGTGATACCTTCGGTCGTCCCATCCATTGCCCGAGTGAGATCTCAGCTTATCCTAATCCAATCGATTTTAACTACTGGATAACAGCAAAAGGAGCGTATGTGAAGCCCCAGGAGGGGTCCAGCACACACGATCATGATCACGGATGTGGTGAACTATGACCTGCTGTCATTGAATCTTAGGCTATAAAATAGCTCCATTATAATTTGAGTTATTTCCCTTTATTCATTGGATCCAAAGCTAACTATTTCTGCTACCAATATTGGGCTACTAGTTTGTTCCAAGCTCAGTAATTATAATATTTCTGTTTTGCGATCAACTCTGGGTGATGGCCTACAGATCCCATATATCATCACTCTACTGTAGACTGTGTTTTGTTGCACTGCTCTAGTTTTACTATCATATAAATTGGTTTCTCTAACAGTTGTAAAATATTTCAATCTCTACATATATCTATCCTTGTATCATTACACTACTTACCAGGTATAAACTCGTATTCCAGAATATAAATGGGCAATTTAAATGCAATTTTTCAGAGTATGTTTCAACAACGTTTCATTGTTTCTCTGTTTATATATTCAGTCAGTGGCTGTGAGACAAAAAAGTGTCCCTCAGGAGGATTTCAAGGTAAAGACTGTCGGTGTTGGTGTGACAGTGGAAATAGAAATGATCCTGTCAATGAATGTGATGGCACTTGTAAGAATACCTTTATACCTCATAATGTGCAGGATTTCACTGTGGGGGTGTGAGTTGGTAGCTCGGCCTACCTGCACAACCTCCCGAACTGTAATGGCAACTTGTGTCTATTGTCTCAGCAATACAACCCGCCCACAGGTCCACTAGTATCCTTGGGAGTGGTGCATTACCATCCTAGTCTACTATCTAACTGTCGGTTGCGTTAGCTATCTCAGCGCAAGCCAGTGGCCAAACTTTGAAGGGCGAACTAGTCTAAGCTAGGTTCGGCCAGCAGAGGTTCGGTTGACTTGTTTCAGTGCAGTGCAGAGGTCGAACATTGAAGGCGAATTAGGCAAGGCTAAGTTCGGCCAGCAGAGGTTCGGTTGACTTGTTGCAGTGCAGTGCAGAGGTCGAACATTGAAGGCGAATTAGGCAAGGCTAAGTTCGGCCAGCAGAGGTTCAGACTGATCTGCTTGTATATTACTACTCGAGTAATGGTGCGCAGTGAAGTTATTTGTTAGAGAACAAAGAAACTTCTGAGAGTGTGCAAGCTGACTCTGACTTTATTGACTAGAACATTCATATTTATACACATGATTACGTAACTGATAGACTGATAAATTGGTAGACAAAAGGTGGCCACACCTAGCACAAAGGATTGGCTAGCGTGTGCCAATAAAATGTAAGAGGCTGTACTAGAGTGATTGCCTGACTGAATCCACATGGCAAACATATAAGATTGCATGTTAAGGTAAAAGTGGAATAAGTATACATAGAATAAATGTCTCTAGAGTGTATGCATAGAACTGACAATGTAGCTGGAATAATATAAGTTAAAAGAAAGTAATGTTAATGCTGACGCCGTCCGACACAATAATAAAAAGTGTCATAAATCATTGGTTTTTTTTGGTGCTCTGGGCAAACGCAACTCCGAAAGTACTATCCATTTTTCAGTTTGTTATTTGCTGTTTCTACTTACTGAGTTCAGTTACATCGTTTTGATTTGGAATGAAAATAATATGGGAAAAATTCTTGTTTGAAGCTACTTTAACATCTAGGTTTATAACCGTACTGTTGGCCAGAACCTGTTTTTACACAGCTAGGGGGCAGCAACTTCTGTTTTTCATGCCGCGTTCTTAAATTTTTGGCAACTCTATAGTTAAAAACGTGATGCCGATTTAGATTAAATTGAGCTAAAACCTTCAAGAAGTTGCTCCAAAAGCAGGTAGGGTTTAACAGCTCAGTTTTTGCCTCAGGAGCACACAATTCCAGAAGACTGTCGTAAACATGCTTGAAGACAGCTCAATGCCTCGGCCGCTCACAAAGTTGACTCTAACTCTTAAAGTAACTAAATGAGCTTTGATGGAGGGTTGGTTTGGGGTCGGTAGGATGTTTGGATAGAAATAGGAGTTGGGGAGTTGCATAAAAGGAGTTCTGCAACTGGTAAAACTGGTAGCTTTGATACGTGGGACAAAATTGTACTGCAACTCAAAATGTTGCTTCAAATGCCCTGTGCCAAATTAGAAGCCAGTCATATTCAACTAAACCAATAACGATGGCTTTCTTAATGTAAAAACTTATTAGCCTTGCGAATTACCAGAATTTAACTATTCATTTCATTTTGAAGTTGAAGTAACTAAACTGGCAGTTCTTTCACACTTTCATACTCTTTTGCATAGATATCATAGAATATTATTCACCAATGGTTTATTAAGTTAAATTTAGGGCGTGACACTGCATATGAGTCTATAGAGATCGTGACAAAAAACTTGGGGCCCGCAGTAAACAGAAACCAATCTCTCTAAATAAAAAAATAAAGAGTTTAATTCTTAAAAACTGGCCAGAGTTATATGAGCAAGAAGCTTCACTAACTAAACTGAGTTTATCGTTTTGAGCAGTCACACTGGTTTGGCCCTAGTTTCAATAAAAGTTATGTGTAAAAACAACTTAGAACAATTTATTTAAACTTTCAACCATAATTTTTAAAAACCTTAAACTATTGGAGATCTCTGTAACAGCTAGGTAGAATCTGGCCACTTAAAGGTTTTCTATTGCCATAAAATACATGGTTTTCAACTGCACCTCAAATAAGCATTGCGAAAATGAAGCGAAATAGTCCCCATATGCTAATGCAAGTTAAACTAGTTTATTATGGCTGCATGACGTTTTAGCTGCCATCCCTAGCCCAAAGGCAATAATATGTGATGATCAACACCAACGCTGCTCAGAGTGGGCAAAAGCTGGTCGCTGTACAAAGGGGCTTCGTAAAGCCTTCATGAAGAGAACTTGCCCTGACAGCTGCAATCTTTGCGAAGGTTGGTACTTCTGAATGGGATTGAACTATTCAGCCAAGTATCAAAGTTTCTTATTTGGTATTTCGTCTAGTAAAAAATGCTTGAGGTGTTCTTCTAAACCAATCAAGAATTATTTTTAAACTGGACATAAAACTGTTGCGTTCTATATTTAACGCCTTAGAGTTAGCTGTTGTGTTATTTGATCAGCATCTCCAGTCGATGACGAACTAGTGACCACATATCCTGGGGAATGCATTGACACCGATGATAACTGTGCAGTGTGGGCTGAAGGGGGAGAGTGTAAGAGGAATCCATATTTTATGTTGACAGCCTGCAAGAAATCATGTGAAAACTGCAACAATGAGTTTCAAGCAGGTATTTTCACAAGCTCTGTTTTAAGCTCATTTTTTATAGCTATTACATATATATAAAACTGGGTTTTAGTACAACAAATAAGGAGTAAGAGAGTAAAACTGTACTCTTGTATTCTTATGACTTTCTCCATATTGGTATTTTCACAAACTTGGAATGAGTCTCAAGCAGGTAGCTTTACAAACTCTCAGTAAAACAATCAAAAAAATGTGAAGGTAAAAGTTTTTGATATTTAAACTTTGGTCTAGCTAGCAACAGTTTGAAGTGTTGCTTGAAGTAGATGATTGCAAGAGATTAGTTGATCAAACTAAATCAATAATACTTTGTTATAATTTACCATTAATTTGCCGGCTGTTATCACAAATTGTTAGCAGTATATATCTACAAAAGCATACAAGTAGACCAAGCAGGTGTCAGGATACAGAAATGACAGCAGTAATACAAATGTAATTATGCTTGTGAAACACCAACAGAAGTACAAATGTAACTATGCTTGTGAGACACCAACAAAAATGATTAATGGTAAATGTAATACATCTGCCAAAGCTATACATCAGTGAAACAACACAGGTATTAAAAATAAATGAGTCATGCTAGATGGACTGGAAATGTCACAAGGCTCAGAAATGTGGAGACTAGATTATGAATTGATAATTTATGGAGCATTAAAAGGTTGTCTGACCCGTCTTTAACCATTGATAAATTTGACCCATCCGCACAAATGAAATGACCATGTTGTGAATGTATATTCTAATCTTGTATTCTATTGCAGACAGTGGGTAAGGTATGAATATGCCAATCCACCCTTGATTCCATGAAACAGTCCACCCATTTATAAATGAGCATTTCATGCAAATACAGTGTACACCCTTTTGAAAGCTGCAAATAAAATGCTATTAACCGCTTATGCTTTAAACACCTGAATTTAACCATTGAAATGTTTGTGATATGTCTGTTTCATTGATCTGTTATTTTGTATTCCAATCTATGCAAAAAAAATGATAACAACCAGGGATACAAACCCAATGCAAAGATTTTTATAGCTACTGACAGAACTGAATGTATATACTGACCAAAGTCCACCTAATTATTGATGCAAGTGTCAAATGCCAATGTTACCATAAAATCTTAGTATATAGGAATCCAATTAAAATAAATGAATAATCACACCACACAAACGGGCGTGAGAGTTTTATAAATTAAAGGTGTAGCTAAAAATATTTGGGTTGCACAATGTAAATTTTTACAAAACATTTCAGCAGCGAACTAATAATAAAGATACCAGTGATTGGCTGTGAGACTGAGGCCTTGCTCAATGATTGGTGAATGTACATGTGGAAACAAAAAAATGTAAAATTTTATCCAGGAGTACTGATATAGATTTCATAGAGATAGGACAGCTGGCCAGCAGTCTCACACAATTCAGTATTCAAACTAAATTTTCAACACTTTCATATACAAATTTTTCTGTGGCATCAATTAATTCTCACCGTCAGTATTTATCACGGTTCGAGCACCCAACCTAGGACTTCAGGTTGCTGTGATTTACAAACAGTTCTGTCAGCTATCAACCTCAATATTCCAGATTCTACTCGCTATCTGTGGTTGTAGATAAACAGCTTCGGCTTTCTGCAACAGACAGACATCCATACATATTAACCTATCCCAATCTTGGAAGAACAAACTACTACAAGCTGACCAAACACCCAAAGAAGATTCACAAGCCCACAACAACAAAAGTTCACAGACGTCAATTCCTGCAGAAGACTAAAGCCCACAGCTAAACTTCAAAAGCAACAAACATTATCCTACACTAACATTATATCAACAACTTGATTGCCGTCGACAGCAACAGGAGCCCGTTCCATCAGCACCCCACCAGTCACCTGAGACCTTGGACTTGATCACTCCCTCGACTCTAACCTCTGGAGCTTTTGGACTATTTTACTCTGTAAGACTGTTCCTTATTACCATAACTAACTTGCTCTCTAATATTTAGCAGAAATTTTGTGTCACATAAAAACATTGCTGGTTTCAAACTTCAATAATTCCAAATTTTAATGGTTTCAAATTTCAACAATTATTCCATATTTTAACAGTTTCAATTTTTAACAGTTCTAAATTCTGTACAATTTCAACAATAACAAAAATTTTAAATATCTCAATTAATATTATTCACATTTTGTAAATCTAAAGACTTAGAAGTTCCTTAAATCTCAGCCAATATCTTGTGAAAAGATTTTATAACTACTTTGAACTTTAATTATAACAACATTCCTGTAATTGACTCTTCATTAAATAATTTTATTTTCTTTGTTAAAAGTTTTCTGTGGAGTTATCCCTTCATAGATCAGATAACTCCAACTATTATTATTACCCAGAATCCAATTGCTTTTCAAATTTTCTGCATTTGTGTTTAACTGTTTATACAATATTGTGACGGACGGCGGCCATATTTAATCAGTATGACATTCTATGCATACACTCAATGACTATTCACTCTATGCACACTATTCATTTATTTTATTCATTTACCTTGCATGCAATCTTATACGTAACACATGTGGATGCACCCAGCCGTAGCTGCGAAGCCAGCCTATTTTATGTACACTCAATTTCTATTTGTCTAAGCCTTTCTTAACAGGCGTGTCTTACAACTTTCTTTTGTCATGTCTTGTTTACATATTTACTGGTTATGTAACTCCTTTTATAAATAGCCGTGTTAAGGCAACAATAAATCAGAGTCAGCTTGCCCCACTCTCAGAAGTTTCTTTGTTCTTTAGCAATAATAACTTCACAGCGCTAGTACATGCTCGTACACCGAATGCTCTATTACTCGAGTAGTAATATATAAGCAGATCAGCCTGAACCTCTGCTGGCCGAACCTAGCTCTGACTAGTTCGCCTTCAAAGTTCGGTCACTGACTTGCACTCAGCAGAACAGTTCGAACCTCTGCTGGCCGAACCTAGCTTGCCTAGTTCGCCTTCAAAGTTCGACCTCTGCCTTGCACATTGAAACAAGCTAACGCAGCCGGCAGTTAGACTAGTAAAATAGGAATGGTTACACACCATTCCCAAGGATACTAGTCGACCTGTGGGAGGGCTGTATTGCTCAGCGATAGACACAGTTGCCAACTCAGTTCGGGAAGTTGTGCAGGTAGGCCGAGCTACCAACTCACACAGTGAAATCCTGCACATTGGTGGCAGCAGTGGGATTGGAGACACCCACAAGCAGAACCCAACTGAGCGATGGCACAGAGAAGGAGAGCGCTCAGCATCGACCGAGATGAGCCATCCGGCATGCAGATGATGAACACCCTCACTCACATCTTGGACAGGATGACCATGACCTCGACCAGAAGCAAGTTCAAGGTGCCGCAGTTCGACGGCACAGGAGAAGTAGACTACTTCTTGCAGCGGTTCGGGGAAGTGGCCAACGCCAACCAGTGGCAACCAGATGACCGAGTGATACACTTAAGGCAAGCCTTGATAGGCAAGGCCGAACAGTGTGGAAGAGGAGAGACAGTGGAGGAGGTGACCATGAAGCTGAGAGCTACCTTTGGGCTCACACGTTCCGAAGCACAGGCGAAATTACTGAGCTACAGACGAACGACCAGGGACAGCTTGAGAGATCATGCAAACACCGTGGAACGCCTCATCAAGGCTGCCCACAACAGCCTCCCCAGACAGAACCAAGAGGAGCTGGTGCTCCAGACGTTCCACAGCACGCTGGGACATACTTACCTACAGCGACATCTGTTAGCCGTTCGCCCCCAGAGCTTGGAGGAAGCAATACAAGCAGGCAACGAGTTTCTGCAGGTTCCACACCAGCCACTAGGAGGATCACACGTTCGGACAGTGGAGACCGACCCCTACGACTTGGCACCGACCCCATCTGGAGAGACTGCTCGCTCACAAGAGGTGCAAGACCCTCTTACGCAGCTCCTCCGCACGGTGGAAGGACTAAGCAAGGAGGTAGCGGACCTCAGAACAAGGAAGAAGGAAGAGATTCCCAAGAGATGCTGGGGTTGCCAGCAGGTTGGACACCATCGGAAGGCATGCAAAACTGCTCCATGGCCCAGCCGCCAGGGAAACGATTACCGCCCGCAGCAGTAGGGAGACCTGCTGGCTGCGCACGGGCACCTCAAAGGAAGGCACAGGCACCTCCGAGGAACCAGGATCAAGCGTGACGGGTAACTCCTACTTTGGACCTCCTGACCAGTCCTCCGATCGCTTTACACAACCGATTCTCCAGTCTGTCGACACTCGACAGCCCTGTCACACTGGAATCGGAGAGCGAGGAGACTTTCAAGCAGCAGGAATCCACCAGGCCCAAAAAGAAGGACAAGCAGACCCAGACGCCACCACCCAAGGAGGAACGGTTCACACCCAAGCCTGTAAACCTTCAGTCAAACCAAGTGGAGCGACCTTACAGCTCCAGCTACTACCTGCCAGGACGGATAGAGGGAGAAGCAGTCACGCACCTCATCGACACGGGATGCAACACTAACCTGTTGGCAAAACGCGTCTTTGACCGACTACCCTCTCACCTACAGCAGGCTCTACAGCCGTACGACTCGCACGGTCTCATGGCAGATGGAACGAGGCTACCCTTTTACGGATTGCTAACCCTGAAAGGACGAATACGGCATGTCAAGTTCACCGAGACCTTCGTGGTGAGTCAAATTAACGGGGATGTCATTCTCGGGATGCCATTTCTGACGAGCCAGGAATGCCAGCTAGGGTTCGACCGACCTGTATTGATGATACAGGGGAGAGAGCTGGCCTGCACAGATCGGCATGGGAGGAGCCTTGTCTCCAAAGTACAAGTTCGGCAAGACACCAGTCTGCCCCCACAGACGGAGGTCACCATACCCTGCCACCTGAGTGCCAGGGAAACCTGTCCTCAGGGAGTGATAGAGAGCCTGCAGGGTGGGTTACCGATCGCCACGAGTGTCAACAGGCCGGACGCAAGAGGGAGAGTGTTGGTACGATGCTTAAACCCAACACAGGACACGCTGAGGCTGTCGGCAGGAGAAGTGATTGGCACCTTCACCGGAGTAGATGAAGGTGGAATCCAGACGCTGAACGAGCCCAGGAAGACAGACGAGCGAGCAACGGCAGGAGGAAGAGTACCCCCCCACCTGCAAGAACTCTTTGACAAGGCCAAGAGAGGGTGTCAGACACCCCAGCAGGAAAGACAGCTCAAAGGGTTACTGCTCCAGTACCAGACGGTGTTCAGCAGCCACAACGGAGACCTGGGCCGAACCACTCTGGCCGAACACTCCATTCCCACCATAGAAGGAGCTCGACCAATCAGGTGCCCCCCCCCATCGGCTGGGACCCGAAAAGGAAGCAGAGGCGGAAAGGCAAATCAAGGACCTTCTGGAGAAAGACTTGATAGAGCCAGCAGATGGAGCGTGGAGTTCCCCCGTTGTTTTGGTCAGGAAGAAGGATGACTCGTGGCGGTTCTGTGTCGATTACAGGCGACTGAACGACATTACTAAGCAAGACGCTTACCCTATTCCCCGCATAGACGAGTCTCTGGACGCCTTGGCCGGCAGCAAGTACTTCACAACGCTGGACCTGACCAGCGGGTACTGGCAGGTGCCTCTGGACGCAGACGCTCGGGACAAGTCAGCCTTCACTACACGCAGTGGACTGTGGAAGTGGAAGGTACTCCCCTTTGGATTGACGTCGGCCCCCGCCACCTTCCAAAGGCTGATGGAGAAAGTGTTGAAGGGCCTACACTGGAAGACGCTGCTGCTGTACCTCGATGATGTCATCATCATCGCCCCGGACTTCGAGACACACCTGCAAAGGCTCGGAGAAGTATTGGGACGCCTACAGCAAGCCAACCTGAAAGTGAAACCCTCCAAGTGTGAGTTGCTTCAGAAGGAAGTGAAGTATCTGGGCCACGTGGTGAGCGCCCAAGGAGTAGCCACCGACCCAAGCAAGGTCGAAGCAGTAAGGAAGTGGGAAGCACCTAGAGAGGTGAAGGAACTGCAGGCATTCCTCGGGACGGCCGGATACTATCGACAGTATCTTCCAGACTATGCGACAATAGCCAAGCCGTTGACGGTACTCACCGGGAAGGAGATACCCTGGAAATGGGGAGGAGAAGAACAGGCAGCGTTCGACCAGCTCAAGGCACGACTAACGCAGGCCCCTGTGCTAGGATACCCCGACCCCAGTCTACCCTACACTCTCGACACGGACGCCAGTGCAGTAGGAGTCGGCGCGGTGTTGTCGCAGGTCCAGGAGGGAAAGGAGAGAGTGATAGCCTATTTCAGCAAGACCCTAGCGCCTGCTGAAAGAAATTACTGCGTCACTCGGAAAGAACTGTTGGCAGTGATCAGAGCGGTCAAGCACTTCCGCCCCTACCTCTACGGACGGGAGTTTAAGCTCAGGACCGACCACGCCTCCCTACGCTGGCTGTGTCGACGGAAGGAGCCGTCGAATCAGATCGCCCGTTGGCTGGAAACGCTAGCTGAGTTCCGTTATAAACTGGAACACAGAGCAGGAGTACGCCACGGGAATGCTGATGGGCTCAGTCGCCAAGGTGTGTGCACGGACTGTCGGCAATGCAGTTCCATTGAACGGAGAGACGGAGGACCCTCACACGCAGAGCTCGCTCAGGAAGTCCAGTCGGCCCCGCCGAAGAAGGAGAGAGTCAACATTGCGGTGACCAACCCAATGCAGACCACCAGGGACTTGGCTAAAGAGCAGCAAGAAGGAGGAGGACCAGTGGCTCGAATCTACGCCGAAGTGAAGCGGCCTGGGAGCATATCCGAGAGAGAGCTGGCAGAAGGAGAGCTGGAGTTGAGGACTCTGTACGAGAGACGAGAGGCCATGAGTATTCGGCCAGATGGCATACTCACCATCAAGCTCGCCCACCCCACCAAGCCAAAGCAGTGCGTGATCTGCCCCCCCAGCAGGAGAACACAGGTTGTCTGGGATACACACAAGATGGCTCACACAGGGATACACCGAACCAGACAACGAATCCTTTTGGATTGGTACTGGCCGGGTATCTCTCCGTTGGTGAGGAGACTCATCAAAGACTGTGAGGTGTGTCAGGTGGCGAAGAATGGTAGGAGGACAGAGAACCCCGGGAGACAGCGGATGTACGCAGGACGCCCGTTTCAGAAGTTGGCAGTCGACCTGGTCGGCCCCTTGCCACTGACGAAGAGAAAGAACCGCTGGGCACTGGTCTTAACCGACCACTTCACCCGCTGGCAGGATGCCATCGCTCTACCAGACGCCACGGCCCCGACAGTTGCCACAGCACTTGACGAGAGGGTATTCGCATACTGGGGACTGCCCGAACAGCTGCACTCAGATCAGGGTGCGCAGTTCGAGTCGGTGCTCCTGGAGGAATTGTGTAGTCTCTGGGGAGTAAAGAAGACTCGCACCACACCATACCATCCGCAAGGAAACGGAGTCGTGGAGAGGCAGAATCGCACCCTGGGAGACGCCCTTCGCACACTAATTCTCACGAAGGGACAGGACGAGTGGGACAGCCTGCTCCCCCAGATCATGCGAGTATGCCGAGGCACCCCCACTCCGCCACAGGAGAGACGGCCAATATGATGATGATGGGACGAGAAGTACGCCTTCCCGACCAGCTGACAGGGACACCCCCCTCGCTGAACCCCCAGAACATCACCGAGTACACGGCCGAAATACAAGAGAACCTACAGAAGGCACACAACTACCTCAGAGAGCGCCAGCAAGAAATAAGGAGCCAGGAGAGCGAGGAACCCCCCGTGTTCCAGAAAGGAGAATTAGTGGTGCTGGAAAACAAGCGCAGAGTCAAGGGAAGCAACCCCAAGCTCCAGCCACGATTCGTCGGACCATACCAAGTCGCCGAGGTATTTCCGAATCATACATATAAGCTGGAGAGAAATGGACAATGGTCAATCCAGAACGGCCAACGGCTACGGTCCTACCGTACCTGTGAGGAGCCTGTAGGGCAGGCACCCACGTGTCGGGAGCCAGCTCTGATGCCAAACATGAAAGGAGCCAGGAGAGGTCGACCACCCAAGAAGAAGCACTTCCCAGCAGGACCAGAAGAAGCCGTCGCTCCATTGCCAATGCCACTACACTGGATAGAGCGGCCACCCGCCCATGAAGAGCGTGCGCCAACACCTCTACCCACGTATGAAGAACGTGCGCCGACACCACCACCCAACAATGAAGAGGAATCCCCAGCGGTAGTCACCGAAGAGAGAAGGGTGCCAGAGAGCACCGACACTATAGAAGAAGAAACGTTGCCAGTAGAAGAGGAGCAACAGCCAGCAGAAGAGAGAAGGAACGAGACACCTCCCCCCGAGGTCACTAGAAGGTCAACGGTGACCCCTGACCTGGATGCCAACGAGTGGCCACCACTCAACCCCACAGGAACCACAACCTCCCCATTAAACCGGCCTACAAGGGAAAGGAATCGACCGAAGAGATTCGATGACTACCAGTGCTATCAAGCAGGAAGTCATCCCAGCCCGAAAACACCAACTGGCCAAACCCAGGAAGGAGAGAGAGACAAGGCACCAGGAGACACCAACCCAACCATCAAAACTGCAAAAAATTGCGAGGAAAACGGTTGGGTACTGGTAGAGAGAAAGAAAAAATGGAGGAGTCACGATCCAAAACAACAAAAGAGTGCAGACGAGAAAATCAACAAAACACATGGGGAGATAAACCCTACTGACGCTTCACCCAGAAACCCCGCCATACCACGTCACGGAGTCCCAACCGCAGAAACGACGCAGGAGGAAACAACCCCCAAGAAAACCGTCGATGAAAACTCCAAAGTAACCGCGGAGTTACGTCACCCAGAACTCGCCACGTGGGAGGCAATACTGAAAGAACACGTGGGAAGCAGAGCCAATAAAGTTGAGGACAGGAACCACCATCATTCATTACTCGATCAGCCGCAAGAAGAGCAACACGCAACAAACAACGAACAGCTAGAATTATTATTCGAAAGGATGGCAATGCTAGCCGAACAGTACAACCAGTTCGACGTTGTATCCACCACGGAAGATGAGCTACCAGAGAGTTCAATGCAGACGCTGACACAGGCACTCGAGGACACCATTAGACTAAACCAAGTCGACATCGCAGACGAACCGACCGAGCCAATAACCGCCAAGTCGAGAGAAATCTGGATCAGCGGGACAACACACTGGAAGATTAAAGCAGCAATAGAAGAGAGAGATGAAGGAAAATGGCGATGCAAAGAGTGCGGATATGAGGAGAACAGGAAGAAGGTAGCGGCCCACGTTCGGCAACACTACACATTCTTTTTCTGTCTGTGTGGCCAGAGGGACTCATGTATAGACATCATCCGCCAACATGTCCACGCCCAAGACAGAGCAATCGAGCATGGAGGAAAGAACAGGCCCATATACGAAGTCGACGCTGCCAGATATGAGGAGTTCTGCAGCACCATGGAATGGTCGACACCCCCACCATTCGGCATACCGACCCCCCAAGTAGAGATAAAACTACAGAGACGTCTAACACCACCTAGACGAAGACAAGCTACCCCCACAAGAAGGAGAATCGAAGGGAGGAGGACTAGCCAAGGGAGGTCGATGAGGAAACAGAGAGATCGAGCTAGACAGTTAGAGGAATACCGGAGGGAGTTCCACCGCAGGACGTACGACGCCCTCAAGCTATTGAGACGAGCGGAGGCTATAAAAGAGAAGATGAGAAGAGAACACCCCTAAGGTAACACACCAACACCGCCGACCTTATTTTATTGGCCACCATCGCCAATGGGGCGGAGTGTGTGACGGACGGCGGCCATATTTAATCAGTATGACATTCTATGCATACACTCAATGACTATTCACTCTATGCACACTATTCATTTATTTTATTCATTTACCTTGCATGCAATCTTATACGTAACACATGTGGATGCACCCAGCCGTAGCTGCGAAGCCAGCCTATTTTATGTACACTCAATTTCTATTTGTCTAAGCCTTTCTTAACAGGCGTGTCTTACAACTTTCTTTTGTCATGTCTTGTTTACATATTTACTGGTTATGTAACTCCTTTTATAAATAGCCGTGTTAAGGCAACAATAAATCAGAGTCAGCTTGCCCCACTCTCAGAAGTTTCTTTGTTCTTTAGCAATAATAACTTCACAGCGCTAGTACATGCTCGTACACCGAATGCTCTATTACTCGAGTAGTAATATATAAGCAGATCAGCCTGAACCTCTGCTGGCCGAACCTAGCTCTGACTAGTTCGCCTTCAAAGTTCGGTCACTGACTTGCACTCAGCAGAACAGTTCGAACCTCTGCTGGCCGAACCTAGCTTGCCTAGTTCGCCTTCAAAGTTCGACCTCTGCCTTGCACATTGAAACAAGCTAACGCAGCCGGCAGTTAGACTAGTAAAATAGGAATGGTTACACACCATTCCCAAGGATACTAGTCGACCTGTGGGAGGGCTGTATTGCTCAGCGATAGACACAGTTGCCAACTCAGTTCGGGAAGTTGTGCAGGTAGGCCGAGCTACCAACTCACACAGTGAAATCCTGCACAATATTATATTTTACTCTGCTCTGAATAGCATTGTCTTATCTAAGCTTTATCCCTGCTTCACTACCTATTAACCACTTTGCTTTTTATAAATAGATTATACCCATTTTTATTCAAGATCCATGAATAGTGAATGTTTATAATCACCAACTTTCATTTCTCAACATTCCATTCTAAATAGAAGTAAATTGTTATCTTACCACGGCAGGGAGAACCATAAGTCAGCAACAGTTTTCTCCTTGCAGTCCAGAGTGCTAATCAATTTACACCATTACACATAGAACTAAAACAGAACCAAACATAAAAATAGAACCAAAGAGAGTAGATAATTCCAAATATCAATTTTGATAATCCAGCTTCTTACAGCAATTCCAATTTCCATTCTAGCCAAACAATAAAATAAACTACATCCGCTTAACATCCGCTTAGGCATTTATCTTTATCCATATCATATTATCTTTATTATCATATCATACCATTATAATAATTTCATTTTTTTTAATAATTAAAATTCCTGTTGCTGACAAAGATTTTCTAAATCTTTGTAATTGCTAATTATAACAATAACCAAATAAACAATTTCATTTTTATAAATTCCTGTTGCTGACAAATGGTTCTCCCTGCCGTGGTAAGATAACAATTTACTTCTATTTAGAATGGAATGTTGAGAAATGAAAGTTGGTGATTATAAACATTCACTATTCATGGATCTTGAATAAAAATGGGTATAATCTATTTATAAAAAGCAAAGTGGTTAATAGGTAGTGAAGCAGGGATAAAGCTTAGATAAGACAATGCTATTCAGAGCAGAGTAAAATATAATATTGTATAAACAGTTAAACACAAATGCAGAAAATTTGAAAAGCAATTGGATTCTGGGTAATAATAATAGTTGGAGTTATCTGATCTATGAAGGGATAACTCCACAGAAAAATTTTAACAAAGAAAATAAAATTATTTAATGAAGAGTCAATTACAGGAATGTTGTTATAATTAAAGTTCAAAAGTAGTTATAAAATCTTTTCACAAGATATTGGCTGAGATTTAAGGAACTTCTAAGTCTTTAGATTTACAAAATGTGAATAATATTAATTGAGATATTTAAAATTTTTGTTATTGTTGAAATTGTACAGAATTTAGAACTGTTAAAAATTGAAACTGTTAAAATATGGAATAATTGTTGAAATTTGAAACCATTAAAATTTGGAATTATTGAAGTTTGAAACCAGCAATGTTTTTATGTGACACAAAATTTCTGCTAAATATTAGAGAGCAAGTTAGTTATGGTAATAAGGAACAGTCTTACAGAGTAAAATAGTCCAAAAGCTCCAGAGGTTAGAGTCGAGGGAGTGATCAAGTCCAAGGTCTCAGGTGACTGGTGGGGTGCTGATGGAACGGGCTCCTGTTGCTGTCGACGGCAATCAAGTTGTTGATATAATGTTAGTGTAGGATAATGTTTGTTGCTTTTGAAGTTTAGCTGTGGGCTTTAGTCTTCTGCAGGAATTGACGTCTGTGAACTTTTGTTGTTGTGGGCTTGTGAATCTTCTTTGGGTGTTTGGTCAGCTTGTAGTAGTTTGTTCTTCCAAGATTGGGATAGGTTAATATGTATGGATGTCTGTCTGTTGCAGAAAGCCGAAGCTGTTTATCTACAACCACAGATAGCGAGTAGAATCTGGAATATTGAGGTTGATAGCTGACAGAACTGTTTGTAAATCACAGCAACCTGAAGTCCTAGGTTGGGTGCTCGAACCGTGATAAATACTGACGGTGAGAATTAATTGATGCCACAGAAAAATTTGTATATGAAAGTGTTGAAAATTTAGTTTGAATACTGAATTGTGTGAGACTGCTGGCCAGCTGTCCTATCTCTATGAAATCTATATCAGTACTCCTGGATAAAATTTTACATTTTTTTGTTTCCACATGTACATTCACCAATCATTGAGCAAGGCCTCAGTCTCACAGCCAATCACTGGTATCTTTATTATTAGTTCGCTGCTGAAATGTTTTGTAAAAATTTACATTGTGCAACCCAAATATTTTTAGCTACACCTTTAATTTATAAAACTCTCACGCCCGTTTGTGTGGTGTGATTATTCATTTATTTTAATTGGATTCCTATATACTAAGATTTTATGGTAACATTGGCATTTGACACTTGCATCAATAATTAGGTGGACTTTGGTCAGTATATACATTCAGTTCTGTCAGTAGCTATAAAAATCTTTGCATTGGGTTTGTATCCCTGGTTGTTATCATTTTTTTTGCATAGATTGGAATACAAAATAACAGATCAATGAAACAGACATATCACAAACATTTCAATGGTTAAATTCAGGTGTTTAAAGCATAAGCGGTTAATAGCATTTTATTTGCAGCTTTCAAAAGGGTGTACACTGTATTTGCATGAAATGCTCATTTATAAATGGGTGGACTGTTTCATGGAATCAAGGGTGGATTGGCATATTCATACCTTACCCACTGTCTGCAATAGAATACAAGATTAGAATATACATTCACAACATGGTCATTTCATTTGTGCGGATGGGTCAAATTTATCAATGGTTAAAGACGGGTCAGACAACCTTTTAATGCTCCATAAATTATCAATTCATAATCTAGTCTCCACATTTCTGAGCCTTGTGACATTTCCAGTCCATCTAGCATGACTCATTTATTTTTAATACCTGTGTTGTTTCACTGATGTATAGCTTTGGCAGATGTATTACATTTACCATTAATCATTTTTGTTGGTGTTTCACAAGCATAGTTACATTTGTACTTCTGTTGGTGTTTCACAAGCATAATTACATTTGTATTACTGCTGTCATTTCTGTATCCTGACAGTAATATTGTAAACCGATATTCATTTTTTATTAGTTATCTGTCCCTGCAACATAATAATTACCACTGATCTAGACATTGGCTACTTTTATGGAAGTAGACAACTCCTCAAATGAGCATAAAGATGATGTTATGAAACACATGCAATGAGTGTTGTTAAAATGGATGTCAACATAATTACTTTCAGCTGGTTGCAAACATTTCTTTCAGGTTTGTTGACTTTTGTTTTAAGAACAGTCTATTTTAGTTGAAGGTTTCTCAGTGCTTATTTCTTGCCCTTTCTAAGCATCAATTTCCAATGTAATTAGTGACCTTAACTGACAGCATCATGTATCAACTGTTTTACTACAGCAATTAGTTGCACCATATTTCTCCAATTCATATAAAGTGAATGAGGAAGTAAAAACGTACCGATAACTATGGAAAATTAGCGATCAGTAAAAATAAATTTTAAAAAGAAATGTTTATATTCAGATTGCACAAATGTATAGAATGCGTAAACTGGTCATAATATGTTACCATTAGTTCTCTTCCCCCTTCACCTCTCTCACTTCTTGCATGGCACTGTGTATTTATAGGTTTTTTTAGTGTTTCATTTTTACAAAATGATATAATTACCGTTTTTTAAAGATATGCACACACGCTCATGTTTCTCATTGGAGAAATAACTTTCTAGGGTTGAAATGATTGATAAGTTTGCTACGCAAATTGTTTTATTTGACACAAGTATGAAGAGTGCATCAACAATTAATTGCAAAGTTTCGTGTAGACAAATAACTTCTGAGAACATTTTCATAGTTATCACTCATAGAGAGCTTCAACTTTCGAATAATTTAATTGTAAGCTTATTGGCGGTCTTCCAAAGTGAGCGTAAGTGAAAGTGTGAAGAAGGTTGTTTTTAGATTTTGCTTCACCCAAAAATACTCTGAATTGATTTAAATACTATTCATGGGTGACAGAACCATTATCCTCTAAGTAGACTTTGCTGTGTTTTATTAAAAATTCATGATTATTGTAAAACGTTGTAACAAACATATGTAGAATACTGCAAGAGACATCCACAATCAGTTCAATTTTTCATATATATTACATAACAAACACTCTCTGTTCTGGAGTGGAAACTATAGCAAATGCAGAAAGTAGGAGAACAATACAACAGCTTATTGTCTATTACATAGCAGACACATATTTTTAACTTGATTGATTTAAGGATTGATAGAAAAAGAAATAATTTATTGGTTGCTAGAGCTTTAGTAGGCATTTCAATCAGTAAATGGGCTTTGCTCAAATATTGCTAAAAATAACATTGCTTTGGTCAGGGTTACTCAGCACTGTTAACCTCCATTCATGTTTTTTTTTTGTAATTAAACAGATTACTTGGAACCGGTTTCTACAATGGGGCAAAGAACTAAGAAATGGCCTGTCGATGTGCAGCCGGAGGATTGGTTTTACTCTAATCCCAAATAAATTGTGGTAGCAAGTTGAAACATTTATAATTCAGAAGAGGAACAGCAGGACAGTGATTGAGCAGACAACTGGTTCTGCGATGTGAACTTTACCCAGTAGTGTAATAAGATTGGATATGTAACAGCTATGTTGATGATTATTGTGATGATGAGTTACTTTAAAATATTAAAATCTGAGATTATCCTTTTATGTAAGCTTCATGCAATTTAAAAGACCGTCTGTTCCAGTAGAAATGCTCCAACCAACCGGACTCAAGAAAGTTACTGCCCTTTCTTATTGAATAGCAAAACAATTAAACAATTTAAATTATCTGGTTTTGGCTGTACGTTACAAGTTATCTGTATATGGTTTGAAGTATGATGCATCTAGTTAGATTGATATAAAATCATAGGCTACTATATAGGTAATGTATGAAGTTATGTTTACCTGCATTATCTATGTACGATAGAATTATTTTTACTCAGCTATTTGTGTTTGTGATTATCTCAAGATGTCCAGGTTAATATAAGTATAGGTTGATTTGTCTGAGTCCATTTACTTATATAGTTAATACAAAGTTGGAATCATTCAAATAGAAGGAAATGTGTAAAGTTGAATTATCAGCACTCAGTCTACAAGCGTGCAAATCTAAATCTAGGTAAATGCATGAAGTTGAAATCATTTCATACTATTTACAATCATGAAGTTGAAATGATCCGAGTTTATCCATATTTTGTGCAATTTCTGATTTCGTGGAGTTTTCAAATCTTCTGAATCTAGCCACATTTGTATTCATTTAGGATGATAAATGGAAGTTGTCTGCACCTATTTAGATGACAATGTCAATTTATCGGAATGTAGATATCTGAAGTTGAAATCATTAGAATCTATATGCATTGGGCATTTACCTGAATGCTTCCAAGTCTTTAGGAAACTGTTGTTTCAGATTTATCTGCAATTAACTTCATTAGCTCAATTTTAAATCAAAACCTACCACCGGATTCCCGAAATTGAGTACTCAGTATAGAGTTGTTTCCTCTTGGACAAAATAACAGTTTTCGATTGGCTATTTTGTTCACTTCTGATTGGCGAAAACTGGCACTTGAGAATAGACAGCACCATTAATCGCGGGTATGGCAATGAGAGCACAACTCCTATTTACTATTGGTTGTTTTTCACTAATGGTAACTACAACAGGCGAATAATATCTAATAAAAACCAACACCATTGCCACCTACCACACTATCCTATCAGTGACTAAATGTCACCAGCTCTATTAGAAGCCACCAACGGTTAAACGTCCTTTTGGCAGTCTGGTTTTATTTTTCCTACACTAGAACTTCAAAGTTGGAAACTGAAGTGTTTTTGTACTCATATTTGATCGGTTAAATCTAGGAGCATTTTCAATCCAGGTTTTAATGTTCATCAGTAGGAAGCTCTGGTGGCTTGCAGGTATTTCTACTACTGCTGAAACTAACTAGCACCTGTCAGCTGCCTGAGTGGATATGCACTTACCTGGATGCTGTTTTCCAAAGAATTATAATGCGATTACTGATTTGTGCCAATGCAATAATCGACAAAATACCAAATAAACGGAAATAGTTTTCAAGGTGTAAGAAAGTAATACAAAACTAGCAGTCGCCCATTTTGTGCTAGCCTTTCCTCCCAACAAATCATATCAACAATACTGATGCACCATCTCCTTCAATGTATCGGCTTTACATTGAAAAGGTAAACTCTGGATAAAAGATCCTCTCATTTTTGTAGGTTTTTTGGCTTCTTTTATGATCGATGACGATGTGGAAATAGGTGAATTAATGAAACATCATTATGGTATAACTAAGCAACACCATAATAACACAGGTTGTTTTATTGTATTACTTTCTCAGACTTTTGCAATTGTTTTTTTACGATTTGTTTTCTGTAGAAACTATTTCAATCATCTAATGTATATACTTTCTTCTGTTACCTCCCCAGTGCGCAATGTTCTTTTAATGTATAGCTTTTGTTTATCTTTGTTTATGTCTGTGGTTTTAGAAAATGTTACACGCACTCTCCACATTAGAGAGATGTCATTCACAGTATCGCAGCAAACGCTGACCGTTGAGGTCACACTTGTTAGGAAATCACATCAGACATTAGTTTGATAGCTTGTCACAGAAAATGAAGCAAAAGTCTCAGTCTAATAGCCTATAAAAAATTAAGGGCACCTGCAGGTTCACTCACGCAGTTGGTTGTTTTCACCTGACCAACAACGATGCTGAGACGAATAGATAAAACAGCATTCTATGAATATATTACTATACAGTGTATTACAAAACAGAGCAAACAAGGTATGTGTATGAAGGTGCAACGATACCAATATACCTGGTAGGTAGTGTATGATACAAGGATAGATATATGTAGAGATTGAAATATTTTACAACTGTTAGAGAAACCAATTTATATGATAGTAAAACTAGAGCAGTGCAACAAAACACAGTCTACAGTAGAGTGATGATATATGGGATCTGTAGGCCATCACCCAGAGTAGATCACAAAACAGAAATGTTATAATATTTTATAGCCTCAGATTCAATAGCAGCAGGTCATAGTTCAGCACATTCGTGATCATAATCGTGTGTGCTGGACCCCTCCTGGGGCTTCACATACACTCCTTCTGCTGTTATCCAGTAGTTAAAATCATTTGGTTTAGGATAAGCTAAGATCTCACTCTGGCCATGGATGGGACGACCGAAGGCATCACCCCTCACATGAATATAACTATAAAATACAAGCCAACTTCATGCATTTTGTGAGTTGTCTCCCCAAGAAAGTAATACAACTCCTATATGCTAGTTTCTTACAACAAAATATTGAGGACATTTAACAAATGGACTATACATGCAGACTATATGTACTCTATACAGTGTGTTTTGCTTTTAAGCCTACAAAAACTTTCATATCTTGTTTTTTAATAATCATTTGAAGATTCTAATATGAAAATTTCAAAGTAATAGAATCAGCCCATTTTAAACCCGCTAGCTGCTGCATGGCTCCAGAGAGAAACAGTTTTAAATGCTACATCTCTGAGCATACACTTTGGCTCTCTCCCTCCCAATGTTGTAGGTCTCTGCCACAAAAGCTTTCCCTGACACATCAAGTTGTGGAGCCATTCAAGTTATACTTGAAACGATAACAAGTATTTGTTTTGCATCGCAGTAAAAGCAACTTCATGCCAAAAATCAACTATTTTATGAACATTTTTGGAGGGAACAAAAATGTCGGCTAGAATACAAGACTGTCAAAAAAAGAAGTTGACTTGAAACTGTCTCACATACTGACACGCATTTGTTTGCCAGTGCCAGTTTTATGTGGCGAGAGAACAATCTACACCGCTACATTTCTCCATCACCTCAGGTATGTTAGAATGACATCCAGCTACAAAGAACTACAGAGAGCAATTCTATACACAGTACTGTGAGACTAGACATCCACTCACCTTCCTGTGACAGTGGGCTTCAATCTAACCTTGGTATCTCTTTCCCAGTACATATCACTGCACACAACATTCCAATTGTCTCCTGAAAGCAATCATTGATGATAAATAATATATTAGTTTATCAACACTTAAAGCTGCTGTGCCACGGGCTTTGATTAAATCCAATCTATGATATTTTGGGGATTTGTATTAAAGAAACTGTTGTGGAGTTGTGCTCTCCCCAGCACCACACACAGTACAAATGCAGTAGATGCTGACTTGCAGAAACTTATATTTCCTGCGTGTAACAACTTATATACGGCATCAACCAATGCAGAGTGACAAAAGTTTTCGTTTGCATAAAAAGTGAGTTTTCTCTTAAGAACAGTCATCGTACTCATCGGATTTTAAAAATGTAAAACACAGGACTGCAGCAGCTTTTATATTTTTGAAGGGGTTTAGCTGAGTCGGCAATTTTATTTGCTGCTAAAAAATCTGCAATCAGCTATTTTTTTCAAAAAATGACTGAAAAAGTAAACAATTACAGAAAGAAGGTAAACAATAACTATCAGAAATAACAGTTGATTCTTGGCTATTATTCGTAATTTGGTGTTGACCATATAGCGCTCTTGAATATATGTAGGGAAGACAACTCCAGAATTTTAGTTGTATAGCACATTAATGACAAGCCTTTTTCAATCAAACAATACAACAGAAACAATGCATCACCGGCCATGGCCTCACCAAATGTACTCACTTCATAGTTACAGAGAGAGGAGAGTTCAAATGGTGGCTATGAACATTCCTTCTAGTTTGCAGATGCATCAAACGGAACATTTGGCCACACTTGATGTGGTTTCTACAAACAAGACAGTAGAACATTAGCAGAAGTATTAGCTAACAAACAAAGATACAACCAATGTACCAGACATACTGGTTAGATGAAGAGAGAAATGTGTAAACCTACCCACGTGGACACTCCATTCCTTGCTCTCCCTTCACCAGCCAGTAGCTATTGTTGTCATCAGTGGAATGAACACCAGTTGCAGACTAAAATGCACATAATATCAAATTAATCCATAAAAAGAAAATGAATGCACTAAATCATAGTACAAAAAGACATTCAAAAGTATTAGATATAAAGTCTTTGCACTCGATGATGTTTATAGACAACAACAACTGCTTACCTGTTGCTCGCTACCTGAGTCATACTTAACATTGTGTGAATGCAAACGAACGTCTATCCGTAAATTGACCGACTTCAGCACAGAGCCACATGTTACATATTCTAGTTCTGAGGCTATAACAAACGGATAATGAAGCTGGTGGTGAACAGTTTATATCGCAATACCTGAATACTGCAAAAAACTGTCAGGAATTTTCAACTGACACAATAAGAAACAACCCTGCAACCTTGCCAATGAAACTCACGTAAATGAAACCACTCTGTTAATTATTAGTCTTTGCAATAGAATGCAATCTACTCATATAACAAGGGCACTAAAAAGGATCTTTTTACACTTTCCATCAAAATATTACTGCTTTCCATGGTCAGTAAGGTTCAAGTAATTGTGAAATTCATGTAGCACCAGTTATTTCGTGATGGAGTAAAAATTACTTCAAGTACTGATAAGTGAAGCAAGCAGGAAGAAGGAGAGAGACAGAAAATACACCAATTTGCTGCAGGTGGACGCTAGGTAGTGACAACAAGAATAAGTTAATACCATTATTATTAGGTAATTTGGTTTGCGGGTTATTAATCACTTGTAAGTAAATGTAACATAACCACAGTGAGCCATGTATGATTGGTAACAAACAGGAATTGTATTAAAAATGACTAAAAAAAAAATTCACAATAATAATGTACAGGAATTTGGGGGGTAGTGGTAGCTGTCACCTGTACAGCGGCCCACTTCCAGTGTGTGCGTAATAGCAGTAATGCAAGTGCTCTTCAGCTAGCCCCAAGGTCGGCAGACTACTCTGTTTGAATAAGATTTGCAGTGTTGTAAGTCCGAAGACTGTCCACAGTGAGGAGTTATCTTAACTACCTTACTTTCCACTGAGTTCTTGTTCGGGCAGAATAGCTACACTGAGTCGAATTGACAGGTTGAACAATCATTCCAGTATCACACTCCCGAAGGTGGTGTGCAGTGTAAGTCTCGTAGACTGACCACTTTCTACTGTCTATTGCTCTTGCTGTCGATCGACTTGTCCAAGTTGCTGCCAATTAATTATTTGCTAAGTGCTTGTGCTTTGCTTGCTTGTGTGCTTGTTCTTGTGCATGCATCTAGTAACTTGTTCTTTATGTCTTGTGTAGAGAGAATCATGAAGAAGTGAGAGTGCCAGGTTAACTCTGATTTATTCTCTTACTTACAACAGTTTAAATACATGAAAGGCGGGCATGCTGCTGGCAGCATAAAACATGAAACAAAAGATAGACTCCGCCTGCTGGCCTAATTGGCCCATAGACAAAGGGAGGCGGTATAAAAGGTTGAAAGGTTAATTAAGAGGCTGTCTTTAGATAAGCTTGATTGCACCTAGCAGCACATGGTAAAAATAGCAATGTAAACAATATACAGTATAATAATTGAATAGATGCGAGTATATATGATATAAGTAGAGTTCGGAATGTAATTAGACATGGGTAGAGTTCGGTAAGATAGGCATAATTGTTAGGGTCGACTGTTCGGAGGTGCCATTTCCCAACAATAATATATATAATAGTGAAAGTGTGGACACTTCGTTCGCATTTCATTTTGGCGCTCTCTCAGTAACTGTCAAAAATGTCTTGAAAAACCTAATGAATTACTTACCTTGTGCCAATTTTCTAAAGGAGGACACTTTCAGCTTACTTTTGGTACATAATAATTTGCACTCTGGTTTATTTTTGTTATTATTTTGTGATGAAGTTTTGAATTTTATGCCCAATTTTTTAGCTGGAGGCGAATGGCTCCTACCGGAAACAATGGCCGCCTAAAATACTCAGCTGCTATTGGCCTAACGGGAGTTTTCGCAATGCTAGTTGGTTGCAAGTCAATGCCACAAATCTTAAACGGTATTGCCAGTGTTCACGGGCGCTCGTATAAATCCCACGAAATTATTCCGTGATAAATCCACTGTAATAAAAACAAGAAAAATTTGAGTAGCTGTGGTGCTGTAATAAGGTGACCAATGAAAAGCTAGTGCCTAAACTGTTAAAATTATAATGGATTTATACGAGCGATTGTGAACACTGCCAATACCGTTTAAGATTTGTGGCATTGACTTGCAACCAACTAGCATTGCGAAAACTCCCGTTAGGCCAATAGCAGCTGAGTATTTTAGGCAGCCATTGTATCCGGTAGGAGCCATTCGCCTCCAGCTAAAAAATTGGGCATAAAATTCAAAACTTCATCACAAAATAATAACAAAAATAAACCAGAGTGCAAATTATTATGCACCAAAAGTAAGCTGAAAGTGTCCTCTCTTAGAAAATTGGCACAAGGTAAGTAATTCACTAGGTTTTTCAAGACATTTTTGACAGTTATTGAGAGAGCGCCAAAATGAAATGCGAACGAAGTGTCCACACTTTCAGTATTATATATACTATTATTGTAAATTTTTTTTCAACTATTTTTATTGCAATTCCTGTTTGTTACCAATCATACATGGCTCACTGTGAACATAATAACGAGTCAACTTGAACTTAGCAGTGGCAAGTATCTACTACAGCAGTGTTGGCCTTGACAATAACTTATATTACAATTACTATAAACAAACAGTAAGTAATAAATAAACAAAATAATATATACGAACAAACTGTAAAAACTACAATAAATAAAGAGTAATAATAAACCATCCGTGATGATGATGAGGATAAAAGATGGCGATGGCATAACAACCGTTAATTAATCATTATAACTTATTATTTATTATTAATAATAATTGAGAAAAGATTAAAAAACAAACTTTTAAGGATGCTGATGACCGTGATGGTCATGATCCATGTCGTTGTTGTACTGTACAGGAATTTGTGGTGGTGTGGTAGCTGGTCACCTGTACAGCGGCTCACAGTAGTAAGCGAATAACAGGCAGTGCAGTGTCTGACTCCAGCTGGCCCAAGGTCAGCAAACTAGACCGGTCGAGTAAGATTTGCAGCGTTGTACGCCCGTAAGCTATACACAGTGAGGAGTTGTCACAACTACCTCACTTTCCATTGATTTCTTATTCGGCAGAATAGATGAGTCGGGTTGCACTAATAGGTTGAACAATCATTCCAGTATCACACGCCCGTAGGTCGTATGCAGTGTGAGTCAATTGGACTGAGCACTTTCTACTGACTATTGTTCTTGCCACTAGTCAACTTGTCCAAGAGCCGCTTTGTCTTAGTTAATTATCTGTACAAGTAGTAGCGTACTTGTGTCTTTGTTTGCCAGTGCAATCTGTATGTGCAGTGATTTGCTTGCTTGTAATTATCTAGCTATCAGTGCTTTGCATATGTCCGCTTAAGCAGAAAGATCTAATCAAGCAGTGAGAGTGTCAGGCTCACTCTGATTTTATTGACAAGTTACACAGATATTTATACAATGAAAATTACATAACATAAGATGGACAGCGCGGAAACAAAAGCAGGCCACGCCTGTACAGTTGATTGGTTACTAATGAGCCAATAGAGCATATCTAAATAGAACAGGGGGCTGTCTTCAATGCATGGTTGATTGCCCAAGCACATGTACAAAATAGGCATAAATAGTGTAAGTAAATAATTATAATAAATGTAGTAGAGTTCGGCTATGCATAATGATAGTTAGTTATAAGTCGACCTGCTACTGAGTCGATCTGGTACATTCCCTAACAGTACAACAACAGTTGACCACAAAAAAATGAAATAATAATAATAATTAGTTAACAATAAAATAATTAATCATAATAATTATAAATAATAATAAATTTTATTATTATTTATAATTATTATTTATTATAATTATGATTAATTATCTTATTGTTAACTATTTATTATTATTGTGCAGGATTTCACTGTGGGGGTGTGAGTTGGTAGCTCGGCCTACCTGCACAACCTCCTGAACTGTGATGGCAAACTGTGTCTATCGCTTCAGCAATACAACCCGCCCACAGGTCGACTAGTATCCTTGGGAGTGGTGCATTACCATCCTAGTTTACTATCTAGCTGTTGGTTGCGTTAGCTATTCTAGTGCAAGGCAGAGGCGGAACTTTGAAGGGCGAACTAGTCAAGCTAGGTTCGGCCAGCAGAGGTTCGGCTGATCTGTTTAGTGCAAGGCAGAGGCCGAACTTTGAAGGCAAACTAGTCAAAGCTAGGTTCGGCCAGCAGAGGTTCAGGCTGATCTGCTTATTTATTACTACTCGAGTATTAGAGCATTCGTTGTACGTGCATGTACTTAGCGCAGTGAAGTTATTGTTAGAGAACAAAGAAACTTCTGAGAGTGTGCAAGCTGACTATGACTTTATTGCTGCCTAACATGGCTATTTATAAAAAGGGTTACATAACATATTTTAGGTAGATACAGATAGACAAAAGAAGCCTCACCTAGCACAACTGGTTGGCAAGCATGGGCAAATCACAAACAAAGGGTGGTACTTGAGTAAATGCATGATTAGTTGCACATGGTACACATATCAGATTGCATGTTAAGTAAAGTAATAATTAATGTGCATAGAATGAAATGTCTTAGAACGCAAGCATAGAACGATACGATGTAGTAGCTGTATAAGGTAGAATGTAAGTTAGATTGTTACTGTGTGTGCCATGGATACAAGATGGCGCCGGTCCTTCACATTATTATTATTATTTCACTTTTTTGTGGTCAACTGTTGTTGTACTGTTAGGGAATGTACCAGATCGACTCAGCAGCATGTCGACTTATAACTAACTATCATTATGCATAGCCGAACTCTACTACATTTATTATAATAAAAGAAGATTTCAATTGATTTCACAAACAACAAAAGTTCTCATCTGTATTTTATTACTATTATTAACTAAGTTTACACCATAATCTATTTCAGTCATCATAAATAATTATCAGCATTATGGGATCATTCATTCAAATTCATAATCAATCGTTGCTGATAGGCATAAATTCTTTTAGTCACAAACAATTACTTTCTGGTCGAAACTGCAACCATTAGGACCTTGACCTCAAAAGTATTGCCAGGCTTCAATAACCAGGGGCCGGGGTCCAGGGTCCGATCAGCTAATCAGATTTGTGAATTCGTTCAGTCATCGAATGAAAACAGTCAGTTACCTTTTGGCTGCACAACTTTGCTTGCTGCTGGTCACTCGGGCTATAGGCAGTGAGGTTTGTAGAAAAAATTACTGTGTAACCCAGGGAGGGTGTGTATCGAGAAAATTGCTTTCAGCCCACTAATCCCTTATTTTGGACAATAGACACATTATACCAGCTACTACAAATTATCTTTAATTTTAACAACAATCAGATCAAGGCCTGCCAACCTTGAGCTTAAAACTTTAGTAAGTGTCAGCAACAAAAGACAAAATAATAAGTTAAGTAGTATTATTATTATTAATCACTCAATCAATAATAATAATAATCACTTCAGTGAGTGAGTAATGATAATTTAATAATAATAAAAAATATAAATAATAATAGTAATAATAATGTAGTACTGTTAGGGACGCCAGTACGAACTATTGGGACTATGTAACACTACCAACACTTACCTAGTTCTATGCCTGCACTCTAGCGCAGCTTCGTTCTATGCATTTATTATTATTTTACTCTAGCATGCAATCGTATATATTGGCCATGTGCAATTATTCATGCGATCACTTTAACACCACCTACTACGTTTTATTGGGCCACTCTAGCCAATTGTTTGTGCGAGGTGTGGCCTCCTTTGTGTATCACTGTTATGTTAGATAATCATGTGTATAAAAATGGATGTTTGAATTAATAAAATCAGAGTTACCCGGACACTCTCACTTGAGAGTTAGCCTGACTCTCAGAAGAATTTCTCTCTCTTGAAGCAAGCACTACTAGGAGCACCTAAAACTACCAGCGCTGGACAAGTCGACTGTTAGCAAGCACGACGCTAAGGTGGAAAGTGAGAACGGTACGCCCTATCACTGTGTGCAAGGATTATAACACGAGGCCTAGTGCACTAATAGTTCGGCTCTTACTAAATTCGGATTCGGGGAATCCAACAAGTTAGCTAGCAATAATTGCAGTGAAATTATTTGTCGATCTCGGCTGAGCCCAGATTCGACTGTAAATAATTCCAGCTTAGTTATTGCCGACAGTAACAGTTCGAAACAAACTATAAACTAGACAAGTAATTCCTGAGGAATTAATGTCAGAGCACAGTTCGAAACAAACTATAAACTAGAACGGCAATTGCAGTACAATTACCGTCGGACATGTACATGTTCGGATGCGGCCAATAATTGTCAAATAATTATTGTCCACTGCCAGCAAACATACACGCCAGATTCGGCCGCACGCAAAACTGCACAAACCAATAAAGGCTCTCCAGACAATACGAACAATAATAGCAAATTATTGTAAGTAGATTTGGGCAGAAGTAGAGCACGTCGGGAGTGTGTACAGGTGGCTACCACCCAGACGCAAATTCCTGTACATTGGTGGCAGCGGTGGGATTGCAAGGCCCACAGAGAATTCTCGACCTCCCGAAGACAAGAGCCCAGTCTGCACAGTGTCGTACAGGCGGAGAGAAGTCAGCTACACAACTACTGAGAGAGAGCTGGTGACATAAGTCAGCTACTGAGAGAGAGCTGGTGTCACAACAACTACCGAGAGAAAGCTGGTGACATAAGTCAGCTACTGAGAGAGAGCTGGTGTCACAACAACTACTGAGAGAGAGCTGGTGACATAAGTCAGCTACTGAGAGAGAGCTGGTGTCACGACAACTACTGAGAGAGAGCTGGTGACATAAGTCAGCTACTGAGAGAGAGCTGGTGTCGCGACAACTACTGAGAGAGAGCTGGTGACATAAGTCAGCTACTGAGAAAGAGCTGGTGTCACGACAACTACTGAGAGAGAGCTGGTGACATAAGTCAGCTACTGAGAGAGAGCTGGTGTCACGACAACTACTGAGAGAGAACTGGTGACATAAATCAGCTACTGAGAGAGAGCTGGTGTCCCTACAACTACTGAGAGAGAGCTGGTGACATAAGTCAGCTACTGAGAGAGAGCTGGTGTCACGACAACTACTTAGAGAGAGCTGGTGACATAAGTCAGCTACTGAGAGAGAGCTGGTGTCACGACAACTACTGAGAGAGAACTGGTGACATAAATCAGCTACTGAGAGAGAGCTGGTGTCACTACAACTACTGAGAGAGAGCTGGTGACATAAGTCAGCTACTGAGAGAGAGCTGGTGTCACATGTCCACTACCGAGAGAGAGCTGGTGTCACAAGCCAATTACTGAGAGGGAGCTGGTGTCACATGTCAACTACTGAAAAAGAGCTAGTGTCACCAATCAACTGCTGAGAGAGCTGGTGTCACATGTCAACGGCAGAGAGAAAGAGTAAACGAGGAAAGACGAGAGGACAGATACAGAAGGATTAAACGCCTAGAGGACGAACTGTATCAAGCCACCCGTGAGGCTTTCAAACATTTGAAAAGGGCAAGTGGACATTACATCTTTTTACACACTATTGCGTCCCTTCTTGTTTTTATTGACCTTACAGTTGTCAATGGAGGGGAGTGTGTTAGGGACGCCAGTACGAACTATTGGGACTATGTAACACTACCAACACTTACCTAGTTCTATGCCTGCACTCTAGCGCAGCTTCGTTCTATGCATTTATTATTATTTTACTCTAGCATGCAATCGTATATATTGGCCATGTGCAATTATTCATGCGATCACTTTAACACCACCTACTACGTTTTATTGGGCCACTCTAGCCAATTGTTTGTGCGAGGTGTGGCCTCCTTTGTGTATCACTTTTATGTTAGATAATCATGTGTATAAAAATGGATGTTTGAATTAATAAAATCAGAGTTACCCGGACACTCTCACTTGAGAGTTAGCCTGACTCTCAGAACAATTTCTCTCTCTTGAAGCAAGCACTACTAGGAGCACCTAAAACTACCAGCGCTGGACAAGTCGACTGTTAGCAAGCACGACGCTAAGGTGGAAAGTGAGAACGGTACGCCCTATCACTGTGTGCAAGGATTATAACACGAGGCCTAGTGCACTAATAGTTCGGCTCTTACTAAATTCGGATTCGGGGAATCCAACAAGTTAGCTAGCAATAATTGCAGTGAAATTATTTGTCGATCTCGGCTGAGCCCAGATTCGACTGTAAATAATTCCAGCTTAGTTATTGCCGACAGTAACAGTTCGAAACAAACTATAAACTAGACAAGTAATTCCTGAGGAATTAATGTCAGAGCACAGTTCGAAACAAACTATAAACTAGAACGGCAATTGCAGTACAATTACCGTCGGACATGTACATGTTCGGATGCGGCCAATAATTGTCAAATAATTATTGTCCACTGCCAGCAAACATACACGCCAGATTCGGCCGCACGCAAAACTGCACAAACCAATAAAGGCTCTCCAGACAATACGAACAATAATAGCAAATTATTGTAAGTAGATTTGGGCAGAAGTAGAGCACGTCGGGAGTGTGTACAGGTGGCTACCACCCAGACGCAAATTCCTGTACAGTACCATGTATGTATCATTATTTATATTGATAATTGTTATTATTGTGACGGACGGCGCCATTATTATTACCCGAACAGTTCTATGCTTACGTTCTATGTATGTAGAACAATTCTATGTAACTATCACATATATCATATAGTCATTGAATCAAGCATTTACTCAAGTTCCATCCACTAATTATTATTTGTCTATTTTAGCCAACCACTTGTACTAGGTGTGGCTTCCTTTGTATATCGATATTGTACAGGATTTCGTGTCTGGGTTGTAGCCACCTGTACACTCTCCCGATATGCTCTGTCTCGACCCTAAGTCAGCGCTCAATAATGTGCTATTATTGTTTAGAGTGCGTACATTGGCTTGTGCAGTTTTGGGTGCGGCCGAATCTGATTGCTGGCAGCTTACAATAATTATTCTGATAATTATTGGCTGAGTCCGAACATGTCTATGTCCGACAATAATTGTGCTATAATTATTGTTTAGTTTATAGTTTGTTGCGAACTGTTGCCACCAACAATACCCGCACTGAGTTATTGTCTAGTTTATAGTTTGTTTCGAACTGTTGCTACCGACAATAATTGTGCTGGAATTATTTGGGGTCGAATCTGACTCAGTCAAGATTGACGATAATAATTGCACTGTAATTATTGTTTCCTAACTTATTTTGGATTCCCCGAATCCGAATTTGATATGAGCCGAACTATTAGGGCACTAAGCGTTGTGTCGTATTTCTCACCTCAGGTGAGGGAACACGCAGTGATAGGGCGAACCGTTCTCACTTTCCACCTAGCTTCGTGCTTGCCAATAGTCGACCAGGTCAGCGCTTGTAGTTATGTTGCTTCTAGCTGTGCTTGCTTCTTGAGAGAAAGAATCTTCTGAGAGCCAGGCTAACTCTGATTTTTATTTTACCAACATAGATATTTATACAGGGTAGGCGGGTACAAGTTACTTAAACCCCGCCTGAGAAAATCTTGGAGCAAGCCACGCCTTGTCCTTACATTAGCACCAAAATGCATTTATATAATTAATTCATGGAAAAAGTAGAAATATAAAATAGTAATAATTATTATTTGGGCACATCATAGAACTAGTCTAGATAGACACTCGTAGCAATAGAACTAGGACAAACATAGACAGAACATAAGTGAGTACATATTGAGATAATGCGTAGACAGTGAATTAATATCTCAGACAACGTGTAGACAATAGGAACAAAGGGTGAGACGATATCGAGTCAAAGGCTTAGACTAAGTATGAGTAATAAACATAGAGTTTGCCAAGTACTGGCGTCCCTCACAATATTTTATTATGTAACCCTTTTTATAAATAGCCATGTCAGGCAGAATAAAGTCAGAGTTAAGCTTGCACACTCTCAGAAGTTTCTTTGTCTTACAAACGATAACTTCAATTGCGCTAGTACATGCACGTACAAACAAAGCTCTATTACTACGAGTAGTAATTAACAAGCAGTTCACCGAACCTCTGCTGGACAAATATAGCTTTGGCTAATTCGGCCTTCAAAGTTTGGCCACTGGCTTGCGCACCGAATAGCTAACGCAACCGGCAGTTAGACAGCAACCTGAAATGGTCGAACACCATTGCTAAGGGAACCTGTCGACCTGCGGGCGGGTTGTATCGCTACCAGTACACACGAAAGCCATCAGCAGTTTAGGGAGGCTGTGCAGGTAGGCCTAGCTACCAAGTACATACCCCCACAGTGAAATCCTGCACATTGGTGGCAGCAGTGGGATTGACAGACACGCACAAGCAGGACCTCCCAGCAGAAGGATGGCACAGAGAAGGCAAGCACTGAGTACAGACAGGGACCCCTACGGATGATGGGTACGCTCACTCACATCCTGGACCGAATGTCGATAGCTACCACGAGAGACAAGTTTAGGGTACCACAGTTTGATGGTATGGGAGACGTGGACTATTTCCTTCAGAGGTTCCGGGAGGTGGCCGAAGCTAACCATTGGCAGGCTGAAGACACAGTAATCCACCTACGCCAAGCCTTAACAGGCAAAGCTGAACGGTGCGGTCGAGGCAAAACCGTAGAGGAAGTGACTCGGACACTGCAGGCAACCTTTGGGATGACTCGTTCGGAATCGCAGGCGAAATTGCTGAGCTACCGTCGAAACCCCAGAGACAGCCTCAGAGACCACGCACTCACGGTCGAACACCTCATCAAGGCCGCCCACAGCAGCCTTCCACGACAGAATAGAGATGAACTGGTGCTCCAGACCTTCCACAGCACCTTAGGGCATACGTACCTACAGCGACACCTGTTGGCTGTAGGCCCACAGAACCTAGAACAAGCCATCCTAGCAGGAAATGAGTTCCTGCAAGTACCCCACCAGCCCTTAGAGGACCCCACATCCGGACAGTAGAGGCCGACCCCCTGGAGATACAGGTGACCCGACAGGAGGAGGCGGCTCGACACCAAGAGGTACAGGACCCCTTGGCACAGCTACTTCGCACTGTAGAGGGACTGAGCAAGGAAATTGCCAGTCTACAGGCAGAGACGAAGATGGAGCCCCCGAAGAGATGCTGGGGATGCCAGCAAGTAGGTCACACCAGGAAGGCATGCAGAACCGTTCCCTGGCCTAGCCGCCAGGGAATCGACTACCGCCCGCAGCAGTAGGGAAACCAACTGGCTGCACACGGGCAACTTTGAACCAGAAGGGAAAGGCACAGGCTCCCTCCAGTGGATCAGCGGCGACGCGGCAAGCAACTCCTCCTCTGGACCTCCTGACTATAACTAACTCTGTGCTCGCTAGCCTATACATTTATTGTCTCGTAAAATCCCAGTATAATAGCGATGGTAGCAGTGGCAACAAGTAATGGAATGTAACAAATGCAAGGCTGTCAATCAGCAATAAAAACAAGAATCTTATCAAGTGATGGTCAACTAAACATTATTTTGGTAAGTTTGTAATTTTTTGTCGATACTTCGAATGATTATTGTCATTAATTGATCAAACGTTACACCAACTGATAACAGTTATAAAGATTTAACAGAGCGGATTTTGTTGTTTAGTACTATTATTTATCATGATTAGCAACAAAATAAATAAAATTATGATTAAATAACATTAGTTTGAGTTGTCAATATCCATGAAATTCTTCACAAAGTAAGTCAAGTAAGAGAAATGTCTGGAAGAATCCTTAATATTCATAATATTATTGTATTGTCACTTGCATTATCTTTCATTATTATTTATAACCTAGCAACGAAAATACTCGTATGAAAAAATGGTCGAACAAAACCTTTCACTTAGTACTACATCTATATTTATAATCTCAAAGGCTATTTGGTCCATCCAATACTATCCATAGTTTGATGTGATGTTCTCAGCCCTTCTGTATTGAATTATGCTGGTTACAGTGTGTATTGGTGGTCTATTGTCAAATAAATCTAAAACAATAATTAGGAAAAAGGGTTTTTATTGTGCAAAGAAATGACTTTGCATCTCATTAAGTATTTTATTCGAATATTTTGCTGAAAAAAAAGTTAGTTATTTATTGCTGAAGGTGAAACAGTTGCCGTAGCATATGATTAGATAGTTCAATAGTAGCTTGCCGATATGCGCTATTACATCTGCACACTATATAAGTCTGTGTAGTCACTGGCACATCTAACTATTCATTGTATATGACCTTACCACACCGGAGCGATTATGTCAGCGAGATTGCATTCGTCTGCTCGCTGTGACTTGTCCTCACAAATACCAACAATTATTCATCGCTTAGGACATGTAACGATTTCGCACTCGCACTTCATGCTTATTGGTCATTCACAGGTAGTAGCGAAACCAATTTATTGTTTTCTACAACACAACAGTTGATCAAAGGTTATATATTAGTTATTGTTGATTGCTTATTGTTTGGTTAATTTGGTTGTGGAAGGATAACTCTCAAGTGATTGATTGCCTTGGGTGTGGCTTTGTTTGCTAATCGCTATTCGGCACGCACTAATTAGTATATACTAATTCTCTCTCATGTGGCAAGGCCTTTAGTAGGTAAATCTGCACCAAAACATCAGTTTGTATGTTGTGTTATCACTGGCTGTTAGATCTTGTTAGCTATCTCTATAACTTTGTATGTTGTGTTATCGCTGGCTGTTAGATCTTGTTAGCTGTCTCTATAACTTTGTATGTTGTGTTATCACTGCCTGTTAGATCTTGTTAGCTATCTCTATAACTTTGTATGTTGTGTTATCACTGGCTGTTAGATCTTGTTAGCTATCTCTATAAGTTTGTATGTTGTGTTATCACTGGCTGTTAGATCTTGTTAGCTATCTCTATAAGTTTGTATGTTGTGTTATCACTGGCTGTTAGATCTTGTTAGCTGTCTCTATAACTTTTTATGTTGTGTTATCGCTGGCTGTTAGATCTTGTTAGCTGTCTCTATAACTTTGTATGTTGTGTTATCACTGCCTGTTAGATCTTGTTAGCTATATCTATAACTTTGTATGTTGTGTTATCACTGCCTGTTAGATCTTGTTAGCTATCTCTATAACTTTGTATATTGTGTTATCACTGGCAGTTAGATCTTGTTAGCTGTCTCTATAACTTTGTATGTTGTAATACTTCCTAGAGTTTGGATGAGCGTTGTAGGAAAATGGTGAGCCGGAGGTCTCGTAAGCCTACCCTACAAGCTAGAGTAGCAGAAGCAGTAATCCCTGCAACTTCTGCAGGCATAGCTGTAGTTCCACAACCAGGTCCTCCTGAGAAGGGCCTGTGGACTCCCGATGTAAATAATGACACCTGTACTGTTAGTACTGAGGCTGGTGAGTGGGTCTTTTAGCTCATATTACTACTTCCACTGTTTCATTGTGTATTGCTGTTAGCTGGTTGAATGTTAACTATTCCATTTGATTTATCTCTGTAGCTGTAGAGGTCCCAGTGCATATGTTTATTGCAGAAGACCACAGTCTAAACGGTGGCATTCAGGATGGTGACACACACCTTGCTGAAGCTAACCTACAGCAGTTTGATCAACAACGTTGTGAACTGAGCTGCGTAATGACACAACGTCATAGTCCATTCAAACGAATAGAGGCATTAGCGTTACCTAGCTTGCTTGGAAGGTTGCCAAGTGCAGGTGTACGTTGACAGACCATTTAGAGAGTTGCCTGCCATCTCGGAGAAGAAAACTCCAAACAGAACCCTTATATTGCTCTTTAACTGTTGAACCGTTTGTCGCAAGCCTTGCTGAAGCTAACCTACAAGTACAAACTTCTGAAATAAGGTTCTAGGTGGGTAATAACAGATATGTCACTGGTTTATTAACGAGAACATCAATTTAGTCTGGCTGGTTGAATGTAAACTAACCTGTATCAGTTTGTAGTTTTATTTTTTGTAGGAGTTCTCTCCAATAAGTGATTTGCACTCTTTGGCTGAAAACTGTTGGTTGCCGCTAACAACTATATAATTATATTCCCTTTTCTCGGACAGAAAACTTCAAACATTTTTGTATTTACTTACAAATGCACCTCAGCAAAGGTCATTCATCCACCATTACATTTTATCTCTCTAGTTTGAATTGTACTTTTTTTGTATTATTTGTAGCCCTAGCGCAAACTTTAGCAATAGATGCACACCTCCCAGCATCCTTCAAAGGTATACAAAATCCTTTCATCACCATTGTGGACTGCTACATGTTGTTTGTCTAGCTTATTAACTGACCACTTCTCATCGAGTTAGTCTAATCAAGGCATTGAGTAGACAACTCCTCAATCAGTTGGTAATTCATAGTTCAGTATTATTGCGTGTTTTTCTCCAAGTTGCTAAAATTCTTTCGCTACCGTTTTCTGTAAAAGCTTGTGTTTTTATGACGATTGCTTTTTTCTGCAGTTTTGGACTCGCTGAATTCAAAACGAGTGAAATTAGGAGTTATTTTTAGCTGTTTTAAAAATTTTGTGATGTCAATTTTGAGTGACACTTTTCTAATCACAATTTTGTCACAAGTTTGGTTTTGGATGGCATCTTCATTGGAAAGTTTAATTCCAAATGCACGCTCATGTAGCCATTAAAACTGCGCTTTGAAAGAGAATAGCTTGGCTTGTACATTTTATTGTTAGAATAAGTTCATCTATATTCTCTCGCAAGTAAAACTGTTAGCAAGTTTAAGTTTTTTGGTTGCATCCAATACCTGCTTTGTACCTGCCTTCATCTTATTTGTTTGTTTTTTTTAAGGCCAACTTCTCTCTCGGGATCGTCAGCTTTACTCAACCAAAACCCAAGTTGGTAATCAATATGAGTATGCTGCGAGCTGACCTTGCAAACTTGGCGATGTCAAGGTCAAGCAGTAAAGGGTTTAGCTGCTTCATTGCTGCAATGAATAATTGCTTGACTCTAAGAGAGCAAGTCAGGCACCAACTGGCACACATGCCCTCCTATGATGTAGAGTGCACCAGGTTCTCTATTCTGTCCCAGCCGGTAGCCTTAGCTCAGGTACCGACGTGTGATAGGGAAAGGCAGGAGCATCAGATTATGGCTGTAAGGTATGTAATATCTGAGTATCTCAGGCTAGAGAGTGTTGGTTGAGCTAATTACTCTTGTGATTTCATAAGTTTACAGAATAAGATTAGATTTGAAGTACTACAGAGTTTAATAAATATATTATCTATAGCTCACCAGAATATACTGTACTCAGCAGAGAATATTGTAACAGCTAACCATTTTATGTTAACAATAAAATAAACAGCGATTTCTCTATTTTCCATGACAAAATCATTGTGTGTGGAGAGGCCAACTCGTGTTTGAATTGGAGTTACCTACCCATGTGAAGGAAGACAACTCCAATTCATACATCTTGGTTTTCTTTGCTGAGTGAACATAGTCTCCTGCATACACCGTTGAAATTTATCCATTGACTGAGCTATCTGCTTAAGCAATGTTTGAGTGGAACTTTCATCCCTTTTCGACAAGAGTTTTATTTGGTTGCTTCTTTCATTTCAACGATGAGTGGGATTACAATATAATATTTATAGTGACCTACATTGTATCACAAGAGGCTTGTTTAGGGTTTAGAGTTGGTAATGCATGAATGGTGACAATATTGACTATCAGTATTAATTATTACTAACATATGTTATTTCATCTCTCTATGTTGTTCTCTACTGAAAACATTTAAAGTATTACTTCCTGTTTTAGTTCCAATGTGAATTCTGCCACTTCCTCACACTTCCTCACTGCCACACGTCACAGCAATGACCTGAGACCTGACAAGTCCTTTGATGAACTACCTGTGCATGAGTTGCAACCATTCTTTGCATGAAAGGATACTGTGCGTTCTACAGAAAGTGTTCAAGATAAAGGATCCCGCTCTGTGAAATTGATCCTTAGTGGGAAGTGTCAGCAGGTTCTTGTGCCGCTGAAACCGTGTGTGGTATGTACAGCAGTTGTAGTGTCACTGGCACTGTGTTTGGTATGTACAGCAGTTGTAGTGTCACTGGCACTGTGTGTGGTATGTACAACAGTTGTAGTGTCACTGGCACTGTGTGTGGTATGTACAACAGTTGTAGTGTCACTGGCACTGTGTGTGGTATGTACAGCAGTTGCAGTGTCACTGGCACCGTGTGTGGTATGTACAGCAGTTGTAGTGTCACTGGCACTGTGTGTGGTATGCACAGCAGTTGTAGTGTAACTGGCACTGTGTGTGGTATGTACAGCAGTTGTAGTGTCACTGGCACTGTGTGTAGTATGTACAGCAGTTGTAGTGTCACTGGCACTGTGTGGGGTATATACAGCAGGTGCTTATAGGCTATAGATGTGGTCTACAGGCTATATCTACTCCAGCTATAGATGTGGTCTACAGGCTATATCTACTACAGCTATAGATACGGTCTACAGGCTATATCTACTACAGCTATAGATATGGTCTACAGGCTATATCTACTACAGCTATAGATATGGTCTACAGGCTATATCTACTACAGCTATAGATATGGTCTACAGGCTATATCTACTACAGCTATAGATATGGTCTACAGGCTATATCTACTACAGCTATAGATATGGTCTACAGGCTATATCTACTACAGCTATAGAGATGGTATACAGGCCATATCTACTACAGCTACAGATATGGTCTACAGGCTATATCTACTACAGCTATAGATGTGGTCTACAGACTATATCTACTACAGCTATAGATATGGTCTACAGGCTATATTTACTACAGCTATTGATATGGTCTACAGGCTATTTCTACTACGGCTACAGATATGGTCTACAGGCGATATCTACTCCAGCTATAGATATGGTCTACAGGCTATATCTACTACAGCTATAGACTTGGTCTACAGGCTATATCTACTCCAGCTATAGATATGGTCTACAGGCTATATCTACTCCAGCTATAGACTTGGTCTACAGGCTATATCTACTCCAGCTATAGATATGGTCTACAGGCTATATCTACTACAGCTATAGATATGGTCTACAGGCTATATCTACTTCAGCTATAGACTTGGTCTACAGGCTATATCTACTCCAGCTATAGATATGGTCTACAGGCTATATCTACTTCAGCTATAGACTTGGTCTACAGGCTATATCTACTACAGCTATAGATATGGTCTACAGGCTATATCTACTACAGCTATAGATATGGTCTACAGGCTATATCTACTACAGCTATAGATATGGTCTACAGGCTATATCTACTACAGCTATAGATATGGTCTACAGGCTATATCTACTCCAGCTATAGACTTGGTCTACAGGCTATATCTATTCCGGCTATAGATATGGTCTACAGGCTATATCTACTACAGCTATAGATATGGTCTGCAGGCTATATCTACTTCAGCTATAGACTTGGTCTACGTGCTATATCTACTCCAGCTATAGATATGGTCTACAGGCTATATCTACTACAGCTATAGATATGGTCTACAGGCTATATCTACTTCAGCTATAGACTTGGTCTACAGGCTATATCTACTACAGCTATAGATATGGTCTACAGGCTATATCTACTACAGCTATAGATTTGGTCTACAGGCTATATCTACTACAGCTATAGATATGGTCTACAGGCTATATCTACTACAGCTATAGATATGGTCTACAGGCTATATCTACTACAGCTATAGACTTGGTCTACAGGCTATATCTACTACAGCTATAGATATGGTCTACAGGCTATATCTACTACAGCTATAGATATGGTCTACAGGCTATATCTACTACAGCTATAGATATGGTCTACAGGCTATATCTACTACAGCTATAGATATGGTCTACAGGCTATATCTACTACAGCTACAGACTTGGTCTACAGGCTATATCTACTACAGCTACCGATATGGTCTACAGGCTATATCTACTACAGCTATAGATATGGTCTACAGGCTATATCTACTACAGCTATAGATATGGTCTACAGGCTATATCTACTCCAGCTATAGATATGGTCTACAGGCTATATCTACTCCAGCTATAGATATGGTCTACAGGCTATATCTGCTCCAGCTATAGACTTGGTCTACAGGCTATATATATCTACGACTGTTGCAGACAAAGATGGCTGCTGCCAAGGACATTCTTTTGGTTGACACAGATGCTGACCATACATGCAGTTATGGGTTTGTGGATAGAGGCTGTTCATCAGGGTTTGTTGTGGACAGTGTACAAGATCTCCCACGGGTAAGCTTAGCCTATTTCCTGTTTTATTACCTCAGCTAATGTCCATTTATGCCAGCTCACCAAATGTTGTCTTAGTTTGTTAAAGTTGATAGCTTTGACCTTCTTGTTGTAGTATTTCTTTTCTAGTGTTCTGTTAGACTTGCTGATTAGTCTTCATCTATCTACTGTAGCCTAAGTTTTAGGCCACCATTTGTGTATTTTGCTTTGAGTATGCTGTGCGTTTTTTATTTGGAGTTGCATGCCCCTCGTTATCTTAGCAACTTTTGAATGGATTTCATTGGATGATGGTTTAGTGGGCGGGGTTTTTGTGTTGGTCTGCTGATTCACACTCGTGTACATCCAGTTGTGTGAGCGGAAGTGGTTACCAAGGAAACCAGATGCAAACAATTACTACCAATTGTATAACTTATCATACAAATTGTTGACTCGCTCCAGAAATTTCGTTGTTTTACCGTTTACAAATACAAGTACTCAATCGCATACTGTTCAGCGGGATGGAAAATTTCTTGGCTTTTAGCCTTCTTAGCCTTGTTTCGCAAGAGGGTAGACTGTGCAAGTTTGACTTTATATTCTGCAACTTGCTTCTTGCGTTTTGGAAGTGTTTCTGGCAATTTGGGAGTACCTACTTAACACGCCCAATAGCCACTTAAGCTGCGTACACACTAGAACGATTTTGTGGCCGAAATCGGCGCAACTCACAAACGGCCTAGTGTGAATGCAATAACGGCCAATTTTGTATCACATCGGCCGGCGTTATTGCCATTTGAGCACTGCTCAAAATCACCGACAATTTTTAGCAGATTATCAAGGAAATCACAACACAAAATCAGTTCAGAAGTAGCTTGTGATCACAAACAATGATGATAAAATAATAAAAAATCATCAATTCTCCAAGCAATAACCAAATAATAATTATTATTATTTTAAAACTCACTCAGAAAATTTATTATTTATGTATTACCATTTTTATTTTAACATGGTTGATCACTCACTGATAAGCATAAGTTTAAACAATTTAGAAATAATTTTAATTAATTAAAATAAGTATTTGGTAAAGCTGAAAAAAATAAATAAAAAATTCTGTTCAGAACAACATGATTAATTAATAATTCCGCAGCCACAGCTAGTGCATTAAGGGTGCTTTCGGATACCTTACTCGTAGGGCTTAACGATGGGATTAAACGAGACCATTCGGAAACCCCATTGTTGAAGGCAGAAAAAACATGGCGGAAATGGCCAATTTGGGCTCAATGATGGAAGTGACAAGCGTGGAGGGTAGCGTCGTTGACTGACCTAGACTCCACGTAACAAACAGTTTTAACGAGTCAACTTTTATCAATCACTTTTCCTGCCCGTTTCAAGTCGTGACAATGCATTATAATGTATATAAAAAATACATCTGATGATGAAATCATCGTAATTCTTTTTTTTTGTAAAGAAACTAAAGTGGGCTCGCTCCAGCTATACAGTTTTCATAGACGTTGATGAAAATACGTATGTCTATGGTTTGAGCACAAACAACTTCCGTTAAACGACAGTCATCGTTGAGCCCTCAACGAGGGTTCAACGACTGCCCTACGCGTAGGGTATCCGAAAGCACCCTTATACCCCATGTACATCTACCGATTAGCTCCCGATTTGCCTTACCGATTGAGGATTTCCTTGCATCCGTTTCCTGTGTGACGTAATGAAATAATCGGTAGCATTTTATTTGAGGCTATCGGTAGGTTTTGCTCGTGGTCAAAAAATTGGTAGATATTTTACGATTGGACCAATCAAATCACCGTTTGCGGTTTTAATGTTTCCAACAAAACTGTTTCTCAAGTGCAATTATTTTTAGATGAAGAACCGTTTTTTAGCGTCCCGTCTTTGTTGTTTTAAATCACTTTATGTCTAACTATGGAAAAAATGTAGCGAGTTTCACCGGTATTGCATGAGAATGGCAATTGGAGAAAAAAATAGGGGAAACTCCTTGACGTCATCTCCAATCGGTAAGGACAAATCGGTAGGTAATCGGTAGATGTACATGTAGCATTAGTAATAACGAACATAGACATGGTGAATAATTGTGAAATAACAGACAGCAATATCAACAGTAATTCTATGGTTATGCTGAAAAACAAAATTTATCTATCTCTCTCACCAAATGCAAATGCTTTTTCGGCCGAAATTCTTTTCTAGTGTGTACGCAACCATCGGCCGACAAAGAGAACAACTCCAACTCGAACGATTTTTTATCAAAAGATCGTTCTAGTGTGTACGCAGCTTTACATCGCTTTTGGTTGCTAATACAGGATTTTATCTACGTTGAACAGGACCAATTGCCATTGTGTCCACACACAATATGAATGAGCTTTTGGCTGCCCTATTATTTTGAAAATTTATTTTATGGTATTAGCAAGCAAGATCTTCGGTATAGTATTTCAATGGAGCATTTCTTGTTTATGATATAATTATTATTGTCAGGAGTTTTCGTTGATCAGATTATCCTTATGCCGTAATTATTATTATAATTAGTATGTTATATCTTGTATTCGCCGTACAATACAAACCAGAAACTCTTTTTGCTGTATCATTTTTCATTTCTATTCCCCCCAATAACTCCTGATAATAATAGTTATGGTGAAAATAACATATTAAACAACATTATACAAATAATAATAAACCTCTCTTTGTTGGTGCTGGCTTCAAAATAATTAATAACTGATAATAATAAATATCAATAATAAGAAGAAACGAAAATAAACTGAAGTCTAATCAAAAGTTCAAAGCAAAACATAGCTGGTCAAGCTATGGGCCAAAGAGGGTAGTTAATGTAGACTACAATCTTTGCACCGAAGACCATTTGGTCGCTGAAGCAATCCCTTTAACTTGGGCCAACAAATCAACACGAAAAACCCCGCCCACTAAACCGATCATCCAATGAAATCTGTTCAAAAGTTGCTACGATAACAAAGGGCACGCAACTCCCAGTAGAAAACGTACAGCATATTTCAAGCAAATTTCACAAAATGCCTCAAATGTTGGCCAAAGTTTTAGGCTAAGTCTACTGTTGATTTTATTCTACAAAAAGTTTGAATTCTCTCAGTCAAGTTGATGTTGTCATCCTTCAGATTATTTTATACCAGCAACTAATGTTGTCTTGTGTCTATGTAGTGGTCAAAAAGGTTGGGAAGCGGAAAATCAGTCTCCTGCAGATCCCCTTGTATGACTCCTTCACCTACCAGGTATTCTTGGTTATTTATTGGCTCGTTCATACGCCATCAGTTGGTAGCTAGTAAGTTAGAGCTCTACGCCTTAGATGTCTATTGATTTGCTTCTATTGTGTACCTTACACCTTAGATGTCTATTGGTTTGCTTCTATTGTGTACCTTACACCTTAGATGTCTATTGGTTTGCTTCTATTGTATATCGCACACCTTAGATGTCTATTGGTTTGCTTCTATTGTGTACCTCACACCTTAGATGTCTATTGGTTTGTTTCTATTGTATATCTTGCACCTTAGATGTCTATTGGTTTACTTCATGGTCAACTTTATTTTCTACCACAAAGTTATACCTCGCTACTACTTCACTCTATTGGCTGCTGGATAGCCAACTGCTTCTGTATTGATATTTCTTGCATCCCTTTATTGGTGAGTTGACTTTAGACCACTCTATTTCTCTCTGTTTTAGTGTTGGTTTGTACAATGAATGACTCTATTGCTCCGCTGACTTCACTAAACAGTCAACAGCTGATTTAGATCTCAGGGTCAGATCTGAGACAACTCCTAGAAGTTTGATGTCTCTAACCTTATCAATGCATAGATTGATTGGTAAGTGTGACATCACTTCCTGTTAGTTGGCCTCTTACCAATTCGTTTAGAACGAGTGGGCTGTACATAACATGGAATATTCTGAACTGTAGGTAATAGACAGACAACTCCTAAAGCTATGGCTCCGCCCACAAAGCACTCAGAGAGTAGATCTGGATGGATCAACCGCTTGAAACTGTAATTCTGTCGGCTACAAGTTCAACAGTAGCAATATTATCAACCAGTATAGAATGCAGCATAAAAGTACATACATGACATATATAACAATACATACATGACCTATATAACAGTACATGTGTGGCACATACAAAAGCCTACCTGGATGTTGTTTTTTTATTGTAATTTTGATAGCATGATTTTTATCATTTGATAAACTTGTAAATATCTCGCCCACTATACCATTTCTGGTTGACTGCTCATCATGTGGATACTCCAACCAAGTTGTCTCCTCTCTGCTCCTGTAAACCACAAACCAAACAGGAGAAGGCAGAGGAGAGCACCATTTCATGTTTTGGGAAATTTAAAAAAAATAAACCGTGATCTGCGTTGAATTGAATCACCAACTCTCTACAGCTATATCTAAAGGTCTGCTCAACAAAAAGTTTGTCCGCTCGAAAAACTATTGGCCAATCATAAGAGAGAAACTGGTCACATGACAGGGAGCGAAGGCAAACAAAACTGCGTTATAATTGTTACCACATTATCTAGAGATGCAGTCGATGAGGGAACTGTATTCCCAGCTGCCGTTAGATAGAAGTTTCGGTGTATTACCCCTCTCAGTCTACAACAGCATGCAGTAGTGTTACAAATATACCTGCACATACTTGTTCTCTATTGTCTAAGGGTATCAGCTCATGTGATGTACAAGTATATAACAAGTAATGTTGTACTGAAACAACTGCGCTATTGTATAAAGTAAGAAATTTGTACAAGAAGCCTCCGACACTGACTGGTAGAATCAATAAATTTTAAAAACGGAACTGCCACATACCACAGATTACATATATGTTATTGTTGGCATATTCAGCTTGGTTTTGGAGCGAATATGGTATTGTAAGTAACAAAACTTGAATAGCGAAAACTATTAAGCCATCCCCCAGCGTGGATTATGGCATAAAAACCAATAAGAAAACATTATTGACAACGAGATCCAAGTGGTCTTGAAAAGCTCGGAGCACTATTGCTTCTCCCACAAACGGCTGCATTTGGCTCGTTACAAAAGTTCTATTACACAGCCGCAGCTGGCAATCCTTATATATTTCATCCGTGTTGCTTGTAGTATCTGTTGGGTTGAGTGGGCCTTTTTCAAGATTACGATTGATTTGGGTCTCATAGCTTTTCTCAATCTACGGAACCAAAAGTAAACAAGGAATAATATACAAACAAACCGTTCCAGGCAGTGGGACTGTCTACGAAAGTTGAATATTGAACATGATAGAAGCCAGTTTTTCTAGCTACAAACTGGAGAGATGTAGCTGGTAACAACAGGAACAATAGCAGCAGCACTAGAGGCAGCAGTAGGAGGAGGTAGTGTAGTGGAATTTGCTTGTAGGGCTTCCACTAACTAGGAGTTGTCCACACCTTGTAGCACAGCCTAACAAAACCTCTCTCTCCCACAGATATCACAAGGTCAGTATAGCCTGCAGGGTACAATGTAAAAGTTGCTCACACGAGGTGAGCCAATGGCTCAGGCTATCTAGTCTAATAGCCTCTTACATTGCCACAAACACCCTATCTATTTAAGTATGTGCACTACTGTATCTATTGTTGTATTTGTATTGTTTGATTGGCTAAAACTACCTCCTGTACATATCCGGGCCGAAACCCATTACAATGCTTTTATTTTATCGCTCAGTTTCACAAAAAAGCGTCAAGCGGATTATTGAACTTTTATTCTTTCAAATAAACCTCTGCCTCTTGTTGTATTTTTGTCTAACGAGAGAATCCGTTTTATGACAAAAATAGCTGTACCTTCCAAGTTCTGATAGAAATCGATTTTTTTTCTTCTGCTTGCTATCATGTGTATAAAACCTGCAATTCTTCGATTCACAAATTAATCATGATATTTAGGATGGATTTACTTGACGTTTGTATGATTTACTTGAGTGAGCTTCTACTCTATGATTCTTTAAACTGTTTATATGGTTACTAGCTCTTAAATTGTGTCATGGAGTAAATCAACAGCTCAAGTGTCCATTAGTGTGTCAGTTGTTCCGAGGACTACCTTTGAAATCATCAAGCGTCGGTGGTGTAAAGGTTAGCATTGTTGCCTTCCAAGCAATAGATCCGGATTTGACTCCCGGCCGATGCAATTCATTTTTCTGCCATAATTCCTGCTCCATCGTTTTCATGTATTAGTTGAATTGTTGAGAATTTTACAGGTTGTTATTTTGGTAGTTAGTATAGCAGTTTGTAACAGCTGAATAATCTTGTACAAGTGCTAAGGAAGATAACTTCTACAGAGGTATATGTGTAGTGAAGTAATATACTACATACAACTCATACAGAGGTATATGTGTAGTGAAGTAATATACTACATACAACTCATACAGAGGTATATGTGTAGTGAAGTAATATACTACATACAACTCATACAGAGGTATATGTGTAGTGAAGTAATATACTACATACAACTCATACAGAGGTATATGTGTAGTGAAGTAATATACTACATACAACTCATACAGAGGTATATGTGTAGTGAAGTAATATACTACATACAACTCATACAGAGGTATATATGTAGTGAAGTAATATACTACATACAACTCATACAGAGGTATATGTGTAGTGAAGTAATATACTACATACAACTCATACAGAGGTATATGTGTAGTGAAGTAATATACTACATACAACTCATACAGAGGTATTGTGTAGTGAAGTAATATACTACATACAACTCATACAGAGGTATATGTGTAGTGAAGTAATATACTACATACAACTCATACAGAGGTATATGTGTAGTGAAGTAATATACTACATACAACTCATACAGAGGGATATTTTGTTTTTCATAAATACTTATGTTTGACCATCAAATAACAAGTGAACTATAGATACCCACCCCTACACTAAACGGTCCATCCTTATGATATTATATAACAGTATATAATACAGGTACAATCTACATACACGACATCTAGAAGAGGAAGATACCAATGGACCACATGTGTAACCTCTCACTACTTCTATAGTATCTAATTGATAGATATAATAGCCATCATCTACTCTACATCCATTTCTTATCAACACATACATGCATCTATCACTGGGTGACAGTACATCTCTGAATCTTCTCCTCCACATGGTTGGTTGGGACAAAGTGATTGTGCTTTTAGTATATTCTGTGGGAACCTTCTGTGATCTTTGTCATAGATATAATGCCTACAACATTGGATGTGGTGGTAGTAATATGTTTACTAGTAGTAGATATTGTTTGTTAGTGAAACAGTATATAGAAACACAAACACTTACCCAATAGTGAAGGTATGATAGCTCTAGCTGTAGCATTAGTTCTTATTCGCTCTAACAATAGAGATGTCCACTCAACATCAGATCTTCTAGTACAATGTATAGATTTAGCTCTAGCATACATCACTGATACAGTAACTAACAACAATATACTGTGTACAATATTCATGCGGTAAACTGTTTTATTTCTTGTCAGCACTTCTATGACTTGCTGCCTGACAGCCCATATTTATAGGCAGCAGCTCTGTTGTTTATAAATGATGTAATACACACCAATAGTTATATAATACAAGCAAGGAAGTTGAGACCAATAAAAGCTCTTCTATTACTATTACCAAAGTCAGCTCATTAAAGAGTCAACTCCCAGCACACATTTGTTAAATAAACATTCATGCTATAAACAACAAATGGATAATCATTTTCTAGTAAGCACATAAAACTGATGTCAATAAACTAACATCAGTTTTATGTGCTAAAATAAAAATTAATCTCCTCTTGATGTTGAATCTCTTCCTACAAACCTCAAGCAAACTTCACTGTTACATTTTAGGAATAAAAAGCTAGATTTTGAGATGGCTCTGAGTGGACATTGTTCTCTGTCAACGCACAGCCTTAGTTTTTTCGACATAATAATTTCTGCACCGCATCACATGTTTAACTTGCATTCACCTCAGCAGTTGGCTTTCTGAACCAATAAAACAAACTGAATTATTGACTTTGTGTCTAAAAAGTCACTCCATCAATACACTCGAACCGAGTGGTTACAATGTGAAACAACGAGTCTGATATACCTCTCCCGTTTCTCTCAGGCCAACATGAGAGGTATGAGTTACACTCAAAGATGGGTTTTTATTACAGTACAAAGTTTGTACTGTAATGACTAACACACCTTTGCACTGTAATGACTAGCATACCTTTCTACTGTAACGGCTAACATACCTTTGTATTGTAGGGACTAAAATACCTTTGTACTGTAACGACTAACATACTTTTGTACCATAATGACTAACTCACTTTTGTACTGTTATGACTAGCATACCTTTGTACTGTAACGACTAACATACCTTGATACTGTAACGACTAACATACCTTTGTATTGTAACGACTAACATACCTTCGTATTGTAATGACTAACACACCTTTGTGCTGTAGTAATTAACATACTTTTGTACTGTAATGACTAACATGCCTTTTTCCTGTAGTAACTAACATACCCGTTGAGTAATTAAGCAGTTATACCATTAGTTGTTATCAAATACTAGTACTAATACTATAATAAATCTAGTATTCATATTCTGCTACTGACCCATTTCCATTCTTTCACAACCTCTACTGTCATTCCAGGCCCTTTCCTCTAACTGCATTCAATAACGATTACTACACAATACAACTACCAAACCTCCGTCTCATCCTACGTGAGGTAAAAGTTTCCCCCTTGCTTGTATGTTTACAATAACCAAAAAAATAATTGAAAAATCCTTAGATCTGTGAAGAGAGTCAGAAATTGGCAGCATATAATATGCTGCCACCTTCAAAACTTGCTCTAGCTGATGTTAGCCCTAAAATGTTCGTGAAACTGAACCATAATCATAGATTTATCACCAGCCCAAACACTGTCCATTTGAACTGTACTCCCAGGCTAAGTTATTACATCATAAATATTGTTTTCTAAATGGCTGGTAGCCTTGGTTTCTTGCACTATCTCAAGAGGTTTGGGTTCTTTAGTTAAAATAAACGGATTATTGTTGAGTTGCGGTGGCAGTATTAATGCAAAAAAGAGCTTTGTTTTGAGGTAGTTGATATACTCCTTTTTTTCAGTGCTACAAGTATCCCAGATATTTTTGGAGAGACAAACCAGATAGCTTTGTCAGGTTTTTCATACTTACCTAGTTATACATTTCTGTTTCTATAACCCATTTTATTGTGTCCAGACACCAATATATTGGAGATCATTAGTACTGGAAATACTAGTAATAGAAGTGCTAGTACTAGATGTACTAGCATTAGGGGTGCTAGTATTAGAACTACTGGTACTGGAGGTACTAGTACTGGATGTACTAATACTGGAGGCACTAGTGCTGGAGGTACTATTACTGGAGGTACTAGTACTGGAGGTACTAGTACTGGAGGTACTATTAATGGAGGTACTAGTACTCCGGTAGTACTGGAAGTTGCTGCTACTTAAGGTACTAGTTGGATTTTACAGTAAATAATTAAATATGGTTACTTTAAAGTGCCAATTGTTGAGATGCCTTTCATACCACTTGATTTCACTACTAGATTGTTTTACTTTGTGACTTGAAGGAGTCAGTTAGTTAACTGTGTGGGTGATCAATCGCTGCTGACTGGAGTGTGGAAAGGTCCTCGCCTATAGTCTTAGGTAAAGGTGTATATTTGCGATCCTGGAACGGGATAAAGCAGTTGACGAACTGTTCCTGAGAGAACATTCTGCACAACAAGCATGGTAAAATTGTTCCTTCATGAACTGTATGGCCTTGCCTAGTTGCTGTACATGATTTGTTCTATATTTTAATCAATTGTATTAACTCTGGTTCATTAGACAAGAGTTGCATAGAGAAGGTATTGTCTCCATTAGTTTGTTACTCATGGTCTACCCCTGAGTGAAGTAATCGAAGTGAGGCTAAAGGCTCAAACACACTGGAAGCGAAATCTGCGCGGCAATTTGACAACCAACGAAGCCGCCTGCCGCAGCGGTGACAAAGCACACTGGTGGACGCCGCTAGGGACTTCAGTCGGAGTTGTCTGCTCCCAAAGTGCAGATAACTTTTGTTTATGAACACTGCTTCCATTTATTATTATTATTTATTTATATTTGAGAGGTTTGCAATAAAGTATATAATCTACGAGAAAATAACTTGCTGACCTCTATCTACACTACAAAATCAGATGGGAAATAAAAATGAGCAAAAGTATCTATCAGTTTCTGAATACAATAGCTACACTATAAATTCAGATGAAATAAAAATAAGCAAAAAAAAATATCTATCTATTTTTTTATAATAATTTGTGTGTGATAAATCACAAAAGCAAGGGTCTTTGGCAAACTTTATTTATACATTTTTTTGATTGTTATTTATTTATTATAATTTTATATTACACATTATGAAGTGAAGTATAAGTAGTAGTTAGTTTAATAATAGTCGTTTATTTATTTTTTCTAAGGAACAATAATAATCTTTATTATTATTGCGTTTGGACAGCTGCAACAACTTCTCTACTGTTTGGAAATGAAAAAACGAAAAATTTAGCTCGCTATCATAAAAGTTGCCAAGTTACTGACCAATCAGCGTGTTTGTTGCAGCGAAATATCAAACATGTTTAATATCTTGAGCGTCTATATATTTTTTGGCAAGTGGCATGCCACGGCAAATTCGCTAGCGAATTTGGCGCTTGCCGCTTCCAGTGTGTTTGAGCCTTAACTACCTTTGTCACGTGACCTTCTAGAACCGAATGCTTGAGTGACTACACCATAGAACTATTTCTATGGACCACACTCTAACTTATGGAAAATAGGCTCAAGCTCAACAGCCCATAACTCAGTAAATTGACAAAATAAAGCTCTAAACAACCATTCATCTGAAAGCTCAGAATAATTCCTAGCTCTCTGAGAATTTCACACAAAAACTTTTAATTTGAAGAAAAATAATAAATAATAATAATAACATGAATATTGTAAAGGATTTGCGTGAACGTGTATGTTTAAGACCTTCACAGGACCACTGTTTACTAGAGCCTTCCTACACTATTGAGTGCTAGGGCAAATGGTAGCGAGCCGACTAGCCTCAGGCACAAAACTCCGTATTGCAGCTTCTACTAACCGGTAGTATAACACAGCTCACAATAGGCACTTAACTAATTAATTACTCGATACACCTCAATACCGGAGACTTTCTCTAACAATACGCGGATCTGTTACTCAACACAGACAGATCCGGTGTCACCATCAATTCTGCTTACTAAGCACGTGCACAGACTTCAGCAATTGGTAGACTTTCACTAACGTTAACTTCAGCAATATATTTCACCAATCGAGTTAGGCAGACTTGGACAATATCTCAGAGTGTAGTTACTTTTGAGAATATCGCGAACCAACAAGCTTTATACTGCTTCACAAGTTGTACAGCAAAGGAGAGAGTTACAGTTGTTAATAATAAATGTATTCTCGAACAAGATACAAAAACTTACCCACAATGAGAGATGTTTCGAAGCGTGTATAACAATCCTGGCACGTTGAACAACGACTTAAAACTTCCAGTTACTGATTACGAGAAACACCAACATTACATTTGTCGACACAGTTCTACTCTTAACACAACTACTCCAGAGCTCTGGAGGCTTGGGCGATCTGTCCCAGTATTTATAGAAAAACCACACAGTTGAAAATGCATGCATTCAATTGGATAATAATAATAAAGTATGATTGATTATTTCAAAACGAGGTTAATAGAGATAAGATAATATGAGTGCACACAAACAGATCCAATGCGCCTGCCTAAACATTCATGCAGATAAGATAACCGCTCGCATTTACAACTATAATAATTAAATCAGGTCACAAGGTCACAGGTTCACCGCAACAGTTCCTAGCTTGCGGTTCCCTCCTAGACTTGGCTAGCACGTTTCCATCGTCGTAGGTTCACAGGCCGGCTCTCTGTTGCTAAGCGATCAGATGCATCTAGCTAAACATCGTCGTAGTCAAGGTAGGGTAACTCCTTGCGCATCGGCTCTCACACACTTGCTCAAGCAATTCCATCACAATATTTCCAAAAATAGCTATCTTTTAAAGTATCAACAGGCCCGGTAGACAGTTGAAGGAATGAAAACAGGCCTAGTTGATAGTCTGCAGGTGGACCGAAAACAGGCACTGTAGATAGTTGAAGGACTGAAATAGGACCGGTTGATAGTTGAGGGATCGAAGACCCGCCCGGTTGATAGACGAAATTTTTATTATGATATAACTTGCCGTGTAAGTAATCACCACCTCTAGTAGCAGTAAGATAGGTAGAGGTTTACTTAACAACAAACTAATAGTCACTGTTAACTCGCAGTGTCAATAGACTTGCCCAGCTAAACTAGTGTCTATGCAGTTACTACTATGAGACGTAGGTTTTATAACTGCCACGTATTAAAGTGGGTGCAGAGGCTAACAGTTAGATTTGAGAGATCCAGAATTGTTTAATGTATGAGCACAAATTTATTCACTGCCAACTCTGGTACAATAAAAAATAATTCAAGCTTATATAACAGTAGTATTCAAAGTTATGATCGGACAAGATTTTAATAGGTCAACTCCATTTGTTATTTTACACAACCTCTGTCAATAAAAATCTGCACCAGAACTAATTAAACGATACTTATAATAATTTTTAAACATCCACAACACAAATTTGTAACTTACGGAAATAAAAAATAAAATAATTTAATAGGAAATAATTACAATGGAACATTATGCAACAATGCAAAGAATAGATAACATTAAACAGAGTTTACTCAACGCTTGCTATTAATGACTTTTTTACCGGTCCGTTTGCTTTGTTGCTATATAACCGCTGACACAACTTAGCAGCATCAGTGCCGAGCATCTAACACTAGCAGCAACATGTTCTTTTGCTGCGAGTGCAGCTTTTTGTGCAGAGATCTGCGGGAGTTGGCAAAGCATGAGCGAGTCCGCCGAAGAAGAGGTTGTTGTGTAGCCAGCGATGTTTACTTCATCTCTAAAGAGAAGGAGGCCGAGCATAAGCGCCTCCTTCATGCTCGAACCGTCTCTACGCAGACAGATCCTCCAAAGAAACCCAAGACACTGAAACGACCAAGCCCTCAGAAGCGTCAGCCCTATTCTGACTATGGGGATCGCCGTCGGCCTTCCATAAGGCAATGGGTGCACTGTCCATCGTGGCGTCCAGCACCACAATCTTCACGAGCCAGTCCTGCTCCAACGGTGTCATCGAAGATTGTGTTGGCGGCCTCTCCAGATGACGACATTGATCTGGACGACACTTGCGACATCTCCTTCTGAGCAGGCTGCTCTCTCCCACAAAGGCCCCTTTCAGGGCCACTAACCATAACTAAAGAGTTGAATTGTTCTTGTCCTTGGTTTGTATCTGCATTCCACAGCAGGTTTACTTCAAGTGGACGTTGTTGTGTTGGTAATAGAGGACACAAATCTATTACATTGGTAACATCTAAGTTTTTCATAAGGGCTTTGACCTTTCGCACAGTGATTTCTGACAGAGGCTTTTGAGCAATATTTGGGGCCTCATTCATATCTCTCTGCTCACCTACGCCAACAAAATGCCTACCCAGTATACCAACAAGCTCCTTTGTGCTCACTCACTTTTGGTCAAAAAGATGGTAATAATTGATGCTGCTGGTCGTCTTCTCTTGTATTTATTTGATGAATTTCCATCAAACAAGAGGGATATAGCAGAGCTTTACACCAAACAAGGAGGGATATAGCAGGGCTTTACACCAAACATAGGGGGGATACAGCAGGGCTTTACACCAAACATAAGGGAATATAGCAGGACTTTACGCCAAACATAGAGGGAATATAGCAGGGCTTTACACCAAACATAGGGGGAATATAGCAGGGCTTTACACCAAACATAGGGGGAATATACCAGGGCTTTACATCAAACATAGGGGGAATATAGCAAGGCTTTACACCAAACATAGAGGGAATATAGCAGTGCTTTACACCAAACATAGGGGGAATATAGCAAGGCTTTACACCAAACATAGGGGGAATATAGCAGGGCTTTACACCAAACATAGGGGGGATATAGCAGGGCTTTACACCAAACATAGAGGGAATATAGCAGGGCTTTACACCAAACATAGGGGGAATGTAGCAGGACTTTACACCAAACATAGAGGGAATATAGCAGGGCTTTACACCAAACATAGAGGGAATACAGCAGGGCTTGACACCAAACATAGGGGGAATATAGCAGGGCTTTACACCAAACATAGAGGGAATATAGCAGGACTTTACACCAAACATAGGGGGAATATAACAGGACTTTACACCAAACATATGCGGAGTGCAGCAGGGACTACACCAAACATATGGCAATCAATTTCATTGTTGTGTGAAAATAAAATTCAAATTTGTTCTAGAGTGATTTTTGGTCTAGCTTCCACAAAACACCACTGTCCCCGAATATACTACCTTTATCCAGAGGTGAAATTGTACTGGTATGGACACTGTCAAATGGTTAGCTACTTCCAAGTTTCATGGTATGCACAGAGCCCTTGGCACAGACAAGCTAGGTAGAGTGTTCTTTTAATAATAATGCTTACTGGCTACAATTTTTTGAGAGAGAGAGACCTCGGCTCAGAAGGAGGCATTAGCTCAGTAGGAGGAGTTCGTCCAGAGGGAGGTATTGGCCCAGAGGGAGGTATCGGCCCAAAAGGAGGCGTTCGTCCAGAGGAAGGCATTGGCCCAGAGGGAGGCATTGGCCCAGAGGAAGGCATTGGCCCAGAGGGAGGCATTGGCCCAAAGGGAGGCATTGGCCCCGAAGAAGGTATCGGCTCAAATGAGGTATTGGCCCAGAGGGAGGTATTGGTCCAGAGGGAGGCATTGGCCCAGAGGGAGGCATTGGCCCAGAGGAAGGCATTGCCCAGAAATAGGCATTGGCCCAGAGGGAGGCTTTGGCCCAAAGGGATGCATTGGTTCAGAGAAGACATTGACCCAGAGGGAGGCATTGGCCTAGAGGAACGCAATGGCCCAGGGGGAGGCTTTGGTCCAGAGGGAGGCATTGGTCCAGAGGGAGGCATTGGTCCAGAGGAAGGCATTGGCCCAGAGGAAGGCATTGGCCCAGAGGGAGGCATCGGCCCAGAGGAAGGCATTAGCCCAGAAGGAGGCATTGTTCCAGAGGGAGGTATTGGTCCAGAGGGAGGCATTGGTTCAGAGAAGACATTGACCCAGAGGGAGGCATTGGCCTAGAGGAACGCAATGGCCCAGAGGGAGGCTTTGGTCCAGAGGGAGGTATGGTCCAGAGGGAGGTATTGGTCCGGAGGGAGGCATTGGTCCAGAGGGAGGCGATGGTCCAAAGGGAGGTATTGGCCCAAATGGCGGCATTGGCCCAAAGGTTGTCTGCCAGTTTGGTACGGGTTGTTGTCAACCCTAAATGATTTCTGTGCCATCCCTGCATTGCAATTTGTGAGGGTATAGCAACTCTGGCCCTTTGCACACACATTACTGACACTTCAGCGGCTTCTGTTTTCATTTATCTTGTGTCGGCACTTTTGTATATCTGCCTGGTTATTAACTACAGCCAGAGACACCATTGAAAGTGAGTATGAGGTTCTAGTTTCTACCAGAATATTTGACCAAAATCTGCCACAGTACTATAATAACGCTTCTCTGGTATTTGTAAGTTAGAACAACAGTTCACTGTTAGAAGACTCCAATGTTGTTTTAAATGTATTTTGTTACTGCGATGAAGTCTGAGCTTTGATCAAGCTAAATGATTTGTTTCGACTTCCATCAGCTCGCTGAGGAATAAGTTTTTACAACACTAATTTCTTAACGCCAAGAGAAAATACTGAAGTTGTTGTCACTGACTTGCAGTGCAAGTAGGACTAACCAGGTTACATCTTTGAAGTACAGCTATTACACTTTTACACTTTTACACTTTTACACTATTACGCTAGGTAGCCAGATGTTAATCTGTTACGTTAATAAGAAAACAAGTACATAGATGAGTGTTTAAGTTAGTCTATATAGAAAATCTGCTATAATAAAGTTTATTGTTTTCACTTCATCATCGCTGAGTTAATTTTTTTACTTTCCACGAATGGTTTTTACTTCTGAAAACTTTTTGGTTACTTTCCATCTAACTTTGATCTGTTTTTTTTCCAGGTTTTTTAGAAAACATGACTAATATTGCGAAAGACTCTAGTACAGCAATAGTGCTACTGGCAACAATCTGTACCATTGGAGGGGTTTCAGGATTGGATTGCAGGTAAGTTATTGTGCAAAGCGGAATCATCCTTGAAGATAACTAACATATTTTTCTTTCAGGCCTGTATTTATTGAACACTACGAGACCACTGCGTTTTGTGAAAACCTGAATTGAGGAACTTAGCAATTGTCCGCACTTTTTTGTATAAAGTTCTGATGAACTAAACTTTCTACAATTTATTTTGTAATGTACTATTTAGTCATTTCCGGCTGCGTTAAGTCCACTACAGAAGGTCTCAGAACTTGCCAAATCTCATTGATGTGCCCAAGAGCAGTATCATCTACCTGCGCTGGTTGTCTTGCATACTTTTCCGCTAACTATTTTGCTCACTACATCAAATTATGCTCAATCTGAATCTAAGGCCTTTCTAGTGTAAAGGATTTTGTTAGGGTCTCGAAATTAGTTTCACCAACAACTGTTAGAAAGTGCCTGTACTGTATAATAATAGCAGTACGGTAATACAGAGTGCAAATAGACTGGTAGCGTAGGCTCTCTATGGAAGGCAGTTGATACGAACAGTAGGAGCTACCAGTATGGTAGTATAGGCTCTCTGTTGTAGAAGGTTTGTATAGCAAACAGGTCCGAAGTGTAAGGAATGCGAACAATAGTGATACAGGCAACCAGCCTCACTAAACACCCGTATTTCAGATTAATAATAGTTTATTAGTAGAACAAAAAAGCTTGCCGGATAAATAGTCCTTACAAGCGTACAGTAACTTGAACACTTAGGCAACACTAAAACGGCACAAGCAATCGCTGACACTTACAGACTAGATATTATCTCAGCCTTAGCTACAACTAGTTCTGACTAACTCTAAGCAAATCTAAAACAAAACTCAGTGTAGAGAAAACTGCATCACTATTTATAGAAAAAAAATAGCAGTTGAAAATGGCAACATGTGATTGGCTTAAATAATGGCTAGCACAACAGAAAGATGAATCATAATGGGTCTGCTTAATCATAAAAAATTGCATAGTTGGCTGGTTGAATGAGAACTGTCTAGCCGCCAATATTCAAGCGTTAATTATAAATATAGATAGATGACGTCAAACCACAGTCCTTAGCTTGTAATCCTCAGCGCTTGATCTTGACTAAGAGAGAGTGCCTGGAATGTCTTCTTCATCTGTGTAAGGTACTCATGCTTTCAACCAAACAAGCTGGTGCTTGTCCAGCTAGCACTGTCAACTCACTGCTCGCTCATGTGTACACTACTCGTAAATCAAGCCAGTAGGGTCACTATCTCACTGCATGGCCGCACTAGGCAATTTCCATTACACTAGTAACTAGTGATGGAACGGGACAAAAAAATTCAGGTTCGGTCCGATTCTGAATCTTTCCACTCAAATCGAACCGGTCCGAGGCGGTTCGGTCCAAATACTATTTACGTTGGACAACTCCTTGCTTGTACAAGTTTATACTGAAGGTCAAACAGGTCTCTAGGTTACTTGATGATCAATGCAATTTTAGCAAAGTTTAAGTACCAAGTAATAGCAAGCAGCATTTTTCTTTCAAATTTTGCTAACACTAAAGCATCCTAATTAGGGTCTACAATAAATAACAATTAATTATTTTACTGATTTATTATCAATAGAACTACAAATATTTACCTATAATAAATAGCATTTACTTTTATTAATTATTGTTGAAATGATGATCAAGGAGTAACATAATAAAAGTTCAGTGTTCTTGGTCAAGTGAACTGGTCAAGTCAAGTGAATTGATTGGGTATGTCATAGATAATATTTATTAGATTGAGCATGTTGTTGAGTGAGCAGTGAGCATTTATTATCAATACAACTACAAGTATTTGCCTATAATAATAATAATAAATAGCATTTACTTTTATTAATTATTATTGTTGGAATGATCAAGGAGTAATAATATAATAATAAAAGTTCAGTGTTCTTGGTCGAGTGAACTGGTCAAGTCAAGTGAATTGATTGCGTATGTCATAGATAGTAGTTATTAGATTGAGCATGTTGTTGAGTGAGCAGTGAGAAATAATTCCAGACAAAGCTGCTCTTTGACATTCTGATTACTTACTACTACTAACTACTAATCAGCACGTGCGATTGATGTGCCTGTGTGATTTTGTTTACTAGTCTAATTGTTGGAAGTATACGCAGCATCCCGATCTTCCTCAGATTACAGGCTATTGGATGACTAAGGCAATGACCATTATCATTGAAAACGATAGACACAACACCGCATAAGTAACTAGATCAGCGCGTTACAACTAAATGCTTTTAGTTATTGATCGATAAAAGGCCGAACAATTATGGATTCGTTAGGATTCAAACATGTTGGATTTGATTCGGATTCGCCCCGGATTTGAGAGGGGACAACCCGTGGTTCGAGGCGTACGAGTACCCGTTTCCATCACTACTAGTAACTGCTCTGCAGATTACCGTTTTCTATTCATTTCTTAAGATGAAATGTGAGCATTCTCTATGCTTGGAAAGGCCTGCGGTAGTGAGTCCAGCTAGGACAGTGTAATGGACCCTTACTGTTATATGTCAGTTTAATTGAAGCCATGTGATATGGCTGATGAGTCCCCATGAGGCGGGTGTAGTAGGAGATTCTGATCTTAGAACTGCAAAATACTATTTAACACAAGTATTCTTCCTCTCTCCAGAGGGACGCTACCGTTTCAGTCAGTGCCACTTGTGTAATAGACTAACAACTAGGCGGAGCCCTTGGCTCAGACCTACTAGTCAGGATAGCTCAGTGTCACAACACGCATTTAGTTGTAAGTTGCTATACAAGTCTAGGGAGGCTTTCCACTAGAGAATGCAATAGTAAAGCACTTGCATTGTTAGGTATACAGCAAGAGCTGATATTGTGGGAGATTTGTATGATAAATAGTGCTACCCCCACCCCCCAAACCCCCCCCCCCCTTTACACCCCTGGTGCCCTTAGCAATGAGTCATTACCCCGCCAGAGCCCTACCTCCCCCGGGGTTATTCCGAATCCCCTGAGAAAGGGATACCGGCGGCCTCGGGTCGCTATCCCCCTATAAATATCAAACTTTGGCTATCCCGAACCTACCCCGAACCACCCCGAACCACCCCGGATCGGGGTCAGGACCCCAATCCGGGATCAAACTACATTGATCCTAAGAGCCTGTGCCTCCCTGAGGGGATACGCTTCACAGAATGGAGACCGGAGCCTTCCTTCTCACAGGATCCCAGACTAGGATGTGGGCTACCCTTATAAGGAGTGGAAGATTTGTGTGCAGAAAAGAGCGGGAGCTGAAGCCTAGCCCCCAAGCTACCATGTGCTCGCTCCATGATTGGATCAATTTGTTATTGTATGTTGATCTGATGTTATGATTAGCAATTGCTTGTATTATTTATTATCATTGGTCGTGCCGTATATGGTAACGAAGCTGTACCCTTTTTCTCTATAAATAGAGCTGCTGTGCCTTGGGCAGGCAGTTTTTATAGTGTAAGCACCCCTTTTACTTGTTAATAATAAAGTATATGTATTGAGAAACACACTTCTACTACGTTTGAGTCGAGGACTCTGTGAGTTGTTAGCGTCGTTGAGATAGAAATAGAAAGGAGTGGAAGGAGGAGAGAGGAGAATCCGTTGTGGCAGTTAATAGAAGACACAAATCTATTACATTGGGGGCAGCGGTGAGATATCTGAAGAACAAGGACACAACAGATAGAGAGAAAGAAGGTAAGAAGTAAGAAGATATCGATAGAGAAGATAGAGAGAGAGAGAAGAAAGAAGATAAGGTGAGAAGATAAGAAGATTGCGAGAAAATAAAGTAGAAAGAAGAGCTAGGAACTACACCAAGCCTGTTCACCCTACTTACCGCCATTTTTCCCTCACCCCGAAGTTACTTTGACCCTGTATACCCTGTATACTGCCATTCCCCCTTACCCCGAAGCTATACAGTGCCGGTATATCCTGTCTATCCTGTATACCTCCATCCCCCCTTTCCCCGAAGCTACCCCGATCCGGTGTCCACCCACCCCGATCCGGTATCCACCCACCCCGATCCGGGACCCCGGGATACTGATTTTCTGTTACAAGCAATCATTTTATACCCCATAGCTCGCCAGTAAACAAAAATGGCAACCCAGAGAGCAAGAAGCGCTGGCCGAAATCCCATGGTGGCTCAACCAACAGTAGCCTTAGATGAGTTGACGGACGCCTTACAAAGATTGGTACAACCCCCCCCCCCCCAAGAGACACACCCCAACCCCCTTCAAACCCCTCAAATACGATGGCACGACCGATGTTGCATATTTTATCACTCGGTTTACTGAAGTAGCCGACGCAAATGATTGGGGCCAAGCTACTGCCCTACTACACTTACGAGAGGCACTGAGAGACGACGCCCTTGAGTGTGGCCGCCCTCCCCATGTAGAAGGTATCTTTGCTGCCCTACGTGCACGGTTTGGACTTACCCCCAAAGAGGCACAAGCCCAGTTGATTACACCGAGTCGTTCCCTCAAAACTTCGTTGCAACAACACGCTAATGAAGTTGAAAAACTGGTCCGTGTTGCTTATGATGACCTGCCTCCCCGAAAAGTTGACCAAATGGTACTGGAAACCTTTGCTAGCACAATAGGCAATGCATACCTTCAACAACATTTACTAGCCGTGCAACCCCACACTGTCGAGGAAGCAGTCAGAGCTGGCAGTGAATTTCTCGAAATCAAGACAGGATTTGAGGACAAACCTTCTCAAATCAGAGTAGTGGAGGAAGAAGACGAAACGTTAGAACCGCTCAGTGGCCGAATCCCGGCCAACCCCCCACTCAGTCAAGTTCACCAGGCGGCTACCCCGTCCCCAGACACCCTTGCTGTTCTGATGCAAAACATGCAGTTGCTCACCGACACCATCAAGCTCCAGTCGGAAGAACTCCAGAGACTGAAGCAGCAACCAACCCCCCAACTGGCCGTCCCCCACCCCTCCTACCCCCCGTCACACCTCTCCCCCCTCAGTGTTGGGGGTGTGGCGCCATTGGCCACTTACAGAGGAGTTGTCCTGTCAAACCCTGGCCGTCTCCTACCCCCCTTTCTAACCAACCGTCAAAAAACGGGCGCCGCCCGCAGTAGGGAGACCGGTTCCTAACTGCCCCCGGGCCCCTCGGAAGTATAGGAAGGCGATAGAAAGACTAGAGCGACATAACCCTGTGACTCAGATTCCCCCTCCCCGTCCAGAGAGACGGTATCCTGTGCCAACCCCAGAACCCTGGCAGCTACCCACTGCCAATCGGTATGCGCCATTACAAGAGCTGGAAGATACAGACTACTACCCGTCTGCCCCACCTGTCTGGGGTAACAACCAACCCTATCACCCCCCGGCCCCCCTGTGTGCTGACCTTCCCCGCCCGTCTCGTCAGCGACACTCCGTTAGTCATGGACACAAATTATACAACCCCTCTGAACCAGCTCAATCTCTAAGCCAAGGGATTCACCCCAATGCCCCCCTACTCCACCAACCAGAATACGCCCCTCCCGCCCTCAGGAGAGACAACCCCCTACCCCCAGACCATCAGAGGTCAGACCCACTGACATTCCTTACTCCCCGCCAGAACGCCCCTACAAGGCAAGTTATTTCTTGCCTGGTCGAATTGAAGACAAGCCGGTGTCTATACTCATTGATACCGGATGTACCACTAATTTGCTATCACAGCACCTGTTCAACCGGCTGTCTCCTACCACCCGGGATGCCCTCCAAAAGAGCGACACCCATGGCATTTTGGCGGACGGATCCCATATCCCCTTCTTTGGTACCCTACATCTGCCCCTTCGACTGCGAGACATAAAGACAGATGCTACGTTCGTAGTTGGACAGATTAATGAAGACGCCATCTTAGGCATGCCCTTTCTTACTGCCCACCAGTGTCACATAAAATTTGACCATTCAGTCATTGAAATAGATGGCCAAGAACTTCCATGCACTGACCAACAGGGTCGGATGCTCTCCACATCTGTCCAAGTCATAAGAGACACTCGCATTCCCCCGAATACCGAGGCGACGGTACTCTGTAAAGTTACCAACCCCTCACACCTCCCCCTCAGTATAGTAGAAGGTATCCCAGACTCCCCGCCCCTCGCTGCCAGTCTCAACTCCCCTGATACCAAACACCACCTGCTCGTTAGATGCCTTAACCCCACTAGTCAGCCGTTAAATTTGAAAGCGGGAAAGACTATAGGCCGGTATACAGGTGTACAGGCCAGTGACGTAGAGTTGCCATTGATGGAGAACCCCCCTACTTCCATTCCCCCCACTTTTCTTCCCTCCCCTGTCCCCGAGCACTTGCAGGCACTATATACCAAAGCCCTGGACAACTGCCACACCCCCAGTGAAGCTTTCCAGCTGGCCCAGCTTTTACACTCCTACGAGGAGGTGTTCAGTAAAGGAGATCACGATATGGGTCGTACCGACCTCGTGGCACATAGCATCCCCCTGAAGCCCGGAGCCCAGCCAATTAGACAACACCCCCATAGATTAGGACCCCACAAAGAGCGAGAAGCCGAGGAGCAGGTGTCCAAACTGCTAGAGAGAGGGCTAATCGAACCCAGCACTGGTGCCTGGAGCTCCCCCGTGGTACTCGTCAAAAAGAAAGACGGCTCGTGGAGGTTTTGCATAGACTATCGGCGGTTGAATGCAGTAACACATCAAGACGCCTACCCCCTGCTCCGTATAGATGAGAGCCTGGACGCTTTGTCGGGTAGCCGCTACTTCAGCACCCTAGACCTGGTGAGCGGGTACTGGCAGGTTCCCCTGGACGCGGATGCCAGTGACAAATCCGCTTTCTCCACCCGTTCCGGCCTATATAAATGGAAAGTCCTTCCCTTCGGATTAACTTTTCAGAGACTCATAGAGAGGGTGCTCCACGGCCTCCACTGGAAGTCACTTCTCCTTTACATAGATGACATCATAGTCATAGGCCCCGATTTCCCCACCCATCTCCACAGACTGTCCGAAGTGCTCCAGCGTCTCCAAGCGGCTGGCTTAAAACTAAAGCCCAGCAAGTGTGAGCTGCTCCAATCCCAAGTCCGCTACCTAGGCCACTTTGTCAGCGAGCGAGGTGTCTCCACTGATCCAGAACAGATCACTGCAGTACGTGATTGGCCCCCCCCCACTTGTCTTGAAGAACTACAAGCGTTCCTAGGAACTGTCGGTTATTACCGCCAGTACCTCCCACGGTTCTCTACCGTAGCCAAGCCCCTGACCAGACTTACTTGTAAAAATACCCCCTGGGAGTGGGCCCAACCTCAGGCAGAAGCGTTTGTGCTGCTAAAAGCGGGATTGGTCTCCGCCCCCATTCTAGGGTACCCCGATGCCAACAGTCCCTATACCCTAGACACCGACGCCAGTGACGACGGTGTCGGCGCCGTCCTGTCCCAGATCCAGAACAATGAAAAACGGGTGATAGCGTACTACAGTAAAACGCTGAGCCCCCCAGAGCGAAACTACTGTGTCACTCGCAAGGAGTTGTTAGCCGTAGTTAAGGCGGTGAAACACTTTAAGCCCTATCTCTACGGACAACCCTTTAGAGTCCGTACCGACCATGCCTCCCTCATGTGGCTCTGCAAGAGGAAGGAACCTTCGAGCCAAGTAGCCAGATGGCTGGAAGCCCTCTCAGAGTTTCAGTTCACCATAGAACACCGCAGTGGACATTTGCACGGGAACGCAGACGGACTGAGTAGGCGTTACCCCTCTGATTGCAAGCAGCGTACCCACATTGAGAGTAGAGATGGTGGCCCCACCAAAGAAGAGGTGATACAGACCTTCCCAAATCCCTCCCCTACCCCCCTTGCCCAGCCCTTGTCTACCCCCTCCACTCCCTCAGACCCCTGGGTAGTTGCCGTTGCCCGTCCACGTCCACCACCCCCTGATACAGATCTGATGGAAGCTCAAAAGACCGGCCGTCACCCCGTAGCTGTCATATATGAAGCTATCCAAAGTAATACCCCCGTAGACCCGCAACAGCTTGAGCTCGGCAGCAATGAGTTGCGCCAATTGGAAAAGCGGAGACATTCTATGCAACTCCGCCCGGATGGTATACTGGAGATACACCATGCCGGCCAGACCTGGTCCCACTGGTGCGCCGTGTGCCCCCCCAGTCTACGAGGTAAAATCGTGTGGGAGACCCACGTCATGGCCCACCAAGGTATCCAACGAACCCTCAAAAGGTTGAATCTCACCTGGTACTGGCCGGGTATGACAGCCGACGTACACCGAGCGGTCAACAGCTGCGAGACGTGCCAGCGTGCTAAACATGGGGTACCAAACCCAACCCTGCACGACAACGCATGTATGCCGGCCGGCCTTGGCAAAAACTAGCGGTAGATCTAGTTGGTCCCCTTCCTGAGACCCAGCGTGGTAACAAGTGGATTTTGGTCTTGACGGATCATTTTACCCGCTGGCAGGACGCCCTTCCCCTCCCAGACGCTACAGCCCCAGTAGTGGCCACCGCCCTAGACGAGCGTGTATTTAGCTATTTCGGTCTACCAGAGCAAATGCATACCGATCAGGGTGCCCAATTTGAGTCCAGCCTGATGAGAGAATTATGCACCATTTGGAGGGTGGCCAAGACCCCCACTACCCCCTACCACCCTCAGGCCAATGGAGTTGTGGAGCGGAATAATAGAGTTCTCGGAGACGCCTTACGTTCTCTCCTCCTGAAGAAACGCCCTGAAGAATGGGATCTGGTCCTTCCCCAAATCATGAGAGCTTTTCGCGCTACCCCCACTCTACTACTGGTGAAACGCCCAACTTCCTCATGATGGGTAGAGAGTTGCGCCTCTCTGACCAACTGACCTACCACCCCCCTCTGCTAGAGGGCGTACCAGTGCTTGAATATGTCCGAGCCCTGCAAGAGAGACTAGAGGATGTCCACGAGGCACTGAGAATGGAACAGAAGCAGACTAGAGGAGACGACGGAGAGGAGCCATCGTTATTCCGACCAGGAGATGAGGTCTGGCTAGAGAACAAGAGGCGAAGAAAAGGAGAGAGCCCCAAACTCCAACCCAAGTTCGTTGGGCCCTATATCATCCAAGAGGCCTACAGCAAAATGGTAGCCGCCTCAAACCATACAAAGCTTGCCTAGAGCCCTATGGCCAAGCTCCAGCAGCCATGGAACCAGCTCCCCGTCCCAACATGCGTGGTGCAGCCCCCCGCAGGAGAAGAAGCCCCCCCTCCCCTTCAAGACATTCCCCTACCCCTCCTAGAGCTCCCGATCCCACCACGCTTTCTCCCAGCATTGCCATCCCCCCATTTCCCCTATTAGAAGAACGTACACCACCTCGCCTATGGCAACTCTTACAAGAGACTCCACTCAACACCTCCAGCGAGTTTCGTGCAAATCGACCAAGAACTGGCCGAAATAGGAGCCAGACCCCGAATGTGGGAGTTGCCCCCCCACCACTTACCCCACCCCCTGTCATAGCCCCTGCACCTACTGGCCGCCCTAAGCATAACGTGGGACCACCCCAACGCTATGGAGAGCCCTGGTGCCATCAAGTAGCTAGTGAGCAGGAGCAATTGTTCGAACAACAATATCAGGAGAAGATGAGACTGATAGCCGAATTAACGGCCTTCACCACTAAGACTGAGGACCCCACACCCCCGTGCCTCAACTTAAAAGAATTGCCAAGACCTGCTCTACCTACTCCGAACAGCTTAACACCCACGTTCAAAACCCCGTGGCTACAGAGCCCCCCTGAAACACCCCCTCCTTTCCCCACTGCCATGAGTAACCACTCCCAAGAAGTAGAACGGGATGATGTGGAGTCAGACAGTCAAGAAAGTTCAGCTCCTCTGCAATCTAAATCCACTACCGAGCAACCCGCTTACTTGCTGCAGCTGCTGGTTAACCACCTACAGACAATGACAGCCCGCAACGACAAACTTTCCTTACAACTAGAGCCAGAGGATAATGATTTACTCCTCGAGGCCGGCTTAGTTGCGTGTCAACCTCCCCCCAGTAACCAAGAAGAGGTGCTGTTGCCTACCAACCCCCCAGTAGAAGTCGCTACTAGCAGCCAAGATGATGAGTTAACTGCTCACCACGACTGGGTTTTGGAACCTTCTACTGCTTGCGATCCCCTGGCCCTAACCCCTAAAGAATCGTCACCCCCCTTACTCACCCTAGACGAGTTTCCCCCTCTTCCCCTACCCCCAACCACTTACTAACAACCAACACTACCCCCAGCTTGACACCCCCTCCCCAGCGTAGCTACAGTCAATGTATCAAAGACCCCCCCAAGCCACTCCAAACCTCAGAGAGTGACTCCGAATCTACCATGGCTCAGAATAGGTGGACCACCCTGAAAAAGGTCATCCCGGGCAACCCATCTTTGTCTCCCCAGTCGCCGCCCAAAAATGAGAGAGAAAACGAGTAAGAGACAACTCTTCCATCCTCCCACACCCCTCAGTTATTCTTGTCGATATATATATTTTAATTAGAGACTCCGTCGCTAATGAAGCGGAGTATGTGGGAGATTTGTATGATAAATAGTGCTACCCCCCCCCCAACCCCCCCCCCTTTACACCCCTGGTGCCCTTAGTAATGAGTCATTACCCCGCCAGAGCCCTACCTCCCCCGGGGTTATTCCGAATCCCCTGAGAAAGGGATACCGGCGACCTCGGGTCGCTATCCCCCTATAAATATCAAACTTTGGCTATCCCGAACCTACCCCGAACCACCCCGAACCACCCCGGATCGGGGTCAGGACCCCGATCCGGGATCCAACTACATTGATCCTAAGAGCCTGTGCCTCCCTGAAGGGGATACGCTTCACAGAATGGAGACCGGAGCCTTCCTTCTCGCAGGATCCCAGACTAGGATGTGGGCTACCCTTATAAGGAGTGGAAGATTTGTGTGCAGAAAAGAGCGGGAACTGAAGCCTAGCCCCCAAGCTACCATGTGCTCGCTCCATGATTGGATCAATTTTTTATTGTATGTTGTATCTGATGTTATGATTAGCAATTGCTTGTATTATTTATTATCATTGGTCGTGCCGTATATGGTAACGAAGCTGTACCCTTTTTCTCTATAAATAGAGCTGCTGTGCCTTGGGCAGGCAGTTTTTATAGTGTAAGCACCCCTTTTACTTGTTAATAATAAAGTATATGTATTGAGAAACACACTTCTACTACGTTTGAGTCGAGGACTCTGTGAGTTGTTAGCGTCGTTGGAGATAGAGATAGAAAGGAGTGGAAGGAGGAGAGAGGAGAATCCGTTGTGGCAATTAATAGAAGACACAAATCTATTACAATATTGCAGACTAAATGCAATGCAATGAGTATAAAAAGTTTTCATCCTGTTATAGACAAAATTGTAGGAAGTGATTGGCCTATATGGTATAGTGGGCAATCACTTATGCTACATGCACATCTGTGGGGGAACTTGGTAGTTGCTACCCCCTGTAACAAGTTGTAGCAGTTGTCTACTCTTACCTGATGATAAACGAGCTCAGACAAGCATGAACTAATGCTAGCAGAGACCACTGCTAGAGAAGGCAAAGGCTCCGCCTACTAATTTAACTGATTGGACAATGAATGATTCCAGCAATATTGTTGGTTGAACTCGTACATGCTTGGGTGAAGCTATTGTTTTATATACGTTAACACTACCTTATAAATTGTGATGTTGGAGCCAGAGAGCTCAGAAATAATCACCCCTTATACTTGTGAACATCTCTCTTTTGACTTGGAATACTTGGAGTTGCAGTAGTCTCTGGCAGGCTAGTATACCTGTCAGGACATTTGGAGCAAATCTTACCCTGTTATGCCAGTGTTGACAGGGTAGCTAGGGAATTGCACAAGGCTTGCAAGGCAGAAGTTAAGTCCTTGCACAGCCGGTAGTAGTTGTGTCCAGTAGTGGACGGTGAAATCCATTACACATCTACCAGTTACACGTACCAATTTGTCCTTACCGATTGGAGATGGTGTCAAGGAGTTTCCCCTATTTTTTCTCTACTTGCCATTCTCACGCATTACCGGTGAAACTCGCTACATTTTTGCCGTAGTTAGCCATGAAGTGCTTTCAAACAACAAAACGGGATGCTAAAAAACGACTCTTCATTTATATACAAATGCACTTGAGAAACAGTTTTATTGGAAACATTGAAACCACAAATAGTGGAATCATCGGTCAAATCACAAATCTTCGACCAATCTTTTACCACGAGCAAAACCTACCGATAGCCTCAAATAAAATACTACCGATTATTCCGTTACGTCACACCAGAAACACATACAAATAAATCTTCAATCGGAAAGGCGAGTCGGTGCGTAATCGGTGGATTTAGCCGTAGCATAACACAGGAAGCAAACTCAACAAATAACATAACAAGGCTAAATATACTGGAGAATAGTAAGGGAGTCCACAATGGAAAACAGTTACGTCACGTAGTGGCAGGTGGTTGGAGTTTAGGCCAGCATTGCTGATGATCCCGGTCCTATCTCCAGGTATATTCTAGGGCATTTTTGGGTATCTTGATGTTGGGGGGTGGTTATGTCCTAGAACCATCCTTCTAAAGGATTGAAGCTAGTTTCAGGATCCTCAGCTAAGGTTTTCTTTTGAGCCTGAGACACCCAATTTTGGGTGCACTACACCAAATTGGTGAGCCAATCCCAGATCTGCATTGGTCACGACTGACCCTGCCATTTATTAGTATAATTAATACCTCTTGTACTTTCATACAACTGTTGCTATATCTTTCATTTGTTCCAGTAATCTAGTCTCAACTACAACCCTAACAAATCAAATAAATCAACAATTTTTTAAGTTGTTCCAATACAGCAGCAACGCTACAACTACTAGCACCACACTTTCTCTAGTAAATCATGTAGACATCTAACACAATGCTCTGATCAAGTCATCAATAAAGAAAAGAGACATAAATGAAATCCGAATGAGTCAATATCTCTCCTTTCTTCACTTTTAGTAGTAGATCTCATTTCAGCAGATATTGGCTTTACACTACTTCTGCCCAATAGCCCGCTACAATGTTTATTGTGTTTGCTTTATCAAACTTGGAAACTTGCTCAAGCTTGCTTCCTTACAACACTATAAGGATCCATTTAAAAGCAGTTTGAAAAGAAGATAACTACTAGTTTGAGTAATGATCTCCAATTACATAATGCAATGTATCTGTAGATGGTTGATGTTGACGATGAAGGGCTGATAAAAAAATATAAAAAGGCCACAACAGCATATAACCAAAGCAGAACAAAATACGCATATTATACACAGTTATTCATAAGCATAGTATGTAGTCAAACATTTTGATCTAATCACACCTCATTCCTTTTTTGTGACTCAAAGCATTTCTCATACTTCATCTTTTGTTGTCTCCGTTTGCAATACATTCATTTTGATTGATTGTCAAGTGTTTATTAGGCTTTGGCAGTCGCGGCTCCACCCCAGACCCCGTTCGGGGGGGGGGAGGGGTGGGGGCTCACAGCGCCCCCCAAACCCCCTGCTGATTAAACTCGGCGCTGCGCGCCTCAGTTTGGGTGCTTCACGCCCTTAATGATGCCGAGCGAACTCAACTAGGATTTTTCAAAGTTCAAGGTTGAGATCCCTGCATGGTTTTGATTATTGTTTGAATACTAATACATTGCAGTGGATTTTAGTGTTGCCTACTTCTGCGCACACATGTACTACATTCTGGCATCCTCAGTATAGCCATTAGATGGTCAGAATGACTGTAATCATCAATACTGGATTGACCCACCCTGCATATGAGTCAGCCTAGACTGGGAGTTGCAAAATAGCCTGGGAGAAGCAGAAGGACACATCTGGGAGATAACCACCAGTAAACTAGATGAAAAGACAAGAGCAAAAGCTGACAAAGACAGTAGATCAAGGACAGGAAGTTGCTAGGACTGTGATTGGCTATATACCCTATAACTCCACCTACCTTTACTTCGCGCCCTATTTATTTAACCATATACTAACCACTTGATTCATTATTTATTTTCATGTGATTGTTCATTTGCTCATTGTACATTATTCTGATGTGATTGGTTATTTCTAAGAATCACTTGCTGTGAATTGCCTATAAAAGGCAGAACCTGTGCCTTAACAGATCAGTTGTAATGTGGCTTTTACTTCCCGTTCTCATTCTAGATGAATAAATGCTTAGTTACTCAACAGCTCTGAGTTATGCGACTGAGCCGAGGGCTCCTTACTGGTTGTAGAGTTGGAGATACTCTAGCACACATATTTCTGTACCATACCGATCTGCTGTTGTCACAGGTAAAACTACAACTGGTGGCAGCATACCTACCGACACTAGTTAGTGGCTTTTAAGCCCCAAAATCCGCTACAATATGTTGATACAAACCGATACGATAATTTGCTATAAAGCAAAGTACAAAGTAAGAGTTTTGAAAAAAAATTTATAAGAAGCTTTATTATAGTAAGAAAAAGTGTAGAAAAGTTTGATTACAAAAAATACAGTTCATTTAAAACAACGTCTAATGTGTAAATAGTGTAACGGTGTTCCCCGCGTTAAGAGAGGAATACGGTCACAGGTACTGCAAGATGCTAGGTTACAATGGCTGACTCTGTGTTTCAGTGGTAGCTGTGGCTACAGAGTGCAAGGCTAGAATGTCTCTCTGAGCTAGAGGAGACAGGATGCTGCTTGTTAGCAGACACAACGATATTTGACAACCGGCCAAACAGATTCTGGTAGATTGAAAGTGCTAGCAATCACTTTACTACTTCACATTACTCAACACGCACAAAATTGCTACTAGGTATAAATAATAAGTGGTTGAATTGTCTCTGAATACTGGTGTCTGAATACTGGATACAGGCGGCTGGCGGTATAGTCTCTTAGCTGGGTGTTCCTACAAGAGTTCTAAGCGTCTTCTCCTTGATACACTTCTGGGAACCTCTTCTCTGTAGTCCTGAACGAATCCTCAGCTGTTTTGGCTATAGCTGGCTAGTATCCCACTAGCTGAGCACGCACTACTCCTAGACAGTATCTCACAAATACTGCACAATGTCTGAGCACACCTAAACAATAACTGCCTTGCTGGGCTAAAAGCAAGCCTATATAAATAAGACATAAAATCAAGGATGCATATAATAATATGATTGGTTAAGAGTGTATAAACAAAACAGCATGCGACACATGCCATGATAAAAATAGCTACTGGAGGCGGAAAAGTCCTTCCTGCTGGCTGAAGCTAAGCGGTAGTGCAGCTGCACTGCTGAAGGCGTTCAAGCGTACTCCAGTAGTAGTGGATATATAGGTGGTCTTGAGTAAGCATAAGTTGAATAATATATGTATGTGTAGTGCCGGCTGTAGATGATGGCAACACTGTGCAGTTCCATTACAATAGCAACACCTGTCCGTTTATTTTTATATAGAAATTGCTTAAGGCGCCTATGAATTAGTCTCAAATAATTGGGGGACCATTTCTGTTCAGTCATCCTATAAAAATATTCTTTATCATTGGATTCTTTTTAAATAAGCTGTGAAGTCAACTATATTTAACATTGATGGCAACGCTTCAAAGTCAATGTTGTTTGGCTCCAATCATGCTGGACGATTTGCATTACGCTCCAACTCCAACATTTCTAGTAGGTATTGCATCGCACAGAATAGAATTTTTTGATAAGTTGCTACTTGATTCGTTGAGATCGAGATCAGCAAATGATAGCTTATAAACTGGTAAGTAATCTCTCGAATAATATTCTCTATCCTGTACATTCAGTGTGATCTAAAATGTAAGTAGTAATAAGGGAGCAGATCTCCGTCATGGAGTCTAAGGAAAAGGCTCTCCAGGTTCCAAGTGTACTTAAAGTAGGCACCAGTTACCATGAGAACCTGTGAGGTACCTTTTTTGTGTGCACCAGTTGTCTAGAATATATGGAATTTTATAGTGTGGAATGTACATTTAGACATTGGTTTCTATGGTGTGTTTGAGGTTCTGGAGGTTCTCCTGGTCCACTGGGTGCCTTTTTGTGTGCACCAGGTGTTTAGAATGTATGGTATTCATTGGTGTGGTATGCTGATTATTTATCGGGTTCCCTTGTAGGTGCCTTTTTGTGTGCACCAGGTGTTTTGAATGTTTTGGTATGTTGATTTAGATATGGGTTTGTATGATGTTAGATTGGGGGGTTTGAGTATTGTATAGAAATGAAGCATTGTATTATTGTATTACTTTTTTATATAAGCATGAAAACTCTTTATCATAAGTTCTATTGGTAAAAAAGAAGACCTAACAAATACCCCTTCTAAATTTTTGATAGTTATACTTTTTGGAAAGTTTTACAGACCTGACAAAAGCGTATTCCTTAGTTTTTTTTCTAGTTTTTGTCAGTATAATAAATGTTGAGAGCAAGATTGCTGACGTGTGATGTAGTTTGCTGGCCACCCATATCAAGGCTCAATGCTATTGCACTGATGCACCACACATACAAAAATTGGAGGTATTTGGGTCCAGCCTTTGTTGTTACAGAAAGTTTCAGTATGCAGCAGTAGTACAAGAAAACATGAATTTTTAATAGAACAGGCTTTGCTTTTTTTTCTCCATATACTAAAAGGTTTGAGGCCCTGGAGTGAACATAATCGTGTTGCAATTCAAAAACAATAAAAGAGAAAAAATTAAAAGTACGGTTCACTAGCAATTAGCATATTTGAAAAAGAAACTCTTCTTCAACTTTATAGTCCTACAGCGAGGCATTCTCACTGCCGATGACACTCTTGTTTGGTGGTTGGTATTCTTCACAATGTTTTTGTGAAGAGCATGGTCATCGTTGACTAGTACGGTTTGGCATTGCTGCTCAATGTATTTAGCAATAAGCGGAATGTTATGTGCTTTGAGGCAGCTTTCCATGTCTAGATCTGCATTCATTACTCCCACAGCTCATCTCTCTACTCTGATAATTTGATTGAGGCTGTTTTCAGTTATCAGTCCTGACCATGCTAGCCATGCATATGTTAGCCTCGATCGAGTATTGGACAGGTAGAACAGCTTGGGTCCAGCTGATTTAAACCAATCCCTTCAATTTGCCGCATGGCATAAAATCGAGACTCTAGACTTTCAGCAATATTGCTTACATGTTTACTGAAAGAGAGCCGTCTAACTAAATGAAATTGTTTTTATTTCCAGTTGTGCTAGAATAACAAACTTTCAACTTATTATTTACTTGCGTGAGTCAATTGGTGAAAATAAATAATCTAAAATTAACTCTATCAGGCAACCATGGCAATGTTCAATGTAATTGTTATTGATGCCAAATAATGCCAACAAGTTTTCAACAACACTGACAGCAACTGTGGCTGCCTTGCTCCGAATGCACACGCTACCAAATTTTGCTAGATGCAAAAAACCTTATATCTACCTATCCTTACCTGCCCCTACCTACTAATCATACAATGGTTGTGACTCGCTGCTGCATAGTTTTTGGTGATTACCATCTTTATTGTTTGTTTTTCACCAACCGTAACTGTTTGCATGACAATCAGTTTTAAACTGTAACACAATTAGCAAAACCAAATGCAACAGAGCCAATACTATTATATGTTTTTCTGAAAAATGATAAACAATCTTATTAGTTTGCAAGTTTTTACTGTTTTTGTGATACAGACTCAGTCTAACCTCTAATATCAAAGATATTCAATTACTTCGGTAGTAGAGGGTACAGATCCACTACAATAATGCACAAGGTGAGGTTTAATTTTATTAAGGCTCTCTATCCAAGTCGTTTCAGGGGAAATTAAGGTTCTTCATCCACAGGTATCACTTTGTTACTCTGTGTTCCTCTGGGTGGTCAATCTCTCCTAGCAGCTGAAATAGTTATGGCTTTGCCCCACGAGCCAGAATATCACCCGTATATGTTCTTCCGTCACATGAAATGGCACATCAAGCTCAGGATGAAGCAGAACGGACATGACCGGTTTTCTATCCTGTCCAACATGCTATGATTGGTTGATTATTCCACAGCGATTCCATTTGACAAAGATATATTGATTTTTCAACTGTTAACAAAGATCATATATATTTGTAAAAAATAGTAATATACTAATTATATGGTTCTTCTGAGCTAGTGCTGACATCCACCCGTCTGTGGAGTTAGGCTGGTTGTATCCACATTCTTATGCTTGATTAAACATCCTGCTGGGTTACTAAGTTCGGAGATAGTGTGAAATGCTTCTTTTGCTCGGGTGAACTTAAAGAATGGAAAGAGAGTGATCTACCGTGGGAGGAACACTGTCGATGGTTTTCAGACTGTTCTTTTTTACTCGGGAGTAAAGGCGAAGAGTATGTTGAGGATGTTTACGCATGAACGGAAAAAGGCAAAAGGTGTGAGCGACGGGTTGAAAAATATCGAGAAAAAGTGAAATGAATAACACAAGACAATGACACCGAAGAAATGAAACTTATCTGCAAAAAACTAGGATACAGTCAAAACGATATCGAACAAGTTTTAGTGGTAAATGGAAAACCTTTTGAGCGAATAGGTTTTATGATTGAAGCCTTACATACTTTTGAAAATGATTTTACATCTGTTGAGAATTCGTCAACACTGTTAAAAAATGATGCTAAATCAATTGATTCGTTAAAAAAAGATAAAGATCAGACTAAGCAAAGCAAACTCGCTCAATGTGTGTCTGAGTCACATGAAAAAAAAGTAATTGCAAATCATATCTCTCTTCCATGCGGTCATCTCATTTACTGTAGTGAGTGTAAGGAAAAAGCACTTACTGAATGCTCATCAGAAGTAAAACCTTGCCCAATCGATGGTTGTCAGGTTGAAATTAAAGCATTTATGAAGATCTACATGAGCTAGCATAACAATTAACCTCAAAAAAAAGAAAAAGTAATGAATGATTAAATAGGTATTTCAATTTGAAAACGGATCATTCTCGTTTTGTAATTTAACGGAATAACAACCAATATGTTACATGTTGAAGACTTTGCTCACCAAGAAGCTTCCGATGCTATAGGACCTAAGACTTTTTTGGCTGAGGTTTCTGATGAAATGTTGAGGATTTATTTTACGGAAGAATGTGTATACTGTGTACTAGGAGGAAGTTTTTACAAGCAAGCAACTAATCTATCACTGCTAAACTGTTACTGTTCACACGTTGATGATAAATGTATCACTTGTAAAAGATATGCTGAAATGGTTGAAGGTGCTACACCTACCAAAAAAGAATTGGGTGATGCTATCGACTGGATTGATAGAAGACAAGTTTTGAAAAACGCTAAAATGGGTTTTTTGGTGCATGATGAATGGATTAATGCTTTTTTGGATCTTTCCTCTGATGATTTGAAGTCTCCCTTTATGTTAACAAATTTGAGAGCACGATTAAATCCCTACTTATTACCTACTAGTCAGAGCAAACTGGCTTATCAACGTCTAAAGGATAAATTACTGGTGATAGCGGAAGGATATCCATATGCTTATACTCCTGATGAAAAGAAGACTCAGTCAACCCGATAATACCTATTGATTCGACAAATATATCTGAGGACTCATAAAAGAACTGCTACAAAAAATGTTGCTTCATTTATCTCTGAACTACAGAAGAAACATGAGTGGAAAAACTCAAGGATTCAAGTCAATTGCTACATTGGCTGATTTTGTTCCTACGTTCATAAGGACTCATTTTGAACACATTCCTTTAGAGCGTTCGAATCCTCTTTTTGTTCAACTCATCACCGAAGAAGTATTTTATTTTGTGTTAGGATTCAATCTAGCTCGTAAATCAATACAAAGCATGCTTTTGAGCTGTAATTGTATTTCAAGAGCAAATCCTCTCGAATGTTTAAACTGTTCTAGGAGCTTTGATCCAAAAGTTGCTGTCCGCAAGACAAGTTGATAGATTTTGAAGATCTCAAAAGAGCGATCGAACTGATTGATATGAAGCAATGTTTGAAAGATGCTGAACTGGGTGATTTGATAGATATTTCGATTTTAAGAGGTTTGACTTCATTTCGCTGGACAGGAACACATGTTTTTTTGTCTCAATCTTGATTGGAACCATACTTACATTTTGGTAACCACTTTGATGAGATTGTTTCACATCTTCAAAATCAGCTCAGAGAGCTGAACAAGCCACTAGCCACTTACGTATAAATAGAAAGAACATCAAGAAAGAAAGTATTCAACTTTCAACACTGAAAGCAAAAACATTTTAAAAAATGAGCTGCGTATTTATCTTGCTACTGGCACTAACATTTCCCAATGTTAGTGGAGTATTCTATACCAATGAAATTGATGAATGTATAGCCGGAGTTATGGATAAAAATGATGTCTTGGCTTTTTCACCTTTCGAAAGGACTATACGATATAAAGATGAAAATGGAACAAACTGTGTGCGAATCTACCCTTCTGACTTATTATATTGTGGTTTTTTTCATCCCTCAAAGCGCTTCTTGGATCTGCAAGAGCACAACTTCTACAGATGCTGTGTCTTGTGATACTTCAACAAAATACGTTTTGAATCAAGAGGAATGTGAACTAGGTATTACAAATAATACGGAAGGACTTACTCAAAATACAAAAGTATATCGAGATGGGAATTTATGTGCATTTCAATACACTAGCACACGTGTGATCTGTCCAATAAGAAAACAGTTTGAGACATTCAAATTTGCATGCGTGCAAGTGCAATGCAATCATTCGATCAACAAGGAACCAAAACCAGCTAACATCACTAACATCAAAGATTCATCACTTTCGACTTTTGACAGTTTCAAAACTAGTGGAGTGTTTTATAGCAACAAAATTTATAAATGTCTAGCTGGAGCTATGGAAAAAAACGATGTCTTGGTTTTTTCACCTTTTGAAAGGACTATACGATATAAAGATGAAAATGGGGAAAACTGTGTGAGACTCTACCCTTCTGACTATATATATTGCGGTTTTTTCATCCCTCGAAACGCTTCTTGGATCTGTAAGAGTAAAGATTCTACAGATACCAAGGAATCAATTCCAGCTAACATCACTACCATCAATGATATCGAAATTCCGGCTAACATCACTACCATCAATGATATCGAAGGTGTAAATGAGGAATCAAATCCAGCTAACATCAATAAAATCAAAGGTGTGAATTCAACATTTTCGAGTTTCGACAGTTTCAATGTCAGTGAAGTATTTTATGCCGACGAAATCGATGAATGTATAGATGGAGTTATGGAAAAAAATGATGTCTTATTTTTTTCACCTTTTGAAAAGAGTATTCGATATAAAGATGAAAATGGAACAAACTGTGTGAGACTCTATCCTTCCAACTATTTACATTGCAGTTTTATTATCGCTCAAAACGCTTCTTGGATCTGCAAAAGCAAAACTTCTACAGATAGCCTGACCTGCAATACACCAACAAAATACACTCTGAATCAGGAGGAATGTGCAATAGGGGTTAAAAATAATACGGAAGGTCTTACTCAAAATACAAAACTATTTTGGAATGATGAATTATGCGTATTTGAATACAACACCTCACGTTTGATTTTTCCACCAACAGAAGAGTTTGAGACAACCAACTTTGCATGTGTGGAATGCAATCATTCAACCAACGAGAAGCCGAAAATAGCTACTATCATCACTAACATCAATGGTATTGAAGGTGTAAATTTGTCATTTTCGAGTTTTGAAAGTTTGAAATCTATTCAAAACAAGATTATCATCAGCATCACATGTCAAGGAGATAACAAAGACAAATGCGATCCCAAAGTTATATATATAGAACTTTAGTTGGAGCATATTAACCAAAGTCCAGCGAAATGCAAGACAGTTAACTCTAGATGATGAAAGCATAAACTAGGTTAAAAGTCTCTCTCTCTGAATAAAAATGAAATATCGAATCTATCTTCTATTATTCCCAATCCTAAGCAGTTATTGTCTTGCAACAGAGATTCAACCATTCACTTTATCTCATAGCCAGTATGGATGTTTTTTGGGAATTCTTAATATGGAAGCGGTTAATTCAGTAACTCAAATTTTAGGAAAAAACTTGAAATATCGTATACATACACTCACATGTTTCATGCAGTTTTCTCCCCAACGTAGAAGCTGTGACACTTATGATATGTGGCCTCAACAATACTTTGTTTGCAAAACCGATGAAGCTTTAAATTACATTCGTTTATACGATGAGGTATAACTACCTACGATTCGAAGAACAACTTCAACAATCACCACAACTCCGCAGACAACGACGACAACAACAAAAATTACAAACGAGTCACTAGTTCCAGCTTTATCACCATCAATTCCATCTCTTCCACAAGCTCTGGGTTTAGTCGATTTAATTTTGGAACACCCAAGCCCTACAAACTCTACTATGTACAATTATGAAGAAATCGAAACAACTACTGATTGTGTGTGTGATAGATACATCATATGCGAAAACAATTCAGCAGCAATTACAAATTCAACACCATCGATTTATAGAGTTTTTATTTATAATGACTTGGAGGATTTTTCGAAACTTTCTCTCTCTATATTGGAAGATAGTAAACTTAAACTTGAAGAAAATCTTCTCATTGTGATTGAACCTGAATGTGATGATATTTCTTGTAAAGTCATCAAATACTTTACAAACTAAAAAGTTTTTATAGACTTTAACACTATATATTCAACCTATTACACTTTATTATGATATGTATTTTATTACATTCTCCAGTAAGCATATAATGTAATACTTATTATGTAATAATAAAACTATAACAATAACTATAGCGTTGTAGATGGTTATATCATATACAAAAACAATTCAGTGGCAATTACAACTCCATCAAAAATGTTGTCATATGAGTGCCATACATTCAAAATCTACATGCCATTTAAGTTCAAATCAAGTAAAAAAATAATCAAAAACTCAAATACCCCTTAAATGCCCCTCAAATGAAATACAATATAAACTCGGCGAATTCACCCAACGCCGTAACCCATTGCATAACCCCAAGATCTAATCCACAAAAAAACACTTGGTAGGGAGATCTGCTCATATACTACTACTCATGAGGGGTGGGAAATAGACTGAGAGGATGCTACGCCACTGACATTCGGCATAAGAACCATCAAATGTGAAAGACTTCAGTTGAATACTCTAGGAACAAGAACCACAGAAGTAAGAAGTTACAATTGACAAGAGCTGCACCACCTAGCACAGGCACCTCATTTGTACTCATACTGCACTGGGATTTAGTATTACATCTAGATGGTCTTATTCTTTGCTTACAGACTTTCATATTGTTTCCATTTTTCCTTTATCTCTCTCCTTTTTCTTCCTCGCTCTTTCAAACCCTTTAATCACACCTCTCCATTCTGGATGGTACGTCATTACAATCTCCTTAATTAGATCACTCAATGCTTAAAGCTAAAAGTAAGCTATGTGTTACATGAAATAAGCTCCTGAAGATCCGTAGACAGCTCAAAGAAATGATGCAAATATATTTGTAGCAAAACTACCCTAAAGTGAGAAAATTTGCCGCAAATAGAAGTGGTTGGTAGCTACTTCTAAAATACAGGCACCAAAAATCTCTAACTAGTAATCAAAAAATGAACATTTTGCAACTGATTTTTATCTAATGGATGTGAATTACTTGTACACTTTTTGGGCGTATGTTGGAACTGAAATCCAAAACAAAGCACCAGGAAAAACTTTTGGTTATTATTGTATAAAAAATTACTTTTTCTTTGAAAGTTATATCTTTAGGGCAGTATTCATTGTCTAATGCTTACTGCTATGAAATTCTAAGGTTGGAGTCAGAACTAATGTGAATAAGAATTCTGGGTTTGCTGAAAGACCTGAAGGTAGGGATGAAGAGACTCTGCAGGATAAATGGTTGGATAGAGCGGTAAAATTACTCATTTTGCCCTTGAATTGTGATATATTGAACGATTGTCATTGTTTTAAGGCACTGCCATTAAAAAATTAAAAGAAAAATGATGATTGCTTCGCATGTAAAAAAGCTCGGCTGTATCTTAAATTAAGGCTGTGCTTACTTTTATTAGTGGTACGCGGATTCGATGGACGGTATGTCAAATAGCAAAACTCTTCAAAAGAAGGCTTCGTCTTTGAAAGTTGTTACTAGAAAGAAATACAGAAGAAAAAGGAAAAAATGTTTCTTACTCCGAATGATGAGTCCATCAAGAAATGATCACTAACTACATAAAGCTTACAGATCCATTGCCAGTATTACTCATCGTTGGAGCTAAATATATTTATGCTCTGCGTACATGACTTTGTCTTAGTTCTCAATAAAACTAATTGTATAAAAAATGCTTGTAAAATTTAGTTTACTTTAAAAGACTTGAACTTTATCGATGAAATATTGCACTTCTTACTTAATATTCTATGGAATTTAGCAGTCTAATGGGTAAATTGCACCCAACTGTTAGTATAATCTCTCGGTTGTTTAGATATTCACAAATAAAATAAAAACACAAGAAGAACTCTTACATTTGGTCTTGTACAAATACATTGATTGCTATTTGACATTGTATCAGCAAGCTTGAAGGGACATGATGTATTAATTAATTATCTTTTCCCTGATGCCTATACATGTAACTCTTAGCCAATGAGTTCATTTGATATGGTTATTGCGTGACTGTCTATTATTTCAAAGGCTTGTTGTAACAAGGTCCTAATTGCAGGCATTTACCCAGCTTGATACCTGAAGTTGACTTTGCACAAAACCTATTGTGGTAGATTTTAGTGCACACTAGTAGTAAACGGGTCGTTTACGCTAGAAACCTTGCCAGACAATGCGCTAGACTTTTGCCCACAGCGTTTGGCTAATAGCTGTTGGGTAGAAAGTCCTACTGTGCCGGTGGCATAGTAAGCAGGGCCGGTATTGACCCCTGAAGGGTCAGTAGTGACCTCTACCGACCCGGTACAGCTGTACTGGGCCGGCACAAGATGGCCGCCTTAGAGGAGGATCTGCAAAGATGTCTAAGAACTTAGTCAAGGTCGTAAACAGGAAGTACTTATCCTTAAATTACCAACTTCATGGACCTAATTCTACGTACAGCCTGGGAACCCTGTAGGAACACTCATTGGAGAATCAGGAGAAAGGACTCCGCCCTTAGCCACTTGGCACCTCCCTTTATTATTTACATTGCATTGTTGATTGGTTGATTATTTATATAGTTAATGTAATTGGTTAATCTACTTCCTGTGCATTGACTGTTATATGTTTTGTGCTTGTCAGCTCTCCTATAAAAGGAGAGCACCCACTGTTAATCTTTGCATTCATTACAATGTTGCCATGGCATATACTCTTATATTGCTAAACCCTAGAGGAATAATTACCCTCAGGACAGCTTAGAGAATAAAGCCATTATCACAGACACTACTCGGTACTGTTTGTCTGAGCCATGGGCTCTTGCCTTACCGGGTAATTCGGTTGCCCTACACAGTTGTCACTGTCGGTTAGCACAGTGTCCCCTCTGGAGAGAGGTAGAATACTCGAGATTAGTGGATGTCCGTGGTAACCAGACCGGAATCCATTACACTATTACTAGATAAGATAACATGTTGTGTCTACAAACGAGCTGCTAACCTGTTTTTGGTACAACATTTGATCAACTTACCACCGGAAGTATAAGATAAACAACACAATCACCGTCTGTAGTCATTTTGTACTATACAGCGCTTAACAATGGTGACACTGGAGCAACTACTCACACATCCTCTCAAGGTACACCTGGGTAAAATTTCAACGAGTGAATCATAGCTGCTTGCGGTAGGCAAGAAAAATATTGAGTAAAAGTGACGGTTCTCAAAATGGTTAGCCCTTTGATGAAACCACATAATATTGATATTAACAACTTACTCCCCTATAGCTCACTTACATTACCTCTGAGTTTAAATGCTAGATTAACTGTCTTATGTGAGCTCTGCCCTTTCCTCCAAATGCCAACAAGTTATGTAAATCCCTGAGAGAAATCTCAAGTTGTGTCAAAGAGTTTGACGTTGTGAATGAGGCTTCCCTAAATTAAGCACAACTCTACTGAAGTTTGCTAGTGGATTTTGGGGCTTAAATCCACCAACTGAGTGCTGTGGCCAACCAAACTTCTATTTCATCGGTTACCTTTCACCTTGAGGCAACAACAGGTTGGTACTACCCAGAATTGGAAGTGAAGGAGTGTTCTCTACTCCACAACTAGTATAGAGCCCTCGGCTCAGACGCATAACTCAGTGCTGGAGAGTAGTTTGCATTTATTCTTACAAAAGAGTATGAGTAAGTACAAGTCCCAATACAAACTGAGTAAATGTAACAAAAGTTCTGCCTTTTATAGGCATAGCACAGGAAGTAATATATGGTAATCACCAATGACACAGAAGTAGAACATAATGCAGCAAATAGGCAAGCAGATATAAATGCAGACAAATAAAGTGCAATATATAGGGTTAAATATTGTAGTAGTTTTACTCCCTCTACTACCGACACAACGGTATTCACTCTCCAACTTCTCCAACAATTCGGAGTCTACTCCGAAGAGACGCCACCAACTTCAGGGGGTCCTCGCCCCAGACGCACTACACCAGAGTTTCCTCTTACAAACACTTTATTATACAAATCTGTTTAGCTATACAAGTAAAGATATTGTACAATATCCACCAGACTTCTGCTTGTGAGGCAGCACAAGAACTCCTTTTATAGGAGAACAGGAGGAAAGTTCACCCCCCTTATTAGGGTGAACCAATCACAGATTATAATAGAAACAATACATCAATCAGAGTATGCAATACAAAGTAGTAAATAATATAATCCAATAAGATAGGCAAGGACATGGCTCCTACATAATCGGTACTGACTCATGCAGGGTCAGTACGGGGTCGGTATAGTACCGATGCGGGGTCGGTATAGTACCAATGCGGGGTCGGTATAGCACCGATGCGAGGTCGGTATAGTACCGATGCGGGGTCGGTATAGTACCGATGCGGGGTCGGTACCTTATCGATAAAGGTTTAGTCAGTTCGGTAGTCATTATTATAGTCATTCTGGCCATCCAATGGCTGTACAAGTGATGCCAAAATGATGGTTAAGTGTCTTTGCATATGTGAGTGCTATGAAAATCCACTGCAGTATGTAAGATAATGCCACCAAAGGCAAGACCCTTTGCATGAAGTGGGTATTAATGAAGCTGTAAGACCCTGCACTGATGAGATATTATGTTAATCGTATCATATGAGGTCAGTTCAAGTGGTTGGCATAATAGGGATACAATTGTGTCTGATCTCTTGTTTAGTATAGATTGAATGACTAAATAAAGGGCGTTGTAATGTCTTAGATCAATATATAGTGCTGATAAAAAGACACAAAATATAAAGGGCTTCTCCATGCTTCTCTGTGATTTTCTGGGCAATGACCTGCACATGATGGATACAGATTTCCGCTTCTCTTGATAACAGACCTGGGCTAAAGACTAGTCAAGGATAGTTTAGCCGACTGTAACTGATCCACTCTCAATCAAGTACAAAACAACTGTTGTCTACCTTATTAAACACAAGCCCCAATCAGTAATTTTTTCTAGACTTTCTCAAAAAATGCCCACAACTAGTTCTGGAGAAGAACCATTGACAGTCTTTGCAAGCTCACAGTGGCCTGTTGCAAAACTAAATGCCTACATGTGATTGTCTCTAGTGGTGTACTAGCAAACTTGAGTGTGCCTAGGCCAAATAGCTCACGAGATGCAACAATGAATATCTCTTTAGGATGCATAACAAAGCATTAATTTTGGAGCAATCAGTGTTAAAAATTGCACCTGAATTGGAGTTGCGACAATATTTTTAAAAGATATAACAAAACTATATCATCAACGGTGAAAAAAATACACTATTGTAGTGGATTTCAGTCTGGTTCACATGAAAGTCCACTAGTCTCGAGTATTCTACCCCTCTCCAGAGGAGATATACTGTTCTGGTATGACAGTGACAACTTGAATAGTTACTGCCGGATCAGTTGGCAAAAACAGAGTTCGTGTCTCAGACAAACTACACAGAGTGGCAGCTTGTTATTTGCTTTTATTCATATACCAAGTTCTAGGTTGGCAAGCCGCTAGAGCAATGGCAAAGGATACAGTGAAATCCAGCCTTTATATCTGTAGGCTAGCAGGAAATTATCTACATAATGCATGTAAGAATACATTAACGATAAGCAATTCGACCAATACTACGGTACTAGGATCCTACTAACCCTGGTGCTATAGCTAGCCTGAGGAGGGTAGTATTATTCATTTGAGGAAGGTTACTTCCGGTTTCAGGGTTGGTGAAAAATCTTCAACTCTTGCCAGGTTCCTCTGCTAAGGTGGTTACCTTGTGCTGAAATCGTAGAGTGCCTATCGGCACAGCAGGGGTCTATACCAGTACATCAGGGGTCAATACCGGTACAGCAGGGGTCGATACTGGCACAGCAGGGGTCAATACCGGTACAGCAGGGGTCTATACCACTACATCAGAGGTCAATACCGGTACATCAGGGGTCAATACTTGCACAGCGGCAGTCAATAGCCACCTTACAGCTGCACTACTAGCACAACACCCTGTTTTGAGGCTGGGGTAGCACCTAGGTGCATATAGAGCATGCATGACCGGTTTTTCCAACGTAAGTATGAGTCTTTAACAGTAGATTGTACTGAAATCTACCACAATATTCTGCAATGTAATGACCAATTATACAAATTACTTCACCAATATTTATCAAAATTAGAGAAATCAACAGTTGGCAATTCATAATGTGAAGGTCATGGACATAATTTAGAAAAGAGCAGCGGATAAACCTTGGCTAAGAAGATGAACTGCTACTAGGCAATAATGAATCAGTACCAGCTTGCAGTGAACCAGTACTAGATAGCAGTGAACTAGTACTAGATAGCAGTGAACTAGTATTAGATAGCAGTGAACTAGTATTAGATAGCAGTGAATTAGTGTTAGATAGCAGTGAACTAGTACTAGATAGCAGTGAACTAATACTAGATAGCAGTGAACTAGTACTAGATAGCAGTGAACTAGTACTAGATAGCAGTGAACTAGTATTAGATAGCAATGAACTAGTACTAGATAACAGCGAACTAGTACTATATAGCAGTGAACTAGTACTAGATAGCAGTGAACTAGTACTAGATAGCAGTGAACTAGTACTAGATAGCAGTGAACTAGTACTAGATAGCAGTGAACTAGTACTAGATAGCAGTGAACTAGTACTAGATAGCAGTGAACTAGTACTATATAGCAGTGAACTAGTACTAGATAGCAGTGAACTAGTACTAGATAGCAGTGAACTAGTATTAGATAGCAATGAACTAGTACTAGATAACAGTGAACTAGTACTATATAGCAGTGAACTAGTACTAGATAGCAGTGAGCTAGTACTAGATAGCAGTGAACTAGTACTAGATAGCAGTGAACTAGTACTAGATAGCAGTGAACTAGTACTAGATAGCAGTGAACTAGTACTAGATAGCAGTGAACTAGTACTATATAGCAGTGAACTAGTACTAGATAGCAGTGAACTAGTACTAGATGGCTGTGAACTAGTACTATATAGCAGTGAACTAGTACTATATAGCAGTGAACTAGTACTAGATAGCAGTGAACTAGTACTAGATGGCTGTGAACTAGTACTAGATAGCAGTGAACTAGTACTAGATAGCAGTGAACTAGTACTAGATGGCTGTGAACTAGTACTAGATAGCAGTGAACTAGTAATAGACAGCAGTGAACTAGTACTAGATAGCAGTGAACTAGTACTAGATAGCAGTGAACTAGTACTATATAGCAGTGAACTAGTACTAGATAGCAGTGAACTAGTACTAGATAGCAGTGAACTAGTACTAGATAGCAGTGAACTAGTACTAGATAGCAGTGAACTAGTACTAGATAGCAGTGAACTAGTACTAGATAGCAGTGAACTAGTACTAGATAGCAGTGAACTAGTACTAGATAGCAGTGAACTAGTACTAGATAGCAGTGAACTAGTACTAGATAGCAGTGAACTAGTACTAGATAGCAGTGAACTAGTACTAGATAGCAGTGAACTAGTACTATATAGCAGTGAACTAGTACTATATAGCAGTGAACTAGTACTAGATAGCAGTGAACTAGTACTAGATGGCTGTGAACTAGTACTAGATAGCAGTGAACTAGTATTAGATAGTAGTGAACTAGTATTAGATGGCTGTGAACTAGTACTAGATAGCAGTGAACTAGTACTAGATAGCAGTGAACTAGTACTAGATAGCAGTGAACTAGTACTAGATAGCAGTGAACTAGTACTAGATAGCAGTGAACTAGTACTAGATAGCAGTGAACTAGTATTAGATAGTAGTGAACTAGTACTAGATAGCAGTGAACTAGTACTAGATAGCAGTGAACTAGTATTAGATAGCAGTGAACTAGTACTAGATAGGAGTGAACTAGTACTATATAGCAGTGAACTAGTACTAGATAGCAGTGAACTAGTACTATATAGCAGTGAACTAGTACTAGATAGCAGTGAACTAGTACTAGATGGCTGTGAACTAGTACTAGATAGCAGTGAACTAGTACTAGAAAGCAGTGAACTAGTACTAGATGGCTGTGAACTAGTACTAGATAGCAGTGAACTAGTAATAGATAGCAGTGAACTAGTACTAGATAGCAGTGAACTAGTACTAGATAGCAGTGAACTAGTATTAGATAGCAGTGAACTAGTATTAGATAGCAGTGAACTAGTACTAGATAGCAGTGAACTAGTACTAGATAGCAGTGAACTAGTACTAGATAGCAGTGAACTAGTACTAGATAGCAGTGAACTAGTACTAGATAGCAGTGAACTAGTACTAGATAGCAGTGAACTAGTACTAGATAGCAGTGAACTAGTGCTAGATACCAGTGAACTAGTATTAGATAGTAGTGAACTAGTACTAGATAGCAGTGAACTAGTACTAGATAGCAGTGAACTAGTATTAGATAGCAGTGAACTAGTATTAGATAGCAGTGAACTAGTACTATATAGCAGTGAACTAGTATTAGATAGCAATGAACTAGTACTAGATAACAGTGAACTAGTACTATATAGCAGTGAACTAGTACTAGATGGCTGTGAACTAGTACTAGATAGCAGTGAACTAGTACTAGATAGCAGTGAACTAGTACTAGATGGCTGTGAACTAGTACTAGATAGCAGTGAACTAGTAATAGATAGCAGTGAACTAGTACTAGATAGCAGTGAACTAGTACTAGATAGCAGTGAACTAGTATTAGATAGCAGTGAACTAGTATTAGATAGCAGTGAACTAGTACTAGATAGCAGTGAGCTAGTACTAGATAGCAGTGAACTAGTACTAGATAGCAGTGAACTAGTATTAGATAGCAGTGAACTAGTATTAGATAGCAGTGAACTAGTACTAGATAGCAGTGAACTAGTACTAGATAGCAGTGAACTAATACTAGATAGCAGTGAACTAGTACTAGATAGCAGTGAACTAGTATTAGATAATGGTGTACCTTTATATTTAGTTTGTAAACAAAGATTAATGCCCAAAATTTTAACATTATTTAAAATGGAAAATAGAGGACGGCAGGCTTTTAGACAATTTACACAGGTAACTACAAACCCTAGAGCATGGCCAATCGGGACACACATCACAAAAAGTGATTATTATGTTGATTTACACATTAACATGTATCATAATATGAAACTGCGAAAAATTCTGTATATGTAGTTGAGTGCCTCAATAATATATTTATATATAGTTGAATGAGTGCCCTTCAGACCAATTGTCACCTGCACGGCATCGATGCTCAAGGGCAGAGTGTATAGACTTTCACCCAGTTTTCCAGCTTACAACTTTGCTAGGGAAGGAAAGCAGCACTTTAGACACGTGGATTGCTTAATTTTGCTGCAATGTAATTAAACAGACTAGGAATGGAGTTTTTATCCTTTTTTCACCAACTTTATCCAAGCCTGAGTCAAGTCAAAATCCAAAGCTTGCGATACTTTGCAGTAATAAACAAGAAACTTTTTATTACATAAAACTGCTATGTAATACACTGTGGTAGATTTTGGCAGCACACATACTTTGTACATAACTATACTCTAACCTAGATGTGACTCTGACACTATTAACTAGTCAGACAGGCCTCCCCAAGTGATGTAACCAGTAGGCATTGCTTAGAAGTAGATGATTTGTCACACCAATCCTGCATCTACCGACCCAGCAGCTTACCAACCCTGCAGCTACCGAGCCTGCAATGGCATACCGGGTTGGCAACAAGATGCCCGCTCTAGCCAGAGTTCTAAGAAGATCTGTATCAACTCCCGAGGACGTATCCAGGACCTAACTACCTCCACTTACTGTCTACCTGGATCGTAAGGCTAATTAGACTAAGGACTTGGTTGTATAGCTTATTCCATTGCCACTAGGCTACTTATCCTTTTACCATTGTGCGATTTTACGTATTGTCATCTGATTGGTTGCAGCACTTCCTGTTATTTTTTATTGATTGCACCAACAAGATGCAATCACTTCCTGTGATCAGCTTATAAAAGGCTCTTTTGCTAATATACTTTGCCACTGATCTCTTAATGCTACTGCTGTGGCCTTTTTTAGACGATTGCCTCTCTAGAGTTTGATATGTGGACAATAAATGTTTTCTATTACATATAACTATACTTAGTTTGTCTGAGCCGAGGGCTCACTAGTATTGAAGTCATTACCGACTTCTCTGTTGCACTCTGCAGGTCTGACCGACTCTGCGTTGCCTCTAAGAGAGAGGTGTTGCTTTGCTGTTTCACAAGCTAGCCCTGTGAACTGCTGTTGTCAGTGGACAGTAGTAGGAGCCCTACCGACAGAATCCACTACAACACTTCAATAAATCCCTTTGCACTTATAACCACAGTCCATAAAATATTAACATGGACCATTTGAAGTGGGTTGACTTGTTTTGATAGGGTAGGAATGCTTAACAAACAACTCCAACCTTACATGTTTAAAAGTACATACAAACGTTGCTTTAAGCAAAGCATTGTTGAAAATCCAATCATCATTCCAAAGTTACTCAATGCCAGTACAAAGTTCTACATAGACTTTCAGCAGTGAAGCGAATTCTGCCTTCTCATTACCAATCACTGTCTCATAGGTAAGCATAAACAATTGCATATGATTTATAGTTGGCCATAATTTATTCATCGGCAGTGAGACCACAAGTAGTGATAAAAGGTTTTCTGGATGCAAGGCAGTTTGTTGGTCAAGGAGTGCAACCGTTAGAACTGCAAAAAATAGCGAAACTTTTTATAAAAAATAAAACTAGGGTTATGATAACTTGGTTTAGTCTAAAAGAAAGTTTTCTACAAGGATATGTGGATGTGGCATATATTCCGTAATAGTGTGGTAAATTTTCATACACCAAATCTACACTGACCAACACAGACCCTTACCTGCTAGAGGCTGTCTCTGTGGGACAGAAACACCCGTCTAGCATTGCATTGTTACCAGCAACAGGCAACTGGTCATCCCCGTTGCCAGCTGTAGAGCGGACAGTGCTGGCTTTCCTGTACTACAGATTTGACAGGACCGGTAGTATTCTTGACTGGGCTGGTGGTAACCCTTACTGGGCCAGTAGTAACTTTCTTGGGCCAGGGTCAAAAGAAGGCGATAGCCTAAGAACCTAAGAATTGCCATGGAGTGCCAGAAGGTCAAGCTAGTACCATATCTACCTCCAAACCTCCAAACGACAGTCTATAATTGAGCCCTAGGAATGTGGGAGATTTGTGTGCTGCCAGTGACCCAAACCCTTCCCCCCAGTCCCCATGCTACCCTTAAAATGAAAAGAGTATTATGTCATCAGAGCCCCTTCCCTTAATTAGAAGTACACCAAAGTTAGTGTAACTTAGATACTGGCTATCCAGGGCCTGTATCTACCCTGGATGCAAGGTATGTGTACTTTTACCAGCTATACCGGCTCTACCCCGGATTTAACAGAGAAATATGGCTGCCAACCCTGGATCTAACAGGCAAAAATGGCCGCCAAGGAAAGCCTAAGATGCAGACGAGTATAGGAGTCTTCAGAAGTACAAGCACAGAGCTGAGGCAGTGGAGTGGAACCAGAGCTGACAGGGAGAAGAGAGTGACTTGCAAAATTTTATACCATGCATGCACTCTTATAATTAGTTGCCAAATCTTTACTTTATTATATCCCTGTATTATTTGGTTAATTATTTATATTATTAGATGTGATTTGTTCATCCTAATAAGGGAGCGAGCCTTCCTGATCACTTCCTATAAAAGGAATTGTTGTGGATCAGGAAGGCAGAAGTCTTGTGGATTGTGTTAGATTTATATTATATTGCTAAATAGAATGTGTCAAATATATTATTATTACTAGAAACTCTATATCATTTGTCTGGGGCGTGGTCCCTACACTAGTTGTCTAAATTTGAAGCAAGTGGATGCTGTTGTGCCGGTAGTGCAAGAGGAAAAACACTACATTGATGGCAGTGGTGGGATAGAGAGAATGAAGAGACACAACAGAGAAGAGAGAGAAGAGAGGAGAGAGAGCTAGGAGCTATACGAGCCAGTACAACCCTGTATACTGCCTTCCCCCTGACCTTGAAGCTACTCTGGGCCAGTATCCCTCTGTATACTGCCCCTTTCCCCTCCCAGAAGCTATCCTGACCAGGGATACCCTGTATACACAGTTTCTTCTTGCCAAAACATTCACTCAACACCGCATAGCTTGCTATTGCATCCAACATGGCCATCCAAAGAGCTAGGAGTGCCGGTAAGAACCCTGTTGGAGCACAACCTACAGTAGCGCTGGAGCAACTCACCGAAGCTCTTCAGATGTTGGTGCAACCCACCTTCCCCCCTTGAGGGCCAGTACAGACACCCTTCAAGGCCTCCAAGTACGATGGAACCAGAGACGTCGAGTATTTTGTTATTTGTTTCATCTAGGTCGCAGACGCCAATGACTGGGGCCAAGATGCAGCCATAATGCACCTCAGAGAGGCACTGAAGGACGCGGCACTCATGTGTGGATGCCCCTCCACATAAAAGGTATCTTTGCCGCTCTCCGAGCACGTTTCGGGCTCACTCCTAAAGAAGCGCAGGCCAAGTTAATTGTGCTGCGCCGTTCTGCCAAGGCCTCACTACAACAACATGCTAACAAGGTGGAGAAGCTAGTCCGTGTGGCATATGATAACCTGCTCCCATCCCCCCCCCCCCCCCCCCCCGAAGAGTCAATTGAATGGTATTGGAGACTTTTGCCAGCACTATTGGTAACGCCTATCTACAACGGCACCTCCTGGCAGTCCAACCACACACGATCGAGGGAGCCATCAGTGCCGGCAATGAATTCCTGCAAGTCAAAGATGGATTCGAAGATAAACCGTCAAGATTAAGAATAGTAGAAGAAGAGGAAGACAGTTCACCACCACTCAGTGACAGGCACCCCACTACTTCCACCCCCTAACCAAGTTCATCAGACAGCCACCTCTACCTAAGGACACCCTCATTGCCCTGATGAAGATTCTACAGATGTTGACGGAAGCGGTTAAACTCCAGTCAGAAGGGCTGCAAAGACTGCAACAACAAGCAAACCCCCCCCCCCTTGCAGCTATTCCCCCATACCTCTCCCCTACATCCGTCCCCCTACAGTGTTGGAGATGTGGTGCTATCGGCCATTTGCAAAGGAGTTGCCCAGTCAACCCTTGGCCATCCACCCTGGCTCCCCCCAACCATCAGTCAAAAAATGGGCGCCGCCTGCAGTAGGGAGACCGGCCCCTAACTGCCCCCGGGCACTCCGGAACTATAAGAGAGAGTTGGATAGACTAGAACAGTGCAACCCGGTTCTAGAAGTTCCCCCACTCCAAAAAGAAAGACGATGTGTAATACACACCCCAGAACCCTGGCAACTGCTGACCACCAACCGGTACACCCCTTCGGAGACATAGGAGACGAAGGGTTCTGCTCACTGGTACCCCCTATCAGCAGTGAAGCAGCATCAGGTTACTACCCCACTGCACTGTATACCGAACCCCACGCCCTTCATAGACAATGCTCTGTTGACCATGGTCACAGGGTGTGCCGCCCTACACAGGACATAGAGTCATACACACCCTGTCAGCCGTCCACTAGGAATACACCACCCCCACAACCCAGCCAACCACTGAGCGACCCTCTCGTCCTCGAAGATGGTGCTCCCCTATCCCCAAACACTCAGAAGTTAAGCCAACGGACCTTATTCACCCCCACCAGAGCGCCCTTACAAAGCGAGGTACTTCATACCTGGACGAATAGAGGGAAAGCCGGTGTCAGTGCTGATCGACACTGGATGCACCATCAAACTTCTTGTCACAGCACCTGCTTAATCGACTGGCTTTGACTACCAGAGACTCTTTACAAGAAGGTGACTCACACGGTGTGCTGGCTGACGGATCCAACATTCCCTTCTTTGGTACCAGCCGCCTGCGCATTCGGCTGCTAGATTTCAAAACGGAGGCTACCTTTGCCGTAGGCCAAATAAGCGAAATTGCGATTCTGGGCATGCCCTTCCTCACTTCTCACCAGTGTGGCATGAAGTTTGACCTCTCAGTAATAAAATTCAGCGGCCAAGAGCTGCTGTGTACAGATCAGCAGGGCAAAATACTGGCTACTGGTGTCCAAGTGATCCGGGATACCCAGATTCCCCCCACACCGAGGTGACCCAACAATGTAGAACTTCTCACCCCACACACCTTCCCGTCTGTATCGTGGAAGGCATTCCAGATTTCCCGCCTCTAACTGCCAGTCTCAATACCCCATTTACCGGCATCACCTGTTGGTGAGGTGCCTCAACCCGACCAGTCAGCCATTGGATTTGAAGGCAGGCAAAACGTTAGGAAGATTCACCTGTGTGCACACCAGTGACGTAGGATCACTGGTAGAAGAAGGTGAACCGGTCTCCCCCTCCACAGTCCTCTCTCCCCCCGTCCCTGAACATGTACAGGAGCTGTACACTCAAGCATTAAGCAACTGTCACACCCTCCAGGAGGCCTTCCAGTTGGCACAACTTTTGCACCCCTACGAGGAAGTATTCAGCTGGGGAGACCACAACATGGGTCTTACCAATCTAGTAGTTCACAGCATCCCCCTGAAGCCTGGTGCACAGCCCATCCGACAGCATCCCCACAGGTTAGGCCCCCAAAAAGAGCAGAAGGCTGAGGAGCAGGTTGCCCAATTGCTCGAACGGGGGTTAATAGAACCCAGTACTGGCGCCTGGAGCCCCCAGCTAGTATTGGTAAAAAAGAAGGACAACACCTGGCGTTTCAGTATCGATTACCAAAATTTAAATGCTGTAACCCAACAGGACGCCTACCCTCTCCCCGGATAGATGAGAGCCTAGATGCTCTGTCAGGGAGCCGTTATTCCAGTACCTTTGACCTGGTGAGTGGGTATTGGCAGGTACCCCTAGACTCCGATGCCAGTGACATGTTCGACTTTTCAACTCGGTCAGGCCTATACAAGTGGAAAGTCCTCCAATTTGGTCTAACCTCTGCCCCAGCTACCTTTCAGAGACTCATGGAACGAGCACTACATGGCCTCCATTGGAAGTCACTCCTCATATACTTTGATGACATCATAGTCATTGGCCCCGACTTCGCTACCCACCTGCACCGGCGAGAAGAACTGCTGCAGCAACTCGAAGCAGCTGGCCTCAAGTTAAAACCCAGCAAGTGTGAACTGCTACAATCCCAAGTCCACTATATTGGCCGCATCATCAGTGAGCATGGCGTCTCCACGGACTACGAGAAGATAGCAGTGGTTCGTGACCGGCCCACCCCCACCTGCTTTAAGGAACTCCAGGGATTACTCCGTACTGTCAGGTATTACCGACAATACCTCCCTCGCTTCTCCGCCATGGCAAAGCCCCTGATTAAGTTAATCTGCAAGGAAGTTCCATGGGAATGGACAGGCCCTCAGAGAGAAACTTTTGTACAGCTTAAAGCCGTACTACTGTCCGCCCCATCATCGGCTATCTCAATGCCGACAGCCCGTATATACTGGACACAGATGCCAGTGATGACGGCATTGGAGCCGCCCTCTCACATCTCCAGAAGGGTGGAGAACAAGTGATAGCATACTACAGTAAAACGTTGAGCCCCCTTAAACTCAACTATTGCATCACCCGCATAGAACTGCTAGCCGTAGTCAAAACCATCAAGCATTTCAGACCCTATCTCTATGGTCGAACATTCCGAATCAGGACAGACCACGCCTCCCTCATGTGGCTATGTAAAAGAAAAGAGCCGTCCAGTCAAGTAGCCAGGTGGCTCGAAACTCTGTCGGAGTTCCAATTTACCATCGAGCACCGCAGTGGACACCTGCATGAGAATGCTGACGGACTTAGCAGATGGTGGTCCCTCCAACTGTAAGCAATGCAGTCACATCGAAGCTAGAGATGGCCGACCCACCAAATAAGAGGTGCTACAGGCCCTTCTTTTCTTCCCCCACCTATGCTGACAGACCCCACCCGTCAAGTCCCCGAGTGGGGGCTATCACTCACCCCCCAACACACACCTGATGGACCCCCGGAGGACCGGCCGCCACCCGATGGCAATTGTCTATGAAGCAGTCAGGAATAATACCCTTATTCCCCCACAGCAGCTAGAACTCAGAAGTAACGAGTTACGCCAGTTAGCAAAGCATTAACACTCTATGCAGCTCCGGTCAGACGGTGTCCTAGAAGTACATCAAGCCGGACAGAACCGAGCATACTGGTGTGCTGTGTGCCTCCTCCCAGTCTAAGAGGCAAAGTAGTGCGGGAGACCCACGCCCTGGCCCACCAAGTCATACAACGGACACTGAAGAGATTGAGCCTTACTTTGTAAAGGCTCTGCATGACTGTTGATGTGCGGAGGGCCATTAACAGCTGTGAAACCTGCCAGCGGGCTAAGCACGGCGACGCAAAACCCGACCCGGCCCCGCAACAAATGTATGCCGGTCGGCCTTCGCAGAAGTTTGCCGTAGACTTGGTGGGTCCCCACCCCGAGACTGATAGAGGGAATAAGTGGATACTCGTCATGACGGACCACTTTATCTTTTGGCAAGATGCCCTTCCCGTTCCTGATGCTAACCAAGCCTATGCACACTGATCAGGGCGCCCAATTTGAGTCGAGCCTCATGAATGAGCTCTGCACCCTCTGGCAGGTAAAAAGGACCCGGACTATACCCTGCTACCCCCAAGCCAACGGAGTCGTGGAACGTAATAATAGAGTACTAGGAGATGCCCTACGCTCCCTCCTGTTGAAGAGATGGCCCAAAGAGTGGCATCTGATTCTCCCCCAAATAATGAGGGCATTCTGTGCCACCCACCCATTCTACCATGGACGAGACACCCAACTTCCTAATGATGGGAAGAGAACTACATCTCGCCGACCAGCAGACTTACCACCTCCCCCCCCCCCTTTCCCTCCCTGGTCGAATGTGTACCTGTTCACGAATATGCTCAAGCCCTGGAAGAAGTTCATGAGACTCTCCGGATGGAGCAGAAACAGATACGGGGAGACGATGGAGAATAACCGTCTCTATTCAAAGCAGGTGACGAAGTATTTTTGGAGAATCGGAGAAAAGAGAAAAGTGAAAATCCCAAACTCCAACCAAAGTTTGTGGGACCGTATATAATAGAAGAAGCCTATAGTAACTACACCTATCCGATCAACCGACATGGCCAGCAATCGGTACAAAACGGCAGCCACCTAAAACCCTACAAAGCATGTCTGGAGCCCTATGGCCAAGCCCCTGCAGCCTTGGAGCCCATCTGCCGACCCAACATGCGTGGTGCTGTCCCCCGTAGGAGGAGAAGCCCCCTCCACCCCTACTAGATGTACCCCTCCCACTCCTGGACCTTCCGTTGACTCAGAACCTCTATATAGCACCACCCTCCCCTCCAATCTCTCTCCCTGCAGAGAGATTAGTACTTGGAGTACACCAGCCTGTAGAGAGGAACTCACCCAACGCCTCAAACAGAAATCGTCTAAATTGGACCAGAACTGGTTGAGCTGGAGGCCTTACAGTAAATGCCAAAGTTTTCCTCCCGCCAGTCACACGCCCCCCTACCCTAGCCCCAACACCTACAGGCGGCCCTAGATGAAACGTGGGGCCACCCCAATGATATGGCCAGCGTTGGTGTCACCAAGTCACTGAAAGAGGTGACACATTGCATAGGGAACAGAGCCACGAGCGAACTAGGTTATTGGCCGAAATAAAGGCATTTACTGCCCAGCCTGAAGACCACACACCCCCCTGTCTACTCTTAAGAGAATTGCTAGGACCTCCCCCACCCACCTTCTAAAATCCAGCTCACTCCCTTGACTCCCCACCCCCACAGGATCAGCCAAAAACGCCCCTCTTTTCCCTACTACCACGAGTCAGATTCTGTTCTCTATTCTTTTCAACAATATACATGTATTCGTAAACCACTAATTTTCATGCCAGATAACTTATTAGAGTGGTTGGCAATAATTTTTGACACAGGAAAGACTGATCAGATCAGAGGTTTTAAGTTTAACTATTAAACATTTGTATTTCCTCAATTGGGGTTACAACTGGCCAACCTAATAAAAAAGCATAAACATAGGAAGTTGGCAGCAATCTAGATAATGCTCTCCAAGCAAATTCACATGAAGTTTGTTCCAATCTGATAATCAAAATGAAATGCCTGTATTCATTTTTTATTATGCATAGCAATGTAGTGCGCCATTCCGGTAGGGCTCCAACTACCACCCACTAACGAACAGCTGTCCACAGCTCACAGCTCATGGAACAGCCAAGCAGCACCGCTCTCCAAGAGTTAAGTAGGGTTGGTCAGACCTGTAGGATGCAATGGAGAAGTTATCTAAGCCGTGGGCTCATTAGTTGTGAAGTTGTACAACTCCACAACTAATGAGTGCAACGGCTCAGACAAACTAGGTATAGTTCAAGTAATAAATACATTTATTATCCACATATCTATGCTCTAGGGAGGCAATCACCTAGAGGAGTTAATAGCAGCAAGTGATAAGTGGCATAGAGTATACAGTGTACCGACTTTTTATAGGCTGGTGACAGGACGTGCATTGCATCATCATATGTTTAACCAATAAGCATTATAAGAAGGAAAAACAACCAATCAACAAGCAATGCATAAAATGGTGCACAATAATAGTAGTAATATATGAGCAGATCTCCCTACCAAGTGTTTTTTTGTGGATTAGACCTTGGAGGTTATGCAATGGGTTACGACGTTGGATGAATTCGCCGAGTTTATATTGTATTTCATTTGAGGGGTACTTGAGTGGCATTTGAGTGGCATTTAAGTGGCATTTGAGTTTTTGATTATTTTTTTTACTTATTTTGAACTTATATGGCATATAGATTTTGCATGTATGGCATTTGATTTTTTTGATAGTTTTAACATTGTATATAAATGAAAACGTGATAAGATTGTATGGTTATTGGAAGTTAAGATGTCGACAGAGGATGATGTTGAGATGAGACCGATGAATGAAGTTGATACTATTGATGGTACTGAACGTGATATGATAGATGTTTTACCGAGTATGAAGCGTAAAGCGTTGATAATTATGATAATTTTGGTATTTGTCGTAGGGCTTTCCACTTTTGGAGGTGTTACTGAGTTTAGTATGTATGAAGAAGCTATGGAAAAAATACAAAAAGCGAGAAACTCTCCTGTTGGAACCATAAATGAAACTACTGTTGATTGATGAACATCTTTTTATGATGAATGGGAAACCTGAAGATTATGACCCGAGGATGCGATCTCCTTTTACAGCAATGATTGCAGGACCAACAGGATCGGGAAAGACGCAAGCGATTTTTCGAATGATTGAAGCTAGTCAGACTATAGCACACCCTCCACCAACAGAGATTCACTACTGTTATGGAGCCTACCAAAAAGCCTTTGATGATGTATCAGGAGTGATTTTTCATGAAGGCATGATAGATATAACAGTGAGTTTTCCCAGAGATGGTAAAAATCGATGGCTGATAATTGATGATCTCATGGATGAAGTTTCTGGTAAAGCTGATGCTAATGCTTTGTATACAAAACATAGTCATCATTTGAACATAAGTGTGTTTTTTATTGTTCAGAATCTGTTTTTAAAAGGAAATCGTACAATTTCCTTGAATAGTCATTATTTTTTTCTTTTTAAAAACCCTAGAGATGCTTCTTCTATTTCCTATTTGGCTCGACAATGTTTTCCATCAAAAATAAAATATGTACAAGAGGCTTTTGAAGACGCGACAAAGAAACCATACTCTTATTTACGAATAGATACGACTCAACAAACGAATGATCAACATAGACTATTGGGAAATTTTACATCAGTTCTCCCTATGATATTATATGTACCCAAGTAAAAGGATATAAATACAATTACTATTCACTTCACCTCAATCATATTTTGTTATTCAACGACGCAACACGAAAGCATTATAATGTCTAAAGCTTTGGAGAAAAAATTAACAAAAAATGCAGCTGTGTTGTTATCGCTCAACAATACAACCTTTGCTATTCAAAAGTCTGTTATAGCCAAAGCCAAAAAGGAGTTTATTATGACTCTAATGGAATGTGCTAAAGCTATTATAAATGGAACGATACCATTGACATCATCTCAGTATAATGAGTTGCAGCGAAACGTGAAGGATATTAGCGCTTTAGTAAGAAAATCAACGTTAGATGATAAGAAAGCTGTATTGCAAAAAGGAGGATTTTTAGGCGCTCTACTAGGACCTATCATCAGCAATATAGTTCCAGGGTTACTTAAAAGTGTGCTAGGCGGAGGGAGAAGATAAAGATGAAACTCTCAACACGAATGATGCGAAATAGAATGGCGATTTTAGCTCTGGATGATCTGAGTAAGAAAGGGAAAATCGCTATAGTCGAAAAGGCTAACTCAGATTTGTTTCAATCATTGATAGAAAGTGTTAAAAATATTATATTAGGTAATGTTCCTCTTGATTCTGAGCAGTTTATTGAGTTGCAGCGTTACAAGAAGGAGCTACATAAACTTAGTGGTAGAGGGAGAGTTGATGATAAGCGTAAAATTTTGATTCAGAGTGGTAGAGGGAATCTTTTGGATGCTATTATAACACCTATTGTATCTGTTTTATCATCAATAAAAAGATGAATCGACAGCCTTTAACATTCTCCAGACGTAATTTTATACTCACTGAAGATGAATACTATAGATTAACAGAAAGAAAGGATGATAAAACAGTAGTAAAGGAAGAGAAAGCCAGACCTCCATTGTATTATAATCCTATGGAAGCTATAACAGTGAGAAATATGAAGCGAAAGCGAAATGATCTACTGGAAACGGCTTATGATTCTGACTTATCCTCATACGAAAAGTTAGATGAAAATGTTGAAAACCTACGTAGGTATTTGTCTGATGTCAAAAAGATTAAAAATAACCAAAACCAGACACAAAAGGATAGTTGGAATCTCATTAAGAAAAAAAAGACAGAGTCTACTTTTCCTTTGGCCAATAGCACAATTATTGATAATAAACCTAATGTCTTTTCACCAAATGTTGATAAAGACAATGAGTTAGAATCAGTGAAAATGGTTGATGATGATGATGATATTGGGACGGAATTAATAAAAGGAAGGTTGTTTGATACTGAAGACACAACCTTACTAGGAAGTACATTTCTTACTGATGGAGAAGATGAGCACGATAGTGAAAGCGAAAATTTAAAAGATTTTGAAAAAAAAGCAGCTGATTTAACAAAAAAAAAGAGTGATCAAACGATCGCTGTCAAAATGTTGAATAATCTGAGTAAAATTGGTAGATTCGACTCGGAGAAGGACAGACTGAAAATTGGAGAACGTTGGTTGAATCCTAGGACTTCCAAAACTTTACTACGAGACGTTCTAACCGAAGGAGGTAAAATACAATCGGGAAATACCAATTACAGTAGATTTAAAAGCCTGCTAACTGATGAAGGAATCACAACTGTCAGAAAATCCCCGCATCGAACACGTACTCAGAAGAAAAAGTTGGTCGTTCCCGGTACTAATTTATGGACATCGACACGCTAAAAGAGTTGTATTACAATCCTGCATTACATACATCTCTACGAGGAGCTAGAGCTTTACTGAAAGCTCGTAGAAAACGAGAGGGAGAAAAAAGAATCCGTGAATGGTTGAGTGGTGAGGATGCCTACACGTTACATAAAAAAGTTGTAACCAAGTTTAAGCGTCGTCCTACAATTGTAGCTGGAATAGGGGAGCAGCTACAGGTAGATTTGATGGATGTTCGATCTCGAAGAGATGAAAATAATAATACAGCATTTTTACTAACTGCTATTGATTCTTTATCTAGAAAAGGTTGGGCTGTGCCGCTCATCAACAAATCAGGACCGGTAGTAGCAAGAGGATTGAGAAGAATACTAGAAGGGGAAAATTATAAAGCTTTACAATCTGATAAAGGTAAAGAGTTTGACAACGTCAATGTCAAGACTCTGCTAGCGGAAAAAAAGATCAAGCGCTTTACAACCGAAAATGAAACGATAAAGGCATCAATGGTGGAGCGTTTTAACAGAACTTTAAAAGAGAAGATATATAGATATTTGACATATAAAGATGATGATAGATACATTGATGCTTTACCAGAAATGGTTAATGCATACAACAACACAATTCATGGTGCTATAGGTATGAGACCAAATGATGTGAATTTTCAAAATCAAGAACTCGTATGGAATCGTGTGTATGAAGGAGGTGAACATAGTTTAACTCAAGAAGCAAAACTAAAGGTTGGGGATTATGTGAGAATAAGTAAGGCAAGAGGAGCGTTTGAAAGAGGATACACTCCGAATTGGACGATTGAGATTTTTATAATCACTGATGTACTTATTGATGAAAAACCTGTTGTATATAGGGTAAAAGATTTAGCTGAGGAGATGATTGATGGCACCTTTTACGAAAAAGAGTTGCAAAAAGTAAAAAAACCCACGATTTTCAGAATTGAAAAGATATTGGGAAGAAGAATGAAAAGAGGTAAAAGACAGATTCTGGTTAAGTGGTTAGGATACGGAGAAAAGTTCAACGAGTGGGTAGATGAATAGTTTATAAGGAAAGAACGCTTGATATAATCATCATACGTTGGGAAAATGTCGATGCTGATAACTTTACCCTCAAACTCTAGTGGTGAAGAGTTTCCTGATAATAACAATTCCGAATTTACAGTGAGACTGTATAAATATTTGGTTATCAATGGTGGTAAATGGGAGGTAGCTCTGCTAGATATGACTTATTCTAATAATTGGAAAAATGTTACCGAAGGGAAAATATATCTAGAAAAGACTAATGTCTCCGGTAAAAGCGAAAAGTCCTTCATCCTAATCGGTAATGGAAGATATGATAGTATAGAGGAGTTGGAGGAGATTATACGAAAGAGAATGAATGAAATGGATTTAGACAAGAAATTCGCCATCTCCTACAACAAGATCACCAACACTGCTTTACTAACTAACAGTGATCCTGATACTGCCATAAGCTTTTCCAAAGATATAGCATATATTTTTGGATTTGAATCACAAACTACATACCCTCGTGGTAGATACAATAATATCACACCTCCTGATATAAATTCCGGTTTAACATCTCTGTATGTTTATTCCAACATTGTTGATAATAGAATGGTAGGAGATACGAATGTACCTTTATTGAGAGTAGTTCCAGTTCAAGGAAAGAAGAATAGTGTTGTGTATCAAGAATTTAAAAATCCTCACTATGTTGACGCTTCATCACTAAATAGTGATATGATTAAAGTACTTATAACGAGTGACGACGGTCAACGAATACCATTTGATGGTGGAAAGGTTGTGTTGACGGTTCACTATAGAGAGAAAGAATTATAATGAGTTTGGTACGATACACCCCTGAGGATTCAAAAGATTTTTTTGATGAGTACTACAAGATGCAAGCTGGAAATGGAATTGGAGTGTATAGCGGACGACGAGTGATGCCTAATATGAGAGGAAATGGACTTGGTAGTATTTTTTCAAGTTTACTTAAATCTGCAGCACCAATGCTGAAAAGAGGAGCAATTAGTTTGGGGAAAAGAGCATTGTCTGTAGGTGGAAATGTAGCGCGTGATGTCATCGATGGTCAAAGTTTTGCAGCGTCAGCAAAGAAGAGGGGATTGGCAGAGTTGAATGATCTGGGGGGAGATGTGCTCAATGCAGTCCGTCCAGATAGAATGAAAAGGAGAAAAACAAGAGGTGGAAAGAAGAGGAGAGGTGTTGGTAATCGTGGTATATTTTAATAGCAGTAGAATCCGGTATAAAGACAGCTGAGCTTGATATCTATATTCATTAAGCGGTAACGCTTCAAGCATTCATCACTCGCAAAAGATGGCTAGCCTAAATGGAACAACAGGTAATAAGTTGGAAGGTTCTTCCTACAACATAAATCCAACGTTGGATGTATTTGCTACGGAACCAACAAACATATCGGTAGAAAGATCGGAATATGTTGTCATCAGACCTGATAGGTTAGATCCTTATGGTAGTATTGAGTTAACCTTGTCAGGGAGCACTGAACATTACACAGATCTTTACAACTCGTTTCTGCAAGTTGAAGCCACGGTTGTTCAAGATGATGGAACCAATATTTCAGGTAATGATGATGATGCAGTTGTGTGGATGGGGGATTCAATGCATGCATTATTCAGTGAGTTGAAAATGTCGATAGAAGGAACCACCGTTGAATACGCTAACAACTACGGTTTACGCTCCTACTTTTCACAACTACTCGAAAACAGTGCAGAAAGAAAGAAATATCAAGGTAAGATGGAAGGATGGTTGTATGATGATTCAACTAGCAAAGACGCTACTGATCACAAAACCGCTGATAAGAAAAAGAGGAGAGCTCTAATCATAGGTGGAAAGACAATAGAATTAACTGGAAAACCTCATCTCGCATTATTTCAGCAGAAAAAACTAATAATACCAGGTCCTACTATGCAGCTGGAGTTTGAGCGTGCCTCTGGCAAACTAGCTTTGTTTGCTGCGAATGAGACGCCTGCAGGAGGGGCAAAGATTAGAATTGATAAATTTGAACTTCATCTTTGTAAAGTTAAGGTGAATCCTACAATACAAAACTCCCAACTCAGCTTGGCATTGGAAGGTCACAACTACATTTATCCTGTTGATCGAAAACGGATAAAACTATATGGAATTCGTGCTGGTGTTGCGCAGATCGACATCACTTTGGAAGAAAACAAACAAAAACCTAAACAAATTTATTTAGGTTTAGTTAATCACAACGCAATGAACGGACGTTTCGCCTTGAATCCATATAGAATGCAGCATGCTAGTGTTGATAGTATTGTATTGAGAGTTGGTGATTGTCCAATTGGAAGGAGATTTGAACCAAATTATGCTAGAGGAGTTTTTGGAAGAGAATATCATCAGTTTCTACACGCTACCGGAACTTTGCTTGAAGGTGATAGTCTCGGTATTACGAAAGAACAATACCTTGATGGTACTACACTTTATGGATTTGATTTGACTGGTGATTTTCTTAAAGAAGGTTTTCACTCTATGAAAAATGTCACAACAAGTGTGGAAATTCGTTTTAGCGCTAACACGACGGATGGATTATCCCTGGTAGCATACTTTGTAAAAGACGGTGTGTTGGAGATGGATAGCATTCTTCAATTAACTATCGGAGGTGACGCAGTGCTTTAAACAGAAAGTTACAGATGAATACCATACAAATTCGTTCGATCTTATCTTCAGACGTTTTATGTCAAAGCGTAGGGTTTCATGTTGGAGCTAGAGAACAGTTTTGGAAGCAAATTTGCAATTTTCCAACAGGATGTTTCGTATTCAACACCCATTATTCTCATCAACCCGGAGAGCATTGGTTGGCTGTGTACGCTAATGATTCAGAGGTGGATTTTTTTGACTCGTTTGGACGTTCTGTTTCCTTTTATCCGGATGTAAATGAAATACTAAGTATTCATGGAGGATATGAAACAATACGAAGTAATGAAACACAACTACAAAATTTTTTGTCAACTGTATGTGGCGACTATTGTGTATACTTTTGTTTACTGAGAAGTAGAGGATGGAGTATGGATGAAATTGTTAGAAGTTTACGAGACATAGGAGATAGTGAGATGAGAGATCACTCAATACGGAGATTTATCATACAGACCTATCCTAACTTCGAGTTCATAGAAGATAATGCAGTAGAAGGAATAGATGGTGTACATATACAAGGAACTAATTTACTAAGTAAATTGTTAAAATAAATTATTATAATTGATTTTTATTTGATATAACAAATATAATGAATAAAATACAACTTATCTCATTATTTGTGCTAAACACTACAGAACCTATAAAAACTATTATTTTGTAATGTTTCAAGCAAGAAGTAAATAAGATCTTCTCATTTTCTTCCTCAGGAACGCTCTTTAGTTATATCTAAAAGACATAGTAACTAATGACTCTATCATACATAGTTATATGAATTACTTTTACAAAAATACTTCAGATCTTTCTTTAAATAGATATGAAACTTACCATCATAGAAGACGAGTCACATCCTTTGTGTTATCGATTAAGACTCTGATATGCTGTTCTGGACAATTCTCTTTTTCATTTTCATCAAAGTAGGAGAGACAGGTGTGCTGCAGCGAAGTATCAAACAGTTCTGAGACTTGAATGAAAGCTTGAAGAGCTGAGAGTAGAATGATGTCGTAGGAAATCATGTTGTTCGTATTTTGTTTCAGTCCTCTGAATACGATTACACCACTTTTTTCCGCCACCACAGATGAAGCTATTTGAGCAGGGATGCTAAGATCTCCAATCAATAGCTCTCCTTTCACCATACATCTGTAATTAGCCACTATAACATCAGCAGTCTTGTTCCAACGAGTATCACATTTTCTTAGCATTCCAGGATTCTCATAAGCTATAACACTTCCTGTCGGAAAATCGTGTAGGTGAGCAACACTGAAATAAGCCTGTATTTGTCTCAAACTCTTGCCATACAATGAGTTGAATGGATCGTTGATCTTTCGATTACATCCATGAGATTCAGCAGTACGAAAAATCGCATCTCCTGTCTTTCCTTCTCCCATATAAATTAAAACAATTGGACGTGTTTGCTTAGCTTTATTAACAAGCAGTCCTATTTCGGTTGAAACATCACTCTTCACCCGAGTTATCTTCTTATTCTTTCGGTAGTTGTAAATCATGGTGCACTTTGATTCATCACGAAATTCAACAGACAACACCTCCATAACTGTTGGTACTGGTAGTTCTCGGATTTCCATGGATTCTTCAAGTTTTTCTAGACTATCTGGAGAGAGAGAGTTTATTAACCCAGCGCTCTTGTAGGTGAGAGTGGTTAGTTCATTACTTCCAGCATCTTGAAAGGGTATTCTGGTGTGACGAAAAAGCGTTTCATCTCCAACATCCGTCAAAACTAGTTTTTTGCACTTCGAGCCAGTTTCATTCTCATCTTTTGTCAAATCAATAAAAGATCGTTTCCTCATCGATGTTCTTTTTGAAGACAGCTTGTTAGTAGGAGATGTGAATGAAGTAAAATCTTGTTGGGATTCTGGTTCATCAACCACCAATTGACTTTCTGCCATATCAAAGATAGGAGAAGGTGATGGGGAAAGGGTTTGCTGGGATCCTGCTTCTTCATTCATCGGTTGACTTCCTTCGTCTTGAGTATTCATTCTAAAAAAACAAAACATTTTGTTTAATTTTTCGTAATTAATTTTAAAAGATCATAAAGGTCATAAACCTAGTAGCGTTAGCTAACAAAAAATAAATATTTTTACTCTTACCTTTATAAAGAAGATGAGCTCCTAGTTGTTGCAATGAAAGATTTAGTAGATGTTGCTTCTCCGCTAGTCGTTGTAGAACTGGATGCTTTCTGTGTGAAAACAGTGGCTCTTAAATAGGTAAAGTTGCACTGATTAAATCCTATGAATCAACATTTTTTCACGCGAATACAACCCAATGCTTTCGCGGGAATAAATATTTTATTTTCACGCGAATACAAACCAATGCTTTCGCGGGAATAAACATTTAATTTTCACGCGAATGGAAACTGTTGCTTTCGCGGGAATGAATACTTTATTTTCACGCGAATACAAACCGTTGCTTTCGCGGGAATAAATATTTTATTTTCACGCGAATACAAACCAATGCTTTCGCGGGAATAAACATTTAATTTTCACACGAATGGAAACTGTTGCTTTCGCGGGAATGAATACTTTATTTTCACGCGAATACAAACCGTTGCTTTCGCGGGAATAAATATTTTATTTTCACGCGAATACAAACCAATGTTTTCGCGGGAATAAATAATTTATTTTCACGCGAATGGAAACCGTTGCTTTCGCGGGAATAAACATTTTATTTTCACGCGAATAGAAACCAATGTTTTCGCGGGAATAAATAATTTATTTTCACGCGAATGGAAACCGTTGCTTTCGCGGGAATAAACATTTTATTTTCACACGAATAGAAACCAATGTTTTCGCGGGAATAAACATTTTATTTTCACGCGAATACAAACCAATGTTTTCGCGGGAATAAATAAATTATTTTCACACCAATGGAAACCGTTGCTTTCGCGGGAACAAACATTTTATTTTCACGCGAGTATAAACCAATGTTTTCGCGGGAATAAATAATTTATTTTCACGCGAATACAAACCAATGTTTTCGCGGGAATAAATAATTTATTTTCACGCGAATACAAACCAATGCTTTCGCGGGAATAAACATTTCATTTTCACGCGAATACAAACCAATGTTTTCGCGGGAATAAATAATTTATTTTCACGCGAATACAAACCAATGCTTTCGCGGGAATAAACATTTTATTTTCACGCGAATACAAACCAATGTTTTCGCGGGAATAAATAATTTTATTTTCACGCGAATGGAAACCATTGCTTTCGCGGGAATAAAAATTTTATTTTCACGCGAATACAAACCAATGCTTTCGCGGGAATATATACTTCATTTTCACGCGAATGGAAACCGTTGCTTTCGCGGGAATGAAATTTTTTATTTTCACGCGAATAAAACAGGGATATTTCACGCGAATAACACTATTCTGATAGAGTTTTCGCGTGAGTGTTTTTAATGGCTATAAGCTAAATGAGTAGGAGTGGCTTATACTATATAAGAACAGCTCTCTCTGCATAGAAATCATTCTCTCCAGCAATAAAACATCGACTACTACAGCTGATTTCATCAACTACTACAACTGATTCATCAACTGCTACAACTGATTTCATCAACTACTACAGCTGATTTCTTGGTGATAAGGTAAGAATTAATAGAAAAATTACTTAATAAAAGTTAAAATGTAATTATTTTACAACACTGTTTAATCATCATATACTAATACTTAACATTTTATTTTAGTTCATTATGAGTTCAAAAAGATACACAATCAAAGACTACCTTCCAAAGATATATCATAGCTATATTAAAGAAAATGTTGAAGTACAGGAAAAGATTGGATATCACTTGACATTACAAGCTATATTATTATGTATGACACAGCATTTGCTAACTGTAGCTTCTTTACATGGAGAACTTTCACCGATACAATACCGACCATACACTACACATAAATACGTTGACAATTCAGTAGAAATATTTAAGCTTATGACTAAAAACAATTTTCAAACAGTTGTAAAAATGTCAAAAACTGTCAGTATTAATGATTACTTAAAGAAAATTCAAAGAAAAGTGTGGAATAAAGAGCTCACTCAAAAATTGATTTCAATACAATGGACTACTGAATTATTATATCATTTTCAATCAGATATATGTAGATACATACAAACGGATGAAAATCTCTCATCATCCATTTTTTCATTTGAAATGATATTGGAACTATTTCAAGCTTACAATATTTAATATGTTCTCTTTATGTATCCCTACTTATTATACAATAAATGTATATATTCACATATTGTTTCATTTTTAATCAATGTATTTATTCAATGTAGATGTATCTCCTCTCTCCTCTTTTCCTCTCTCCTTTCTCTCAAGATGCCATATGAGTTCGAGTTATCAAAACTTAAATGCCATACATTCAAAATCTAGTTGCCATATGAGTTCAAATCAAGTAAAAAAATAATCAAAACTCGAATGCCACTTAAATGCCATTCAAATGCCACTCAAGTACCCCTCAAGTAAAATACAATATAAACTCGGCGAATTCATCCAACGCCGTAACCCATTGCCTAAACTCCAAGATCTAATCCACAAAAAAACACTTGGTAGGGAGATCTGCTCATATATTACTACTAATAATAAATATACAAGGCAACTAGCGGCAAAGAATAGCACTATAAATGCAGCTCTCAAACTTTGGTAGCCCCAGGTCCATGATGGGTGAAATACAAAGGTATGTAGGTCCTGGATCAGCCATCCTGAAGTGACTTAAGGCTGGTTCACACACTCTAACGTGAATTGGATTTTTGCAACAGCTTTAGCGGCGATGCACTCTCATTTTGTTGTTGTTCACACCCAGTGTCTCATGCGATCGCGTCCTTGCTCTCAACCAATAGAATTGCATTGTACGGTGTACGCGGGATTGTTGTACTACTAGTAGTACTAGTATGCAAAAATGATTGAACAAACAGAATGACTTGTAGATAATCGAGTTATGAGCAGTACATTAGAAATATGGGCGTCAAAAGCAATCAGAACATTATCATGTATGGTGATAGAGTAAATTTTCAATGAAATCATGAATTATTATTGCATACTAATTAAAGTTGATACTCAAGAATAAATAAACGTCTGATATACATGCATAGATGTTGTTAACACTAATAATAATTTTATTAACACAATAACAAAAATAATCACTAGTTAGTTAATGAAATGATCACCATCATCATTATTATGATATAAAAATAACTTAAAAAATAAGGGGTGCTATCAAATGATATTGACCGTTACTTATAATAATAAATACATAACTTATTTCGTGTTATTGATTAATAATAATATATAATAATAACTTTTTTATTAATTTAGAACTATCAATTATTCTTTGTTTATAAAATATTTATCAACATTAGCATTTTCAATTAGCTGGGGTGTATCTGGCAGATACTGTAGTATATAATACATCAAGCCACTGGTTGCGGCTTTTCTGTCATTTTATCACTAATCAAATTATCAGTCAGTTATTGCCATTGTTATAGCATGCAGCGTGCCTTTGCCTATTAACGATGTTTGATTGTCAAATCATCTAGCGCGACGGTGACCTTTCGCTAATAATGCGGTGATAAAGTTCAGCATGTTAGACACCCACCGCCTGCACTATTTCAAGCCAATGATTGCGGTCGAGCGATAAGTAATTTGCAGTTTTGTTTCGCTGACCGCTAAAACAATCAAGAAACATGTGCTTTCACGCGTTGTGTGAACCAGTCTTTAGGCTACTTTTGGATTGCTAGCTATGGTAGCCATGTTGTTGCCGGCCCGGTATGTCACTGCAGGGCTGGTAAAGGTCACTCCTGGGTCAACAGAGGTCACTGCAGGGCAGGTATGGAAAGCTGCAGGGCCAGTATAGTATCTGCAGGGCCAGTAAGGTATCTTCTGCTTCTTCTGAAGTGCTGGTGTTCCCTACCATCACTTTGGGAGGTCTGCCTGGCTGATTACCTTAATCAGTGTCATTTGTAGAATACCATGAGTGTGCAGGACATGTGTGCTGATAAAATTCACCACAAAATCTTTTTTTTTTGCCTTCTTGATTCTTTCCTAACCCACCACTAACTTTATATGCAACTTGTCATCCATTTTGTTCCTTGCAGGTTTGGAGAAAAGATGGGCTGCATTTCAGAGAGCTTCTCTGTAGCAGTAATAACACTGGCTATGTTCTGTGTCATTGGAGTGTCGGGATTGCAGTGCGAGTAAGTTGTTCTGTTGCAAAGAAAAGTATGAGTAATTCTCTGTGGGGTTAGAGTTTCATCTGGAGGCTTTGATCCGTGTGGATATTGTAAAAACTTGTATTTAAAACCCAGCAACTTTTTCACTTTTTGTATATCATCAAAAGGATAAAATCTTTTCATCATCAGATTTTTATTTGTAACTCAGCAGTTAGAGAAAATGTATGGGGTTTCTTCAGAGCCTCCTACACACTAACCGTATGCCAGCTTATACATCTAACTATATTGCAGTAGACATATTTTTTTATCAGTTGTCTGCTATACTTATACAAAACAGAAATGACACAACTTGAAGGAAACAAATTTTAAAGTTTTTGGAACAATAGTGATGCAGTTAGTCGAAGCACTTGCGGCTGCCTAGTCACTGATTCCCAAAACATTTATCATTGCGAAGGTGATCCCTTGAAACATGGCTACTGCCATCCTACATTAAGAAACAAGCTAAAAAGCTTATTGAATTTGGCTGAATTACTCCTCCATCTGCGAATAATGGTCAACCAGAGAGCGCGCAGTACCGGTAGAGCACCTGCTGGCAACCCAGAGAACACAGCAATAAACATATTGACAGAAGCATTGCAAGCCATCATGAGACCAAACCAGAGAAATTCACCTCTACCGACCCGGTACAGCTGTACTGGGCCGGCACAAGATGGCCGCCTTAGACGAGGATCTGCAAAGATGTCAGAGAACTTAGTCAAGGTCGTAAACAGGAAGTGCTTACCCCTAAAGTACGAACTTAGTGGACCTAATTCTATATACAGCCTGGGAACCCTGTAGGAGCCGTCATTGGACAATTAGGAGAAAGGACTCCGCCCTTAGCCACTTGGCACCTCCTTGTATTATCTTGCATTGCATTGTGATTGGTTGAGTATTTATATAATTAATGTAATTGGTTCAATTACTTCCTGTGCATTGTCTCTTATATGTTTTGTGTTCATTAGCTCTCCTATAAAAGGAGAGCTCCCACTGTTAATCTGTGCATTCATTACAATGAGCCATAGCATGTATTCTTATATTGCTAAACACCTAGAGGAATAATTACCCTCAGGACAGCTTTGTAATAAAGCCATTATAGCAAACACTACTCGGTACTGTTTGTCTGAGCCATGGGCTCTTGCCTTACCGGGTAATTCGGTTGCCCTATACAGTTGTCACTGTCGGTCAGTACAGTGTCCCCTCTGGAGAGAGGTAGAATACTCGAGACTAGTGGATGTCCGTGGTAACAGACCGGAATCCATTACAATAGTACTCTTTGACATTAATTGATAAGGTCTCACTTCTTTGTTGTAAGCTCTGTTTTGTTATTGGGTAAATAGCATCCGTCTATCTATTGATTTTATGAATACATATACATATCTGTGTTTAAATAACATAGTACTGAGAGTAAATCACTAGGACTAAAGTAATATTCCTTTTTTTTAGCGCAACTAGTTGAGTCCTTTAACCAGTATTAAAAGATTATTTATTATTTTTTACCTTAATGCAGATGGTCTTCCTAGTAGTTGTAGTAGATGTTTTTGCTTCAGTCACTGTCATTGGAGTGGATGCTCTCTGTGTAAAAATGGTGGGTCTTAAAAAGCTAAAGTTTCACCGATTGACTTGAATGCATTCGCACAAAAAAGGTGTTTTTTTGCACTAAAATCCTTATATGTTACATAAAGATTCTTGTGCGAAGAAAAATTGTTTTCGCACAAAAACTTTGATATACTATAAAGGGGTTTCGAGCAAAGAAAGTTGTTTTTTTTTGTGAAAATTCTTATATATATTACATAATGATGTTCGAGCATCGACAAAAAATTTTCCATGCAAAAACCCTTATGTGTCACGAATGGATTTTTCCGGGCAAAAATTCTCATATGTATTATATGAGGATCTTCACACAAAGAAAAAAATTTTTCACGTGAAACTCGTTATGTATTATAAAAAAATTTTGCTCAAAGAAAACCTTTTAGTCAATTAAGATTTCTTATATGTTACAAAGCGCTTTTTGCACGAGCATTCTCATTGCTTGTAAGCTTGGATCAATCGATGCAACTTTGTCTATTTAAGAAGCACTGTTTGTACACAGGAATCATCCACTCCAGTAACAACGTCTCAAGACCCAACATCTTCTACAGCATCTAATACTAGGAGGACTCTCAGCAATAATATACAAATTAATAAATGGTTATTTAACATTAGTTGTATAACTTGACTAGTTGTGTTGTTAAGTGTTATATAGTTGGCATCTAAGTTTTAATTATTTATCTTTAATTGTACTTAGGTGGTTCCGACTCTAAAAAGGGTACTCATAAAATCTAGTTTGTGTGCTCTCAATACTACAGAGTCTTCAACGATGACAAAATCGACACTTTTGTCAGAGAAAAGACAATTGGGTTCTATTATTTATTGTATTTAAAAAATAAACAAGTTGTTTTATTATTTATATTATTACAAGCATTGTTGTTTATTTTTTTAGACTACTATGGATGAAACTTCTGAATCCCTCATTAGCATAACTCCAGAAGAGAGCAAGGTCAAAACAACCAAAACAATCCCTCAGAGGAAATATGCTGTTGCAAAAGAAGCACCGGCAAAAAAGCGAGCTCTTCCCGAATTGATTATGCCTACAAAGCAAATCTATGGAGAGGATGGAAAGAAAGCAAATTGCAAAGGATCGGAACTTTTCAGAGGCTAACAAATCTTGTTGTCCCAACCATTATGGAGGTAGTTGCTGTCGAAAGCAATACTGGTGTATTTGGTGATTAATTTGTTCTCACCTGGCAAGACAAACTTTAGACAATTTCAGAGAATAGTTTTGTCCGAGCAGAATAGTTGAGAACTTCAATGTTGCCAACTATCCACTACTTTGCAACGGCGTCTGCTTGTATGAGGTGCAAAATCCCAAAATAGAACTACTACTTGCTACGACCTCAAGCGCATTAGCACAAAAGACTTACAATTGAGAGAAGTTGCTGCTGAAGTCAAACAATTGAGAATGTTGACCAAGGATGAGCTAAAACTCAACTTCAACATCGAATATCTCAGTAATTTCAAAAAGTGGGCAGTTTTCCCTTACATCGAAGTTGTTGAAAGAGCCATACCTCATCAATTCAATGGAGAAGAATCTGTTGCAACTTGCATCCGATATGTCTTGGAACAAAATTAAAAAGAGGGATAAGAACGCTTCTCTTACCAAATAGATAAATCGAAGAAGCCGAAAAATGTGCTCCGGGTGTGATGATTTGCAAAAAAAAAGAGTGCCTATGCGAACACATAACACAATGTTGTCTTTCTTTCCACTTTCCGCAGCACTGATCAGAAATCTTTGTCAAAATCGAAATTTTTGTCAAGCACAATACAATGAGGAGTTGTCAAAATCTGATGTAGATAGGGATATTGCTGATTTGTTGTGTGAGGAGTTTCTTCAGTTTGGAGGAGAACTCAGTGCTGACGATAACTAGTGCGCTACTTCTATTATTCGTGATAAAATTACCTTCACCAGTACAAATACTGTATTAAGCTCTTATATACTCTATCCCTAACTGGTAAAGACATCTAATCAAAACGTAGGTTTTTTAACAATTATTATCTTAAGTATATTCATTGTATTTTACCTATTATACAAGTAAACTATAACGAAACACAATACAAACCTTCAATAACTTTTCTTATGTAACAAAGCTATACAATAATACAACACTTCATTGTTATACAATGCTCTGTAATAAAACTATACCAATAACTATACAATATTAATCCAACAATCAAACAGGATCCCTGGTATTAAAACAAAACGTTCATACCATGTTTATAAAATACTCAATCCCGCGATCTAAAACACTATACAAAATCGTAATATAAACGAACCCTGCACAATAAATAATTAGTTCAAACAACAAAATCGAAAAAATTAAATTGTAGCACCTGGTGCACACAAAAAAGTACCTTTCAGGTTCTCATGGTACCTGGTGCCAATGAAAAAGCACTTGGAACTACGAGAACCTTCTTGTCCTTAAAAACCATGACAGAGATATGCTCCTACATTATTACTCATATGCATCAGTTTTTACCATTTCTTACATAAGGTGGTCATGCCTCTAATTAGATTAGTTGGATAGAGTTAGGTGACAGGGGATCCTTCAATGTAGTTAGGTGACAGAGGATCCTTCAGTGTAGTTAGGTGACAGGGGACCCTTCAATGTAGTTAGGTGACAGAGGACCCTTCAATGTAGTTAGGTGACAGGGGACCATTCAATGTAGTTAGGTGACAGGGGACCCTTCAATGTAGTTAGGTGACAGGGGACCCTTCAGTGTAGTTAGGTGACAGGGGACCCTTCAATGTAGTTAGGTGACAGAGGACCATTCAATGTAGTTAGGTGATAGGGGACCCTTCAATGTAGTTAGGTGACAGAGGACCATTCAATGTAGTTAGGTGACAGAGGACCATTCAATGTAGTTAGGTGATAGGGGACCCTTCAATGTAGTTAGGTGACAGGGGACCCTTCAATGTAGTTAGGTGACAGAGGACCCCTCAATGTCGTTAGGTGACAGGAACCCTTCAATGTAGTTAGGTGACAGCGGACTCTTCAATGTAGTTAGGTGACAGGGGACCCTTCAATGTAGTTAGGTGGCAGGGGATCCTTCAATGTAGTTAGGTGACAGAGGACCCTTCAATGTAGTTAGGTGGCAGGGGATCCTTCAATGTAGTTAGGTGACAGGGGACCCCTCGATGTAGTTAGGTGACAGGGGACCCTTTAATGTAGTTAGGTGACAGAGGACCCTTCAATGTAGTTAGGTGACAGAGATCCTTCAATGTAGTTAGGTGACAGAGGACCCTTCAATGTAGTTAGGTGACAGGAGATCCTTCAATGTAGTTAGGTGACAAGAGACCCTTCAATGTAGTTAGGTGACAGGGGACCCTTCAATGTAGTTAGGTGACAGGGGACCCTTCAATGTAGTTAGGTGACAGGAGACCCTTCAATGTAGTTAGGAGACAGAGGACCCTTCAATGTAGTTAGGTGACAGGGGATCCTTCAATGTAGTTAGGTGACAGGAGATCCTTCAATGTAGTTAGGTGACAGGGGACCCTTCAATGTAGTTAGGTGACAAGGGACCCTTCAATATAGTTAGGTGACAGGGGACCCTTCAATGTAGTTAGGTGACAGGGGATCCTTCAATGTAGTTAGGTGACAAGGGAACCCTTCAATGTAGTTAGGTGACAGAGGACCCTTCAATGTAGTTAGGTGACAGGGGATCCTTCAATGTAGTTAGGTGACAGGGGACCCTTCAATGTAGTTAGGTGACAGGGGACCCTTCAATGTAGTTAGGTGACAGGAGATCCTTCAATGTAGTTAGGTGACAGAGGACCCTTCAATGTAGTTAGGTGACAGGGGACCCTTCAATGTAGTTAGGTGACAAGGGAACCCTTCAATGTAGTTAGGTGACAGAGGATCCTTCAATGTAGTTAGGTGACAGGGGACCCTTCAATGTAGTTAGGTGACAAGGGAACCCTTCAATGTAGTTAGGTGACAGAGGACCCTTCAATGTAGTTAGGTGACAGGGGATCCTTCAATGTAGTTAGGTGACAGGGGACCCTTCAATGTAGTTAGGTGGCAGGGGATCCTTCAATGTAGTTAGGTGACAGGGGACCCTTCAATGTAGTTATGTGACAGGGGATCCTTCAATGTAGTTAGGTGACAGAGGACCCTTCAATGTAGTTAGGGGACAGGGGACCCTTCAATGTAGTTATGTGACAGGGGATCCTTCAATGTAGTTAGGTGACAGGGGACCCTTCAATGTAGTTAGGTGACAGGGGACCCTTCAATGTAGTTAGGCGACAGGGGATCCTTCAATGTAGTTAGGTGACAGGAGATCCTTCAATGTAGTTAGGTGACAGGAGATCCTTCAACTTTTAGCATTTAATACCTTTTTATATTATACCTAAAATGCACATCTGTAGTTGCTTGTTGCTGCATGGTTTTTGGTAATGGTTAAATTTTTTATTGTCTTTGAGGAATTCCGATCTTTACCATAAAAACTTCTTTTAAAATGCAATCCAATAGATGAAGCAAAATGCAATGCAATTAAACTTTCCATTTCCTCTGTAAAATTAGTTGATTGAAAAAAGAGAATCATAATTCAATTAATTGCGACCTTTCAAACATTTTATGCTACTCAGTTGTGCTGTCCCCAATGAATAGTTGTTATCAAATGCTTGTTTCAAAAGGATTTCAAGTTTTGAGCAAAGAAACAAGTACATATACTTCCTCAAATTTCTCAACCCATCCCATCAAATCGTTGGAGGTGTTTTAATGTTTGCCTTGCAATAAATGTTACTTTTCTACTTTCCCAGGTCAAGCAATGTTAACGGTACTCTGTACCTACGCTATATGTACACACAAAGATGCAACTTAACGTGCAATGCCAAATACTTTGATGAGCAGTCAAGAAGCATAGAGACTATGACATGTGGAAATGGATATGCTGTGACAGAAATGAACCACACAGTAGGAATCTCTTGACAAATTGATTTATTTGGAAGAGTGCAAACATTGATTATGTGCTTTTCCTTTTTTCGTTGTTTTTGTGGTAGACAGCCGTGAGATTTTTTTGCTAGTTATTGATCTTTATTTTACATTAATTTAATGATCGACAACACAAAACTCTTTAAACAAACAGCATTAATTCATCTTCAAGATTTGTGTGGTTTATCAGACTTTGTAGCTCTCAACATAGCGCAACTATCCATTCCAACTGACTTTTTACGTGTTGGCTACCTTTTTCCTTTGTAGCCCCATAGTTCTTCAATCAATCCCTCTGTCATTTCCCTCATCTTTACAATCTGTGGCAAGCACTGGGCATCCTCTAGTTTACACCTTCAAGCTAGTCGTGAACCAAAATCAAGTTTTGTTTCTTCTGAGCAGGCCGTAGCTAACCTATATTGAGTTGGTGACTCAGACCTATACAAGATGTAGGTGTTGTGTTGTAGTGGACTTTGACGTCCTACTACTTCCCGCTAGGTGTTGTCACCGCACAGACTGTTTGTCAGCCGGCACAACCAAACATTCAGCCTTCCTAGGCCTGACAAAGAATGGTCAACCTCTCCCCAGAGGTGACTCCGTGTCGGGATGGCACAAACAACTGGTTGCAAAGAGAATATTCTACTTTAACCACTGTGGTGAGCCCTCGGCTCAATCATATATATTCGGTGCTTTCGAGTGATACATAACCTTTATTCATAGCAGAATACAAAGGTGGCAATCCAATAGAAGCCTGTCAGGTAATGCAAAGAAGTATGAAAAAGCTCTGCCTTTTATAGGCAGAGTAACAGCAAGTGACGGGAAGTGTTTGGCCTAGTTTGCCAAACATTTCCATCATACATAGAAAGCATGATAGCTAGCCAATATAAGTGAGCGTAACAATATTGTCCAATAAAATATGAATAAATATGTTAAAAGGAACTGGAGCCCAGAAGTGAGGGTGGGAGTCTATAGCATGTTGACTAGTAACAGGTTGGTATCCTTTCTTGTTACAGTCCTTGGTCTTTGAGAGTTGTTGGTCCAACTTTTCCGACTTCTGAGGATGATAATCTCCTGGATATGGGTCCTAGAAGTTCTTGGGCTATGTTTGCTCCTTCAGGCTATAACAGCCATAGTGATGCTGGCCCGGAGTAGCTACCCAGGGCCCGGGTACTAGCACTCTCTGTCGGTATGATTAATTATGACATTATTGCTTGACCAAAGCAATACGGTAACTGCAATAGAATTCGGGCTTGTTCTATTGTATCTAAGGGAGGCATGCCTGTTGGTAACAACCATCAGAGGGACCTCTGCAAGGTAGTAGTCACTGTTGGTGTCCAGTAAAACCCACTACATGATTAACACAATTTACTAACTATGATAGTAGGAGGAGCTAGTTAGAGCCATTGGAAGCTTAGCTGATCTTAATCAAGACTGACTCACACTGGCACTGTAGCAGTTTTGTAAAAAAGATCAGAGAAAACTTCCACAAAGCTGGTCATCTATTTAAAATATGGCATTGTTGCCAGTATATCAACTGAAGTACAAAACAAGCTTATCCGCTCCAACGTAGTTTCGACTGATTTCTTGTAGTTTCCGTCACCGTACCATATTTCGTGCCTTTATTGGGCATAATAATCCATTGAATAAAGAGAATATGAATTTTGCTTGTAATGCAAATTTTTCCCACAACTTCTGCAGGAATGTAATTATATCAAACATCCAATAGACATTCCTAGAATTTAACAACGTAATGGGCTACTATCAATGTGTGAGTGCTTTAAATTTTTATAATATCATACATAGTAGGTCTGTGAGCGGGTAATGGACTATCAAAAACTAGTCTATTGAAATAAACATTTCAAATTGTCCTCTACTCTGTTTGAGCCTTTATCAACATTTACCAATGTGTCTGCCATACATCAGACATCTATTTCTACCAAAAGAACGTAATAAACTTACATGCTGTCGCATATAACAGTTAAATGAGCAATTTCAAATAACATTACATTGCATTCAATAGTATTGTGCTAAATTTTTTTGCATAACACCTGTAAACAGCCAAGCTTTACAGACACCTGTATGATTACAGGTGTCTCTGTGGTTCAGAGGCAAGACCTAAGGCAGCGTTTGCAATCAATGCCACAGCCGTTAGCATTGCTAGCACACTAGTAATCACTTGGCCATGCCTCGGGCATGCACGCCTGTTAATACGGGATTAAGCTCCCAGGATTATCATGGACCCCTGCTATGGACCGGTCGAGGGTAAGATCAATGAGCCAGGGTAAGCGACCTTGGGCCGGCATGAGAGAACATCTTAGCTCAAGAACCAAGAAAGATAGCTGTAGTACCTCAGAAGGACAAGTCTGGAACTCAGTTACCTCCAGGCCCCAAGAGCAGTGGATGTTAGGCTAGGAAAACCAGAAGCCCAGTAGGAGATGGGACCACCAGACAATGCACCTCTTAGCTTCACCCCTTCACTCTGGGTGCTCAAGACGTTTAACTCTTTGCAATTGTCCTCCTATTTGTTACTATTTATAACTATGCATGCTTATTGGCTTATGTTACTTCCTGTACAATGGTATTGGTTGCATCGTTATCTAGGCCAATAGTTTCCTGTGGTACAGCCTATAAAAGGCTCCATTGCACTCTAGAGGAAAACCTCCCTAGAGCTGTATAGAATAAAAATGAATGGATTTGTATTCAAGCAACCAGACTAATGTGTCTGAGCCGTCGGCTCTGCATTAGTTTGATGAAGTCACCTAAACAAGTGGCAACAGTCATACTGGCGGTGTCTCCTCTAAACGGAGGTAGAGTACTCCAGTACAGTAGTATTTTATGGTAACAGACCAAAATCTACTACAGTATTCTGTCAAAATCTTGAAACACAAAATTTGACCTGATTGTCTAATCAAAATATAAAGCACTATTTATAGTTGATCAGATTGGTAGCACTTATGTTTCACTACATACAATCTTGACACAAAGATTAACAACAGAAGCTGAAATAAACTATAGATTTGATTCTTTAACCTTTTACCAAATCACAATAGATGGAAGGTGGTCTTACTTTGTTTTAAAGATATTCAAACCCTTTTGAATTAGCATTGTAACTTTGTATTAAATTGCTTGCTTGTTGCTACTTGGTCTGTGTTTGTACAACGGTTGACCTAGTATTGCAATGTTGATTATAGGAGATGATAAAGCTGGAGGACTGGTGGCTTAGAATAGAGACTGCTGTAACCTGTCCAGTTGGTATTGGATGTGTCATGGAAACCAACCTTGGTATGCTATTTACATAATGCTGCTTTTTTATTTGCGTTGATTAAACTACGCCTTTTTCAGCAATAAAATACTACCATTAAGCTAAAAAATGATGAGAACTCTGCAGAAAGTAAACAAGCAGTAAGGAAAAACAGATGTTTTAGAAAACTATTGCATTCATGATAATCTTAAATATTTATTATATTGATTATATTATTGCCCAGAGAATTTTAGCACATTTTTCTAAAAAAATTTTGGTTACCATACTTGATGGTTTTTTAATCATTACCAAAACCTACTTTTGATCTGCTGTTTCATGGAAGACCAACCCTGAGCAGGAATATGATTGCTTAGATTTATTTATAAAATTTATGTACAAGAGTTTCTCTTTAATCCCTTGCGATCAAAAAAAGTTCAATTTTTAAATTGAAATCACAAGTAGTAGCTAGCAAAAAGATTGGTGGAGAGAGGCAGCCAAGAGACGGTAGTGGCAGAGACTGTTGGTTATTGTAAAAGCAGTAAAATATTTTTGTCTTTATCTCTACGGAAACACCTACATTCTTTGTGTTGGTACAAAGCCCTAACTTCAAAAACCAGATTCATCCTAATTAGAAGCTATCGTTGTTTATGCTAGATCAGAAATAGGAAAGGGAGGGCCCAACAAAGTGGACTGTCTCAGCCGGCATCATTTTAGCATCTGTAGCTAATGTGGAAAATAAATGCTCGTAACAAAGCCCCTGTTGTCCTCTCAATCATGATTTTTGTCCGTCTACCTTAAAAAAGTTTCCAGTAGCGGTTTCAGCCACACCACAGAAGTATATTAGGAGCGGATCTGCATTTAACACAGACCTGCCAACACATCAATTTTTTTGTATGTGTCAAATCTGTTGGATTGTTTACAGACCTGTCAGACATGTAGTTGTTAGTTTTTACATAATTTTTATTAGTATTATATGCATCTGCATAAGAAAACAGACCTCTTACCTGTTACATTGTTGTTTTTTTGGTATGAATCTTTTTACAGAACTGTTACAGTATATATTTATAAAAGTATGTAAATGCATGTTTGCAATGTTATGTAAATGATAGTTGACAGTAGCACAGAAATAAAATAATTGTTGATTTGTTATTTAATTATGCTGGAGGGTTTCCTCACCGTTTAGATCCCAGTTGACACTTTCCTTTGTTTTTTTTTACTCGTTTGTTTTGATAGAGGTTTAGGTGCTATGTCTATTTGATTAAAACCGTGGATGTAATAGCGAGCATAATAAAATATGTGGTAATAGTGTAAAAATTGTATTTAAAATGGATAACCTTTGTATTAGTAGTATGTAATAGTTTAGTATGGAGCACCTAAAAACGTCTTTTAATTTTGGATATATTCAATGACATAGCAAAAAATATTGTTGCATTCGGGATGAATGATCATGAGAAGATTTTTCCCAATCATCAGTTTGCATTTGCAGTTTGCAGTTCTCATCCCTGAAACATTTTCTATATTGTTATAACTAGAAGCTCTATAGAATGGTGGTGGCATTGTAGTTGCTATCGAATTGTTTTCGCATACAGTGTATTGTTTCTCGAATGCACAATCATTAGGTGTCTCTGAATTTGTGATGTTTGTTGTACTTGTTGGAGTGATAGTTAGAATTGGGGTTGTTGTTGAAGACATAGTTAGAATTGGAGATGTTATTGGAGTTGTAGTTGGAGGATTTGTAAATATTTTGAGATATTCCATAGTTTCATTGGGTTTACACACTTAATTCTAATCGTCGGTTGTAGCAACGCATTCCCCATTGGTAGGATTTACAATGCATGAAAAACTGAAGAAGCTAACTTTTAAAGAACGATTCAAAATACGTGTTACTAGTCTAATGTCCGCTAAACCGAGAGTTCGTTCAGGACAGTTTTCTATAGTTGGAGAAAAACGAAGGGTAATGATGCATACATAAGTGGTGGTTTTGTTGTCATTGTTGTTGTTTCTGTTGTCATAGGAGTGGTAATTCTTGTTTGTTTTATATACACGCGGATGCATTCCAAAGCTTCATCGGTTTTGCAAACAAATTGGGATTCTTCCATTGTGTCGGTTCTGGAGTAAATTGGTATGAGTTCGCTAGGGGCATAGCTAGTATCTTGAACTTTGATCCAAAAAGCGAGTCCAAAAGTTCCAGAGTGACATCCCAATGCCTGAGGAGATAAAAGGAATGGAACAGTGTCCATTACGAGACAAAAGACTGAAAAGGCTACAGAATGATGAAAGACGGATACGGCATTCCATTTTTTTTTCAGAGACTTTTTTCCCTAGTTTGCACTTCCAATGATTAGGTTTAATTGTCTCAAACAACAACTGCACTCGGTTAATATGATGCCATCAAAATTCGGTGTAGAGGAAATTTCAATCGCATCCGTCTTTGTTGTCTCCTCGAAATGTAATGCTTGTGTTGATCTTGTTTTTTAATGTTCTTTAGATTTTCAACACTCGAAAACAACAAATTTACGCCTTTTACACCGCCTACATCAGCAATGATCATAGTTGGTTTGGTGATGCTCAAGTGATCGTATCATGTGCGTGCAAAGTCTAAACTTTCAAACTCTTGCATCATTGGCAGATCAGACGTGGCGCATTATAGTCAAATGCGCACAATTCCTCGTTCTGAAACAGTTTTGCGTTTTTGGTAGGTCCCTCTGTACAATTTTCACTTCCCATCATACAGTCCTTTTTATTTTGACTGTATTTTGTCAGAGTATTACACAATAATACATTTGATGATTATTGGTTGGTCATTGTAGAAGATTCCATTTGCGTTGAAAAGTGAAGTCATCAATAGCAATACGATTGTGCAACTCATCTCCAAAGTTCTCGCGCTTTCGTCATCGACCTTTAAATGCTTTCACTCGATGGCTAGTGCAACATTTACATACAATCTGCTATCGGATTGTTCATGTCATTTAGCTGCACAAAGTGTTCTGCAAAATGCACATATGGCTCTATCCGCACTCAAAACAATAGGATATGTGAGAATGTTCAGCCGAGCGCACAGTCCTTCTAAAATTAAAATATTCACCAAGTCACCGAGCTCGGCATCTTCCAAACATTGTTTCATGTCAATCAGTTCAACCGCTCTTTTTAGATTAGTAAAATCTATTGTTTTGTCTTCATAAAAACATACTTTTGGATCAAAGTTTCTACAGCAGATTAAGCATTCAAGAGAATATGCTCTTGAAATACAATCACAACGTATAAATACTTTTTATTGCCTTTGCCAGCCATATTTGAACCCTGTGCAAAATGGAATACTTCTTCGGTAATGAATTTGATGAAACGAGGATCTGAATGTTTTAATGTGCTCAAAATGGGTTTTTAACAATTTGGGAAGGAAATCACCCAGCTTCACCATTGATTTGAGACTTCGTTTTCTGAGGCTCATACTTCTTTCAGTCTGCATTGATAGATGATGTAGATTTTTTTGTCGTTTCTTTTATGAATTCTTGGCGTCCGTTGAGTCATTGTCATCTGTTGAGTCGGTTGAGTCATCATCATTGTCAAGGCTGAATGTGTAGGGATAGGTAGCCATTGGCTACATTGAATAATCTATATTTTAAATGTTGGTAAGATAGGGTGCTTTCGGCTGCGTCGCATTTGGTAATAAATGAATTTTTAAAGCGACGGCATTCGGCGTGCTGTCGCATTTCTAATACAAATGCGAGGTCGTTAGGCGAACGCGTCGGATTATTTAATCAATGCGAGGACTTTCGGCGGAGAGGTCGCATTCGATATAATATGCGACAGCGTTCGGCGAGGTGGGCATAATTTATTCTATAGTGAATATTTTCTTTTATTTTAATAGCCTAAACGAATGCAGCGATTTGTCGCATACAGAAATGATTTTCATTGTATTTGAAACCGTTCGGCTGAGAGGCAACGAAAAATGTTTTAGCGCAGGCACATTCGCGGCAGGTACACAGTGCTTTAGTCATATGAATTTACATCTTCAACCTGCTGTATCTCACTCCGGCGCTTTTCATTTTTTGTTGTTGAAGTCATCAAGCATGGTTTATTATTTTATTTTTTCTGTATATTGATATGTGTGGCGTTCGGCCATATGCGACATGACATTACTTTTTATTGTGCAGCTTATCATGTGCTGTATTCTTCAGGTAAATAATAAGGTCGCTTCATGCCCAAGTAATTATTTATGTAGCGTTTATTCATGCATTTTTATTTATATTTATTTTTATTATATATATATTTTTATTTATATGTGACATAATAGAAATAAATCAAATGTGACACCGCCGAAAACACCCATAGTTTGTTTTGAGAAGAGGGCAATAGATAGGGATTTAATCTGACTCATAAATTTTTTAGCATAAAAGGAGTTTTTAAATTGCTCCCTGAAAGTTTAAAAAAGCGTCTATTCATTCATAGTGCACCAATAATCCCATTTTAGCGTTCTTTAGAACCCAGTCTATCGCGTCTGACAGTTCTTGTTCGGTAAGTGCAACACCTCTCTCACCATCTCCGCATACCTGTCACAAACAGAATGTTGGATAGCTAACCATTCTCCTACATTTCATTATTTACCCAACCAGAGACGTGCTATTATCTAAGCCGTTTCTTTTTGTATTAGTTCAACTTCTCACTCAACACGATGGCTAACATCGATGACAGCAAACCAAAAAAACTTCCATCATTCAAATCATATCCCTATGAGAGAGAAAACCTCCAACCTGAGTTGTCTATGCAAAAAATGAATTTGAGAAAAATTAGACCAAAACCATGGAGTGGTGATGAAACTAAAATGTAGGAGTGCGCATTTGCCCAAGAAAGCCTGTTTTGTTTAAACATGTCCTGCTTGGCAAAAAGGCCGCCAGTATGCTGAACTCTTGTCAATTAAATAAAATAAAAATGACTGGAAGGTTTCAACCACTTCATTTGAATCAAACACTCTTGCTTTTGGGGATAACTTCTATTGAAATACTTTCAGATGAAATCTATAAAAACTTGTTCATTATCCACTACCTGGTTGAAACATTTGTCAACAAGCATCGAGTCAGATCTTTTGTGAATAAAAAGGAGACTGACAAACTAGGACCGATGTAACTCGGTGTGCCAAAGCTGGTGGTCTTTTTGGGATTTGACAAAGACAAACAACTGCTCATTTATCCAATCAGGTTTCCCGCCGATGTAACGGTTGAAGACGCCAAGCAAATAACTGAGTTAATAAGAAACAAAACTGCCGACCATTTGCTATAGATAATCCATGTCCCAACTTTGTCGCATTTTTCCGTGAGCAGAGTGATTAGTTTTGCAGCTTCTCAAATAGTGCATCATTTAAATTTACTGAATGGAAAGGCTGTGATGAACGCTCTGTTACTGAGCCACAAATGTTTGCAATATGACGGATTGGTGATGGTCCATTTGTACATAACCGAACAGCATGCTGCTGATGTAAAAAGAATTCAAACCAGTGTTATTTTTTGCGAAATCGAGAAATTAAAAGATTTAGACATGCCCAACTCAACATCATCATATTCACACCGATGTAGGCATCGGGAAAAGTACAAAACCAAACAACAAACATGCCGAGTCTGAGAATTTGAAATACTTTGCCTCAGATGCTGCTGCTTCAGCTGGGAATATCCTAATCTACAAGGCACGCATTGTAGTCAAGGAGTTCAAGACAACCAATACACCTTGATGAGTGATTTATTTTTTATACATAATATAGCATTTTATCAACTGTGATTTAATGTTACATCTCAATTTAGTTTCAATAATTTGTTTACCAAGTAATTTTTTGTTTTAGGTATAAAAATATAAAATGGGTCCAGGGGTTCTAAAAGATCACACTATTGTCATTTTAGTCTCAGTAAAAGTCTAAAAACGACAATACCTGGACTATTAATTAATAAACATTAAATTTAATCAACACCTATTCATTATACACTACTATTATTTGCTTCATATTACAAATGTTATCCGTTTTACCTATGTTTCTTACGCTATCATCATATACTTTAGTACGCTAGCTATTATATTCACCACTTTGATCAAATAAACATAACACCTAACTCTCTACTAAAACAAACGAGTCAAAAAACAAAGGGAAGTGTGAACTGGGATCTAAACTGGGAGGAAAACCTCCAGCATGATAAAATAAAAAATCAATAAACATCTGACAGGTCTGTGCAACTGTCAGCTATCATTTACATTACCTTTCAACCATACCTATATAAATATACTGTAACAGGTCTGTAAAAATATTCATACCAAAAAACAACAATGTAATATGTTAACAGCAGATGCATATAATACTAACAAAAGTTATGTAAAAACTATTAGTTACATGTCTGACAGGTCTGTAAACAATCTAACAAGTTTAACACACAAACCAATTTGATATGTTGGCAGGACGGTTTTTTCATGCATATCTGTTCCTATTATACTACTCGCATGCAACAGTTTGAGTGGCGGCTGTCAATCCATTTGATGGGCCAGGAAAAGTGTGACTATACTGGCTGAGACTCTCTTACACAATAAAAAGCTAGTACTTTATTCACCTATGCCACGTGCACCGAAGTTGTCTTCTATATCAACTATAATACAACCTAAGTTAGACTGTGCCCAGCTTCTACTATCAGCCCTGTTTCAGTTACCCTTGTCCCCATATTTGCAGCCAAACAATATATTAACTTTTTACTCTAACACCTAGGGATAAAATAAATCACCCTGTTTGTTTGGCTATGTAAGAGTTAATATAGTGACTACCACTTGCTGATGCTTCATACTATTCATAAAACAATCCGCAAAACTTGTCAGTTCTTTGTAAAATCTCTGCCACTTTTGGAACACAACCAAATCTCAGCAGATGGCAATATGGGAAATCCCAAGCGGATGAAGTGAAAAGCTTGCAAGAGACAACAAGAGATCTCTTTTTTTTAATCTTGTTGGCTCTCACTGGTTGATGTCTAGCTATCATTGTGGAGCACAAATTTTCCATCTGAAAAAAGTTATCTAAACATGAGTTTTGTGAAGTAATTCGACTATAATCGCAAAATAGCTACTACACTTATGTGTAAATAAATCAGTTTGGATTTGGAGCTGGAAAAACAACATTTCTTCTTCTTCTCTTATACCCGAGTAGTAAAGCCTGGTTCACATACATATCGTAGATGCTCGCAGGTGATCATCATACGTACAAAGATCTGGATGTATGAAAACGTGGACTTTGCAGTGGCTCGGACGACGTCGCACGCTGTCGCAGGGCTTGTAGAAAAATTCAGCTGAACAAACTTTCCTGCGACGTCGTACAATAGGAGGTACAATTTTCTTACTTTCTTTCTCAAAAGTTTTTGAGAACGAAAGTAAGAAAATTGTACCTCCTATCGTACGACGTTGTTCAGTTGAATTTTTCCACAAGCCTTTGCGACAGCGTGCGACATCGTACGAGCCACTGCAAATCCAGGTTTACACACATCGCAGATTATCGTACTATGATCTGCGATCACTTGCGAGCATCTACGATATGTATGTGAACCAGGCTTTACTAAGCATATCCAGAAAAATTTGCAGTTGTAGTGAATTTTACAGTCAACACATGTGACCACTACTTAGCAAATGGCCCCCTGATAATCTGCAGGCATAACTGAGTAATCAAACAAGCCGGGATTGATTGCACTTACATTAATAGTCAAAATAGCGATGGAATAGGCATTTATTGATATTACGGCCCTGCATAATTCTATACCGGCACAAAGTAATTACTGTCCTGGTCCTGGGTAGCTATCTCGGGCCGGCAGCAAGATGGTTGCCATAGCCTGAAGAGATAGATACAACCTAAAGACCTCTAGGACCCGTATCCAGGCGATTACCATCCACAGAGGAGAAGAAACCAGGTTCCAAATCCGTAAAAGACCCAGAACCATAGGAGAAAGGAATACCAAGCTATTACTGGCTGGTATGCCCAGTTTCCTTTAACACATTTATCTATTTATCATTGGCTAGGATTTTTATACATATTGTTATTGGTCAAGTCTTGTAATTCTTGTGTGTGATTGGAGTGTTTGGCAAACTAGGCCAACACTTCCTGTCACTTCCTGTAACTACATTTATAATAGGAAGAGCTTTTGTTCAGTTCATTGCATTGCAGTACAGTACAGCATCCCGACCGGTTACCATTGTATGCCACTATTTATTTTTGCAAGAATAAATGCTTATACTACTCAAAAGCACTGAGTGTATGTCTGAGCCGAGGGCTCGTTACAGCTGCTTAAGTCGAGGGTTCTCCTTTACAACTATTTTCAAGTGCCATCCCGGCATAAGGTCACCTCCGGGGAGAGGTTGACTGTCTATTGTGAGGCCTAGAGAGGCTGACTGTCTTGTTGCGCCGGAAGACAGCAGTTTGTTCGGTGACAATGTTAGTGGAGACGTAGTTGACCACTAAAATCCATTACACAGTCACTACTATACCAGTAATGTCATTACCACTAGGTGGATTGCTAGTGTTTGGTAATGTAGCTTAGATGTAACATAAAAATAGTGGCATTCTTAACAGTGTATTAAAAATAGCAGTTGGTGAAATAGTATGTAATGTACGATTGATCGTTTCCATCAACAATTAATTTGGAATAGTGGAGAGGACGCAATGTGTTTTATATCATATTTTTATTAGTAATATTGTTGTGGATGCTGGCCTGGTGCCACAAACACACACTAATCTCCAGTACTCTCCCTCTCTCCAGAGTGGACACCACCAGCACAGGTGGTGCCACTTATCCAAGTGACTCTAGCAACTAGTAAGTGCTTGTGTCAATGCAATGCTAAAGGGTGTCTCTGGCCCAAAGAGACAGTCTCTAGCAGGTAAGGGTCGGTGAAGGTCACTATTCACAGGTTTTATGCATATAAATCTACCACAATATTTATTGTATAAGTGTGATGAGTTATGAGTGTCGTATGAGTTTAAACTTAGAGGCTCGTAGTAAATAATTCAGGTGAGCAAAAGTTAGAAAGATTCAGTTTCAAAGAGTTTTAGTTGGTTCTGCACACATTAGCTTGTCAAATATTGTCAGCTGCAAAACACAAGCAATTTGTGAAGGAGATTAAATTTTGTTAGCTCAACAAAGTTTAAAACTGGTAGCAATAAATAGAGATATTTTGCTAAGGAAATCAACGGAAGGGGTTCGGTTTTGCAAAAGTCTGCCCTTCCCTTAGACACAACACAGGGTAAAGGTGATGACTGTGAAGTAAAGCTCTTTCACGGCATTAATAAAGGTTCCACTTATGGAAAGTTTGATAGTCACTTAGAAATTAATGACAAAACCGGTAAGGATGAAGAAGAGCCATTTCTACAGACAATAACAACAGGGAATTCAACATTTAATAAAGTTGGTCTGTTGTGGGATAGTACGTCATCTGCTATGTCAGTCATCTCCTTGCTATAAAAGACTCTGACCCTTCACGCTGAAGCTGGCCTTCTCAAATGAAATGGTAGCAAGCTCTACAAAACACGCCCAATGCAATTTACAGAAAGAATAGACTTTGCTCATCTCCCTTTTTCGGGAACACCAACTCTCATCAGATTTTTATAAACCACTCAATTTTTTTAAATTTGGTTTCTACACCTTTTTAGCGAGTAAAATTATAGCCAGAGGCAGGTGACTTTGGTAAAGGAAAAGCCAAACACACATTGTATAAAACTTTGTAGTCCTCTCAACAAATTGCACTACTTTCACTGTAGCTGTCTTGTATTACTGCATTAGCACGGAGGTAAGAAAATCTACTTAGGGTTATTACAAGTGAAGTTACTATATTTGTTTTAAATGTTTTTGTTACTCAGTGAGAAATGGGCCGATACCTAAGTTAGTAGAAGGCAATCAAAGACTACAGGATGTAACAATATGGCATGGTGATCTTTATTGGGAGGATTTGGAAATTGACTGTCAGTGCCTTGAAAATGACCTTGATTGCAGCAACAGAGTTTACTGCGATGATTATGAAGGTAATTAACAAGAATTGTAGTATTATTTTCAACAAAGTTATTTTTTGACTTGGTCAACATAATTGAGCTTGCTACCAGCCAAATGAGGAAAAACTTGCCTGTTTTCGAAAACCTTCGTAGATAAACAAGGATAGTCAGTGTAATCAACAGTAGAGAATTCTTATCTGAAAACTTATTGAGTGTTTAAAATACTTCAACTTTTTCTGCGCTCGTGTTTTTTGCCTTTCCTTAATACACATATTTGTTGTAATAAGGGAGCAGATCTCTGCCATGGAGTCTAAGGAAGAGAAGGTTCTTTTGGTTCCTTAATACACATATTTGTTGTAATAAGGAAGCAGATCTCTGCCATGGAGTCTAAGGAAGAGAAGGTTCTTTTGGTTCCTTAATACACATATTTGTTGAAGAGAAATTGAGTGCCACTCTTTAAGGGTGTAAACATATAGATATTTAGTAAATAGAAAAGCTCTGATTACTTCTCATAATGAAGTTTTTCGATAAGAAAATGACAAACTTGACTCCTAGAAAGACTTGTAACTTACGCCAGAAGAAGTTGTTTCTCAACACAAAATGGGACATTTTGACAAAAAAGTTAATGGTGTCGCAGGAAATGATGGTGTTATTGGGTGTGGTGGTGTTGCAGAATATGTTGATGTCAATGAAGTAGATGATACTTCAAGAGATGATGGCTTCACAGGAGATGATGGTGTCACAGGAGATGTTCGTGTTAAAAGAGACGGTATCGCAGAGGACTTTAACGGTTTCACAGACAATAATGGTACTACAGGAGATGATGGTGTCACAGGCAATAATGGTACTACAGGAGATGATGGCGTCACAGGAGATGATGGTGTCACAGGAGATGATGGTGTCATAGACAATAATGGTACTACAGGAGATGATGGCGTCATAGACAATAATGGTACTACAGGAGCTGATGGTGTCACAGGAGATGATGGTGTCACAGGAGATGATGGTGTCACAGGAGATGTTCGTGTTAAAAGAGACGGTATCGCAGAGGACTTTAACGGTTTCACAGACAATAATGGTACTACAGGAGATGATGGTGTCACAGGCAATAATGGTACTACAGGAGATGATGGCGTCACAGGAGATGATGGTGTCACAGGAGATGATGGTGTCATAGACAATAATGGTACTACAGGAGATGATGGCGTCATAGACAATAATGGTACTACAGGAGCTGATGGTGTCACAGGAGATGATGGTGTCACAGGAGATGATGGTGTCACAGACAATAATGGTACTACAGGAGATGATGGCGTCACAGGAGATGATGGTGTCATAGACAATAATGGTACTACAGGAGATGATGGTGTCACAGGAGACGATGGTGTCACAGACAATAATGGTACTACAGGAGATGATGGCGTCACAGGAGATGATGGTGTCATAGACAATAATGGTACTACAGGAGATGATGGTGTCACAGGCAATAATGGTACTACAGGAGATGATGGTGTCACAGGAGACGATGGGGTCACAGACAATAATGGTACTACAGGAGATGATGGCGTCACAGGAGATGATGGTGTCATAGACAATAATGGTACTACAGGAGATGATGGTGTCACAGGCAATAATGGTACTACAGGAGATGATGGTGTCACAGGAGACGATGGGGTCACAGACAATAATGGTACTACAGGAGATGATGGCGTCACAGGAGATGATGGTGTCATAGACAATAATGGTACTACAGGAGATGATGGTGTCACAGGCAATAATGGTACTACAGGAGATGATGGTATCACAGGAGATGATGGTGTCATAGACAATAATGGTACTACAGGAGATGATGGTGTCACAGGCAATAATGGTACTACAGGAGATGATGGTGTCACAGGAGATGATGGTGTCATAGACAATAATGGTACTACAGGAGATGATGGTATCACAGGGGATGATGGTGTCATAGACAATAATGGTACTACAGGAGATGATGGTGTCACAGGCAATAATGGTACTACAGGAGATGATGGTGTCACAGGCAATAATGTTACTACAGGAGATGATGGTGTCACAGGAGATGATGGTGTCATAGACAATAATGGTACTACAGGCGATGATGGTATCACAGGAGATGATGGTGTCATAGACAATAATGGTACTACAGGAGATGATGGTGTCATAGGCAATAATGGTACTACAGGAGCTGATGGTGTCACAGAAGACGATGGTGTCACAGACAATAATGGTACTACAGCGGATGATGGTACTACAGGAGATGATGGTGTCACGGGAGATGATGGTGTCACAGGCAATAATGGTACTACAGGAGATGATGGTGCCACAGGCAATAATGGTACTACAGGAGATTATGGTGTCACAGGAGATGATGGAGTTAAAGGAGATGGTACTACCATGGACTTTACTAATGCTTTGGTTACAGGTAGGATCAGTTTTTTTTAATTATCAGCTACTTTGCTTTCAAGTATCATGGTCATATCAGATACTCTGCCTGCTAGTATCATAGTCATATCAGACTTTTACACTGAGTAATTTCCAGTTTCTCAAAACCTTTTTTTTTGCGTCTGATTGAATACTTTTTCCTCAAACAAATGAGCCGTGAGAGCTGTGATGCTTTAGTAATGGCATGAGTTATTAACTTAACAGATGAACAAGCTCTGTGATGAAAATCTGATCAAAAAACTTACATCTACCAAAACTAGGATTTAGTAGTTTAGCTTATCATTATTCAATAGTGAATGATTGCAAATAAACATCATTTAATAGTCGTTTTTGCAAGTTAACCGTCTAAATCGTGAAGGTAATGTGCCGAGGCATGAAAAAACTTCACCATTTTACAACATTCACCTAGCCCTCTCAACTGTTACTCAGTTGTTCAACTCCCTCTGGGGCAGTGTCTCAAAGACACATGAGTACTGTAGTGGATTTTACTAGTGACCATAAGTGACCACCATTTTATAAGGCCCCCTGATAGCCTTTAGGCATCAGGCATGCCTCTTGTAAGCAATTGATAAGACTGTGTTTGATTGCACTTAGCCTATTCGACTATATATCAGCAAGATAATCATATTTAACTATTCCGGCCTACATCAATACTCTACCAGCCCTGGGTAGCTTTTCCGGGCCGACATCAAAATGGCTGCCATAACCTGAGCCTGAGGACTTCTAAGACCCTCAGTACTTGCGATATCAAGATTCAAAGCCATAAAAGGCTAGGAACCGTAAGAGAGAGGAATCCGCAGCTACTGCTGGCTAAGATGCCCATACACTCCGCCGCTTGCTTCCTTTTAATTCATTTCTTCACATATCATTGGCTAGTGTTTTTATTGATTATTTAATTGGTGTAATTCTGTGTTTCTTATGTGTGACAGGAAGTGTTTGGCAAACTATGCCAAACACTTCCTGTCACATCCTGTAATTCTGCATTTAAATTTCTGAGCTTTCTCTCGTTTTTTTTCCAGCACAACTTGTGTGTCGTATGGATAACATTACACTAGTAGTAATGTAGGAGCAGATATCTGTCATGGTATCCAAGGACGAGAAGGTTCTGCTGGTTCAAAGTGTTTTTTGTTAGCACCATTAACCATGAAAACCTGATAGGTACTTTTTTTGCAGAAGTTTTATTGGTATTAATTTTGCGTGTAATTGTATGATTAACTAAGTATTTATTGTGCAGGGATTGTTATTAGGGTTTGTATGAAGATTTAGATTGGGTATGAGTATTGTATAAAAATGAAGTGTTGTATTATTGTATAACTTTATTGTATAAGAAAAAGCGATCATAGATATGCATTGAATAATTCTACCATTAATTCAAAAAAATGCGCAGAGGTATTTACCTCACAATTTATTTTTAGGTATCTGCTGACCTGAGGTGGGATTTTGCACCAATAAGTTATAATACAATAATCTCGAAGAAGCTATTATAACCAAGCAGTCTTTTTAATTTTTTTTGGTATTCTAGAATGAGTAGTCAAGATACTGAAAGTCAATTGATGATTAAAGTTTCAGAGACCCAGGAATTTTTTTCTCCATCATCATCTCCAATCTGTGAAAAAAAGAATGCAAATCCCCACCAAACAGAACTCTACAATCTCATGCGATGAAATATCGTGCTGTCGATTTGGAAGAGCGAAGACAAGATAATGAGACTATAGATAATGTCAAAGGCTCGAACTGCAAAAGAAGAATTGTGACGGGTGTTATAGATGACCTACTTCTTCGACACCCCTAGAATAAGTTTTAGAACACCAGCATCGACAACCTGAGTGCCCTCAGCCACAAGAGGGCTTCTCTGCTAAATACTGTGACCCCATTTCAACGAAACAGCATTGAAAAATCAGCACCAATTTGAAATTTACCGGTACAAACAGTTATGCAGGTGTTTACCGTTAAATTTCATGATGAATCAATTTTCAGCATCATCTACAACTATCAAAAGGATAATCTAAACTACCTTGCTTGGGGTGCGGCCAGTTTGGCCATATGCTTGGCACCTGCACATGGACAAAACGCACAGCCAGTCCACTGGCTCCTACTCGTAGTGAACGTCCCCCCAGCGAACTACAAGATAGTATCAGACGAATGCAAGCAAATCCCGATGAGGATTTTCCACTGACCCCCAAAGAAGAGATACGCCCCTTTGAGACAGAGGCAGTCCGCATACAGACACCCAGGATGGAGAAAACCATATGCGATACTCATCAGGCTGTAGAGAGTACTCAGCCACAAGCCTACAGCAACAAGTTTGAGTCAAATTGGACTAGAACTGTGAGTGCTAAAGACAAAACAGTGTTTTCCCCCACAATGGCTACGCCCCTACGATGGAGAGAGTGGACCCCCGCTGCTGAAGAGAGGCAGTCACCCTTCAGCCATCCAACGCCTAAAAAGAAGAATAGACAATTCCCGGCAGTCCCTCGACAACTTCCAATCAAGAGAGAATTAGAAAAGTGGCCCAAAACCCCAAGTACCCCAACACTTCCTGAACTTTTGGCATAGGTGGACAGAGTGAGTCAAAGTTGTGAACAACTCTGCAGCACAAACCAGCCGCTCGTACCTAGTCGTGACAGTGACAGGACCATCCCCCAGCTAGCCATGGTAACTGAACAGTGTGTAGATCTCGAGGACCACACGGCAAATCTGCTGCAGGATCCAGGCCTTGATAATTGTCTGTCAGTCAACTACGAAGAGACAAAGCTACTGGCGATGCCCACAGCTGAGCTGTATAGAAACCCCCATTACCTGGTAGTAGAAACAGTGGAGGAGAACTTGCTGGAGGATGCATATCTCCATAACTACTCACTGCCCAACTCTACTGAGACAGGACTACCTCCCATGCAAACCATCAAGTTATGTAAAGACCCCGCTCTCTCCCTAGGTGAAGTTGATGAAAAAACCACGCCAGCCAGTACAAGCACCGAAGAGACACAGTCACAAGGGACTGCAAGTGCACCAGATGGTTGTCATCCTTTAAGACAGTACCGGCAGAAGAAGCTTGTTGTGGCGACTAAGGGTGAAAGTCCTACGACCTCTTCACCACCAACCTTAGTGCCACACAGCACAGTACACTACACCCGGGTTGGGCTGTAGCTGACACCCCTGTGGTATCAGGGAAGCAGGAGAACAAGTGCTCGCATTCCCCTAATAAGGAAAGACTCTCTCCTGAGGTATAAATACGGAAGATCTTGCCAGTAATAGAACTTTCAGGGCTACTGTTGTCATTGATACACGACGCTGTATCCCAACAAGCCCACTATCAATGCAAGCAAATGGTTGCAGAGTTGCCTCCGCAAGCTGTTGTGTAGACACAATCCCGAGTGGATGTGAAACCAACAGTCACGGTACGTCTAGTAAAGACGCTGAGCCCTCCAGTAGAGGAGAATGTGAAGCTGATTACCAGCTTCCCCATGATCCAGGGGGAGTTGAGTCACGAGTGGTCACCTGTCACCTTCTCTGGAGAGAGGTGCTATGTCATCTCATGGCATAGTACCCAACTATATATATAATCAAATATCTTATTCTGGGTACAGGTGTTACCCCTCACACATATTATTCTTGATATGTTGTAATTAAAGACCAGGTGTGTCTTTAATGGAGAGGTATGTGGTAGATTTTGGTGAACATTCATGGTAAACTGGGAGTTTGCTGCATCATAACCCCACGCAATTCACTAGCAGTCCACCTACAGCCATCGGTAAGATGCTGTGCCGGTGGCAAAGCTATACTGTGCCGATAGCACAGTGTACAGGGCCGGTAGTGACCTCTACAGGGCCGGTAGTGACCACTACAGGGCCGGTAGTGACCTCTCCAGGGCCGGTATGATGACTCAGGGCCGGTCTAAGATGGCTGCCATAGTTGAGAGCTCCCGAAACCAGCTAGGATCTTACACCAAGTCAGGAACTGAAGCTACCGACCTTAACATCCGTGCTAACCTCGAACACAAGCTATCTAGAGTCTTGGGACCCTGTAGAACACTCTGATTGGACAGTGGGAGATAGGACTCCGCCCATAGCCACTTGGCGCCTTTGTTACTCAATCTGTTTACCTTATCTAATTGGTTGTTTATTTATATACTTGATTGCATTGGCTAAATCATTTCCTGTGCTATGTGTCTTATATGATTTATGCTAATGACTTCCTGTGAGTCCTCCTATAAAAGGAGAGACTTTTCATGCACTCTTTGCATTCATTCTCATGTCTTGCCACAAATACCCTAGAGGAATAATTGGACTTTGTCTTATGAGAATATAGCCATTATACAAGCACTACTCTGTATTGTTTGTGTGAGCCACGGGCTCTTGCTATACCGGGTAATTCGGTTGCCTGATACACAGTTGTCGCTGTTGAGCCGCACAGTGTCCTCTCTTGAGAGGGGTACAATACTTGAGAATAGTGGATGTACGTGGTAACCAGACCGGAATCCATTACACTATTACACACATAGATACTATACTGCACGCTACAAGCATCTACAACTTCAACTTTTTGTAATTATGCTCTCGAAGTGATGGTACTACTGGGTTGCTAGACTCATCATACGTTCACCGGCAGTTTATCAAATCGCTAGCAACGTTTTTTGGACACATCTCCTCCTGGGTTAGAACATAGCACTTGAAGAACTTTAACTGTGGTGAGCACTGGAACAGTCTCTGCTGCGTTAGCGGACAGTTTGTTGGTAACACAACTCATGTAAACCCTGCTGGTATTGGAATGAGAGGGGACTATATTAATAGCATTGGTTCTCATGCTGATATTGGAATGAGAGGGGACTATATTAATAGCATTGGTTCCCATGCTGGTATTGGAATGAGAGGGGACTATATTAATAGCATCGGTTCCCATGCTCATATTAGAATGAGAGGGGGTTATACTAATAGCATTGGTTCCCATGCTGGTATTGGAATGAGAGGGGACTATATTAATAGCATTGGTTCCCATGCTGGTATTGGAATGAGAGGGGACTATATTAATAGCATCGGTTCCCATGCTCATATTAGAATGAGAGGGGGCTATACTAATAGCATTGGTTCCCATGCTGGTATTGGAATGAGAGGGGACTATATTAATAGCATTGGTTCCTAGCAAACACCTGCTGATATTGGAATGAGAGGGGGCTATACTAATAGCTTTGGTTCCCATGCTGATATTGGAATGAGAGGGGACTATATTAATAGCATTGGTTTCCATGCTGGTATTGGAATGAGAGGGGACTATATTAATAGCATTGGTTCCCATGCTGATATTAGAATGAGAGGGGGCTATACGCCTGAATTGATGGGCTAGTCTCCCCGGAGTTGGCTTCCAACGGTGGCTGGTCATCAGCGTTTTTAGCTCCAAGCAACCAGTGGTGAATTTCACACCAATATTTGGATAAGTGCCCCTCCAATAGCTGCAGGAAAGTAACAGGACAGTAACAGTAACAAGATCATTGCACTGAGGAATGAGCGTATGGAGAAGGTTGGGGGATCCTGACTCTTCTGCAGCACAAAATCTCAATCGGTTGGAATACTTGGCTGGGAAATGGCCAGTTCTGTCGTTTTCCATAATTCCCTCACATTAGCATTACATGGAGTAATCTTCTCTTGCACTTGTACTCTTTGCTCACAGAGTGTAAAGGCTCTATAACTCTCTTTGGTTACTCCTTTATCATTGCGCAATGAGAACTTGGTTTGCTAACAAGAGAGTGGCTAGCAGGAGTATGGTGGTTGTCTGCAGCAATATTTATGATTGCAAATCGTTAAGGGTTTCAGCTCATAAGTTCTCAGCAGGAAACCCTTAGCAGAAGCTGTTTGTGGCAAAGGGCAAAGTTCACAATGTCTTTCCACCATACCTGTTATCATCAATGTCATTTGATACCGGCCTTGTCATCTTGAGCTGACAGAGCCTTTGCTATGTGAAAGTTTGGTTGGGTTTTGGCTGGCTCAATAGCAATTGACTGGGGAAGGTAGAACTGTATCAGGTATGCCAGAATGTATCAGGTACAATAGTCAATAGTCTTATTCATACGCAGGAGCTTTCTCAAACTTGAGGCTTTTTAGCAGCCGGCTTCTGCTCTGAGGCTTCTTGCTAACATATTTATGTGTTTTTGGTTTTAAAATGTGCCATGTCCACAACAGATTTTTTGCGTCCCTCCAGAAAAACACTCGTTCTAAGGCAAAATCAAGAAACCGTGTTTTGGCAGACATGTGCAAGACAACAAACAAAGTTACTCTTTCACACCTGCTCATTCACCTATGGCAATCAATGCTTGTTTTCTCTGACTATCACTTGGTTTCCAGTAGGTGAGATAGGAGCGATGTTTTGCGGACGCTTGTTATCAAAAATCCCCCAATATACCAATTACTCAAAAAATTTCTGTGATAACATTTATGCTTGTTGGTATTGGCCGACTCTTGCGTGTATTTCCTCCTAGTCATTAAGTTTGCATATAGCTCAAATCTCAAGTGCAATAATTGATACCGAAGTTAGTGCTTAGTGCACGCTTTAATAGGAAAGAACTCCCCCCATGCCCTCCAACTGACAATCAAATTTTTTACAGATTCTTCCTCTTCTGGAAAGCGCAAAGCCCATCAGACCTGCTCTGTAAAAATTCCTTTTGGTGAGACCTCAATCAGGTGTTCCGCTTACTACACATTCTCTGGATTTCCCAACTCTTCAGCACACACATTTAGTGTAACAAAGGAAGGAGCAGGTACGTTAAAATTTATTTATCGTAGTTAAACAGTTAGATATGCCAAAACTAACAACTTTGACTTCTTTTGGCTAAATAGTGATGAATGAATACAGTAACTAACTTTATTAAATAGAACTAAATCAAAAACAAAGAAATTTGCAGATCCAATTAGTGAAAAATTAGCCAAATGGTTCGTTTTTGTAAAAACGAGCAACACCTAAAGGAAACTAGACATATTGGGTATGTAAACTTTCTTTGCTGATCGCTGACCTATAAAATGAAATATGTATTTTTAATTGTTAAAGTCATCCCTCATTTGTTTGTCAAACCCTATCAACTGTAGATTATCGGGGTAGACTTTTACTTACCGATCATTTTGGCAGCAAACCTAAAGCCATTAGATGGCCAGAACAGCAGTTTTTATACATACCGACCACCCTGGCCCTGCATAAGCAGGGCAAACCCGGCCCTGGAAGGCTATGCCAGACCAGCAAGATAGCTGCCATAGACCGAGGTACAAAAATAGCCTCAAAGGACTCAGAAGCCTATATCCACCTCATATCTACCTGTATACCTAACGAAACCTAGAACTCAATGCTATAAAAGGCAGAGAACTCACCACAGCAAGTGCAGAAGCTCAAGATTGGCTACTGCCACTTACCTCTAACTCACTCACTAGTATTTCACTCGTCAATATTTATATATTACATGATGATTTGTCATATTATGTTCTATTTGGCAATTGCATGTTTTGCTTCCTCTGGTCCGCCTACAAAAAGCAAAGATTCTCCATACCTCATTGTATTTTATTGGGTCTTGTACCTTACAGTTATTCTTGGGATAGAATAAATGCATTTCACTGAAAAGAACTGAGTAATATGTATGAGCAAAGGGCTTTTTACTTGTTGTGGAGTTGAAAATACACCTTCACTTTGCATTCTGTGCTGTACCGACACAGGATTGCTACTTGGAAAGAGGTAATTGGTGGCAGCAGGACATCAGGTGCTACCAACCTGACTGTACCAGCAAACAAGGAGTTGAGTAGTGACAGCGTTTTAGTTAGTGGATTAAAAGACCCACCATGGCTGTCAGCAGCTTGTCAGGAGTTGTCTCCAGTTTATGCGTCCTCTACAGTTCAGTGTCTTGTTAGTACCGGGTTAATTTTTTGTTATGCGAGTTCCAGTCAATATATATAATTAAAGTAGTGAATGATTGTGAGACTTTGTATGGGTTTTTATTTTGCCGAATACTGTTATGGGTTTTACATAGAGTGGCTACGGCGCTGGTTAATTGCAGGCATCACTTACTAGTGCTAGTAGCGATTTGCAGCATGTATTGTGAGAGAATTGCATGATATATTAGCCACTCCACCCCTCCTTCACCCACCCCTGCCCTAGAAATCTCCTGTACCCCTCCTCCTCCTCCTCCTACCTTTAGTAATAGCTTGAAGTGGACTCAGAGCCTTTTCCTTCATTGTATATACCCATTCTATATGATTTAAGGATACCAGCTATATCGGGTCTATACCGGGCCAGTATGGACCTGTATCCTACCTATTAAACGTGTAAGAACCTACCCCGGGTTACTACCCTGGGCCTGTCAATAAAAATTGCTGATAAAGAAAGCCTGGGATCCTAGGAGCTAGAAAGCTTTTACTTTATGGAGACCGGAGCCATACAAATGTCAGGAACAGAGGTTAGGAAATAGAGGTGCCTGTTAAGGAGTGGAAATATTTCCAGCACCATCAAAAGAGCGGGAGGAAAGCCGAGAGCCACTTTGCCACGTACACACCTCTCTCATTGGCTTGCTTTGTTATGATAAATTGTATTACATTTTCTGATTCATGTATGATTTGTATCGTTATGTGTTATTGGCTCACCCCTAATAAGGGGCTGAGTTTTCCTGTCTCCTCCTATAAAAGGAAGTGGAGAGCATAAACGTGTGGATTTTTGTGCCATAACTTTATTATATTGCGAAACAAAATGAGATAATAAAGTGTTTATTCGGGTAAACTCTGTGTAGTAGACCCCGAGTCAGTTGCTAGTAGTGAGAAGAAGTGCATTCTGTTGTGTCCGTAGTGAAAGTAGGAAAATCACTACATTGGGGACAGCGGTGGCATATTGGCGAACAGAAGGACACAACGGGGAGAAGAAGAAAGAAGAAAGAAGACAGGAGCTATGCAGTGCCAGCCATTTCACTGTATCCATTCCCCCTACCCGGAAGCTATACAGTGCCAGTCATTTCACTGTGTCCATTCCCCCTTACCCCAAAGTCATACAATGCCAGTATACCCTGCATACTGCCTTCCTCCTTACTTCAAAGCTATACCAAGCCGGTTTCACCCTCCTTCCAGGAGCTACCTAGTGCTAGTATCACCCTCTATACTACCACTTCCCCCTACCCGAAGCTATCATGGCCCGGGATACCTGGTATACCAGTATTTTTGCTGAAACAACCACTCCATACCCGATAGCTTGCCATTGAACTAAATATGGTGACCCAAAGAGCTAGTAGTGCTGGCAGGAACCCCGTTGGAGCTCCACCCACCATATCCTTGAATCAACTCAAAGATGATTGTCAGAGGTTTGTACAACCCCCCTAAAGACCAGCCCAAACACCCCTCAAGCCCAAAGTTTGACGGCACAGGCGATGTTGAGTATTTTATTACTTGTTTTATCGAATTTGCTAAAACCAATGAATGGGACCAAGCCATTGCCTTACTGCACCTCAAGGAAGCACTGAGAGACAAAGCACTTGAGTGTGGCCATCCCCCCTCCCCCTCACCATGTAGAAAGCATCTTCGCTGCCCTACGCGCACACTTTGGAATCACCCCAAAAGAGGGCCATGCCCAGTTAATTGTGCTGCGTTGCTCCCCAAAAGCCTAACTGCAACATCATGCCAATGAGGTAGAAAAGCTGGTTCGCGTTGGATATGACAACCTGCCACCCAAGTGAGTTGACCGAATGGTGCCAGAAACCTTTGCCAGCACAATCAACAATGCCTACTTACAATGACACCTGTTAGCAGTGCAACCCCACACCTTAGAGGAAGCTGTCAGAGTCGGCAGTGAATTTCTCCAAATTAAGACAGGCTTTGAAGAAAAACCCTCAAAAGTGAGAGTGGTGGAGGACGAAGAAAAAGTGCAGCAACAGCTCAGTAACAGGACCCCTGCCACTCCCCCCTCAGTCAAGTACAACAGGCAGCCACCCTGCCACAGAACACCATTGCTGTTTTAATGAAGAACACGGAGATGTTGACAGAAGCCATCATGCTCCAGCCTGAGGAACTGCAGAAACTGAAACAGCAACCAACTTTCCCCTGACAGCCTGCCACCCCCGCTTAATCCCCAATCACAATCACCCCATTCAGTGTTCAGTATGTGGCATCATTGGCCACCTACAGAGCCGCTGCCCAGTCAACTACTGGCTCTCCCCGGGACCCGTTCCAACCAAACGCCAAAAAACAGACTTGCATTAGGGAGACCGGGCCCTAGATGTCTCCGGGAACCTTGGAACAACAAAAAAGCGTTGGAGAGATAAGAGTAGTACAGCCCTGTAACTCAAGCCCCCCCCCCCCTTCCACCCCACATCCCCCATCGAGAGAGAGAAACAGTATCCTATGCAGCCCTGGAACTTTGGCAGCTTCTTACTACAAACTGGTATGCTCTGCTGTATGATCTGAGAGATACAGCTTTCTACCTATCTGCTTCACCTATTTGCATGGGAACATGTCCACACAGCCCTCCTGTTCCCCTGCATGCTGAACCCCCCCCCCCCCACTGTTGACCCTGTAGACAGCACCCCATGGCTTCTCACACTCTACCAGCTGATTGGGGCCACAAGATGTACAGTCCAGTAGAAGGCGTTGAACTGCACTCACTCCGCCAGCCTCCCAACAGAAGATTCCATCCCGAACCACCTGTAACCACCCTAACCTCGCTGACCACAGATTGGCCCTCCCCCCCTCAAGAAACAGATTCCTTCAGCCCCTAGGCCGTCTGCTGTCAAGCCAACAGACCTTTACTCCCCCCCCCCCCCCCAGGACGCTCCTACAAGACAAGCTATTTCTTGTCCGGCCTGCTAGACGGAAAACCGGTGTCTGTGCTCAATGACACAGGGTGCACCACCAGCTTGTTGTCACAGCATCTGTTCAACCCGCTGTCTCCTATTACCCAGAATTCCCTACAAGAAGGTAACAACCATAGTATCCTGGCAGACAGATCCCCGATCCCATTCTTTGGCTCCTTGCATCTACCCATTCGACTACAGGATGTCAAAACAGAGGCTAAGTTAGTAGTGGGACAGATTAATGAAGATGATGTCCTGGGCATGCCCTTCCTCACCTCCCACCAGTGCCACATAAAGTTTGACTGCTCAGTCATTTAGTAATGGCCGAGAAATTCCATGTACTGACCAGCAGGGCAGAATGCTCACCACAAGTGTCCAGGTGGTAAGGAACATTCCCATAGCCCCCCCCCCCCTTCCGACACACGCAGAGGCGACAGTGCTATGTAAAGTCACCCATCCCACACTCCTTCCTCTTGGTATAGTTGAAGACATCCCGGCTTTTCCACTCCTAGCTGCTAGCCTCAATACCCCTAATGCCAAGCACCACCTACTAGTGAGATGTTTTAATCCGACCAGTCCACCACTAGACCTGAGAACCGGAAAAGCCATTGGCAAGTACACCGCCATACACACTGGTGGCGTGGGGTTAAATGTAGAAAAGAGTGGACCTACCCCCTTCCTCCCGCCTCTTATCCCTCCCCCATCCCCGAGCACTTGCATGCACTATACACAAAGGCCCTAGACATTTGCCACATCCCTCCCCCGGAAGCCTTTCAGCTGGCTCAGTTCCTGCACTCCTATGAGGAGGTGTTTAGCAAGGGAGACCATGATATGGGTCGCCAACCTCGTGTCACACAGTGTCCTTTTGAAGCCCAGAGCCCAGCCCATCAAACACACCCCCAAAGGCTAGACCCCCACAAAGAGAAGGAAGCGTAAAAACAAGTGACCAAGCTGCTTGAAAAAGGAGTGATAGAGCCTACTACTGGTGCCTAGAGTTCCCCAGTGATGCTCATAAAAAAGGACCGCTCATGAAAGATCTGTATCAATTATCGGCGTTTGAATGCTGTGATGCAGCAAGACGCATACCCCTCCTCTGGATAGAAAAGAGCCTGGCTGTTCTGTCGGGCAGCCATTACTTTAGCACCCTCGACCTGGTGAGCAGATACTGGCAGGTTCCGTTGAACGCTGATGCCAGTGACAAATCCTCTTTCTCTACCTGGTCTGGCCTATACAAATGGAAGGTTCTCCTCTTTGGCTCGACCTCCGCCCCATCCACCCTTCAGAGGCTCATGGAACGGGTACTCCATAGCCTCCGTTGGAAATCAGTCTTCTTGTACATGGATGATATTTTTGTCATCGGCCTCGATCTCCCAAACCATCTGCGCTGGCTGACTGAAGTGCTTCAGCGGCTCTAGGCAGCCGGCCTCAAATTAAAGCCCAGCAAGTTCGAATGTGGTGGATTTTCGTGAAATATTGTGTGCGGCCAGATGCGCCAGGAGTTGCCTTACCTTCTGAAGTAGATTTTAGTTGCATGCCTAGCAACCTGGAGAGCCTGCATACCTACAGATCGTGGAGACATGGTAGCCAAATAAAGAACTCTTACTAGAAATTGTTCCGGTGGCCATCTTGACTTTTACTAATTAAATATTATTATTCCTATTTTGTCATAGTTGTTAATGCGCCTGTTTGAGTAAATTTACATGTCTACGGCGCTGTATTATTTGAATGCAGTGCCCTAGTTTTGTCTACAAATCAATCATCTTACATTATTTTAACCAATTGCATGTTGTAGATTTCAACTGCACATTTGCATGTTATATTTTATAAGTAGCAGGGCAGATCACCCAAGCCTCCAGAGTTCTTGGAGTAGTTGTGTAAGAGTAAAATCACTGTAAGCGTTAGGGAACGTTGTGAATCCTCGTAGTCGTAGGCTGGAGTATTAGTTTTGTCTAACGTACCAGGACTATTAAAACACTTCGAAACGCCTCTCGCTGTGATTTTTTGTATCTTGCGTTGAATATATTATTATTAACAACTACAGCTCTCCTTGGGCTGTACAACTTGTGAAACAGAATATCTTTGTCGATTGCAATATTCTTAGAAATTGTCACAAGTCTGCCTAACTCGATTGCTGAAAACTATAAACGTGCTTGCTAAGCAAATTTGAGAAGTTTGTGAAACCGGATCTGTGTGTGTTGCGTAACAGATCCCCGTATTGTGAAGTGAGAAGTCTCCATATTGAGACAGTGGAATTAACTAAGTATCGCATAGAGTGGTGTTATACTACTGGTTAGTAGATACTGTATCACGGGTTCATGCCTTGACACTAGATTGGCTACGCTACCACAAAGTCCTAGTGCTCAACAGTCTAGGAAGGCTATATCAACAGTGGCCCGGTGAAGGTGTTGTGCCGATACATATACAAATCTTTTACACAAACTCTTACAATCCTTACAATCCTTACTGCTACATTGGCCAGGTTGTCAGTGAGCGTGGTTCCTGCCTCCAGTAACCACGAGGATGAACCTCCAGGAATTCCCACTACAGAAGTGTTTCTGCCCACCAACCCCCCCCCCCCCTGTAGAAACCACTATCGACAACAGAGAGGATGAGATGATGGATTGCAACAATTGGGTTTTTCAGCATTCTACAGCCTGTGATCCCCCAGCCCTAACTATCCAAGAGTTGTCACCCCCCTTGCCCAACCTAGATGAGTTTCATCTCCTTCCCACACCCCCTCCCCCCCTCCCCCAAACCGCCTCCCAGCAGCCACTACCGCCGTAACCGATTCACCCCTGGCGTAGCTATATTCAAAGCGTAAAAGACCCCCTCCCCAAGCCATTCCAACCCTCAGAAAGTGACCACTGGTCCACCCGTGCCCGGTATCTATCTACCCCAGCTCGGGATGAATGGATCATCTTGAAAAAAGGTCACCTCTGGCAGCCCATCTTTGTCTCCTAAGTTGCCTCCCAAAAACAGCAGAAGTAAAGAGCAGAGAACAGCTCTCCTCCCACTTTCAATGCAGTGGTCGTCAATCCACTCCCATCCCCTCTGACCCAAATCAGTATTGGTGATTGAAACCAAATGTAGTACTCCAGTGAGGTTCACCAAGCAACTACGCCATTAATTAAAGACTGTTGTTAATGAATCGGGGTATGTGACAGATTTGCATGATATATTAGCCACCCCACCCCTCCGCCCACGCTCCCTACCCTATAAACCCCCTTTTTTCCTCCCCTACTTGTAGTAATAGGTTGAAGTGCACCCGGAGCCTTTTCCGGTATTGTATTTACCTAATTTCTCGGATTTAAGGATACCGGCTGTACCGGGTCTATACCGGGCCAGTATAGACCCTGTGCCCTACCTATGAAATGTATAAGAGCCTACCCCAGGGTCAGTACCCCAGATCTTTCAAGAAGGATGGCTGATGAAGAAGGCCTGGGGTCATAGGAGCTAGAAAACCTTCACTTTACGGCGACTGGGGCCATACAAATGCCAGGAACAGAGGTTAGGAAGTAGAGATGCCTAATAAGGAGTGGAATATTTCCAGCACCATCAAGAGAGCGGGAAAAAACCCACAGCCACTTTTCCATGTACACACCTCTCTCATTGGCTTGCTTTGTTATGACAATTTGTATTATCTTTTCTGATCCGTGTATGATTTGTATCGCTATATGTTATTGGCTCACCCCTAATAAGGGGGTGAGTTTTCCTGTCTTCTTCTGATGCACATGACGAGAGCAAAAGCTTGTGATTTTTGTATCATAACTTTATTATATTGCTAAGCAGAATAAAGTGTTTTATTCGTGCAAACTCTGTGTAATTTGTCTTGGTCGCGGACCCCGAGTCTGTTGCTAGTAGTGAGAAAGAGTACATGCCCTTGTGTCTGTAATGAAAGGAGGAAAGTCACTACAGTATGTTGCTGACCAGAGGCGGTGAGTCAGGGAATGGGCTAGCTGGACGAGTTTGAGCTTGTTCGGTTGATAGCGCTGCTGGCTGCAGCGGAAGAATATGTCAAGCTTTCAACTCATCGGTAACCCTGCAAATTGTGATTGTGAGCTTGTACAGAGAGCATCTCAGTAAGTTTTCGTATCTTGAGATAAATAAAGTATTCACAATCTGAACTTTGTGTGTTTAGTCTGGTAGGTTGCCTGATATAGTTAGTTCATCTGCACACGGCAGAACCCGTAACTATCTCTCTACAGATATAACTGATAGAAGAACCATCACTACTGTCTACAATAGCACTCTATAGCAAGTACTGTTGTCTTGCTTACTCCGTACCCTTTCTCTGGTAGCTTTTCAGTGAAGGCACGGCAAAATCCTTTACAATAGTTTTAGTTGAGATAATCACAATATGCAGGAATTATCATCCTTGCCTGATGGTAAACACTCCAAGAACCTCTAGCAGATGGAGCAACACTTGTATAGATATTATCTTATCATGTTTCAACAATTAGCTCTTGTATGTCAATGACAACCAGGTTGGGATTAGTGAAAGTTTTGTTTTGGAAAAACATTATTTTAGTTTAAAGATTAAAAACATAATTTCCATTTTGAATGTAAATCAAAGTAACATTCTACATTGTTATATATATGTATGAATTCAGTTTTTGCGTATAGTGAATTACGTAGAACACTTCAATGAATCTCCAATCACCTAATCAAGTCAGACTAAACTTGATTTACCAGCCAGACTTTGATGGAGTTTGATATTGAATTAACTAAGGAAACAATGACATATATTTGTTACTTACTGCTAAGAAGCGTCTGGGATCTATGACACAAAGCTCCAGCCCAAATTACCATTTCTTGTATTTACGCAGTCTTCTGCTTAAATGCAGCTGCATTTGTTTAGTTCTGTAGTAAATTGATTGTCCTCTAAGGCATAAATACTGTGCGTAAATTGTCAGAATGCCGGCAGTAGTAATATATGAGCAGATCTCCCTACCAAGTGTTTTTTTGTGGATTTGATCTTGGGGGTTATGCAATGAGTTACGACGTTGGGTGAATTCGCCGAGTTTATATTGTATTTCATTTGAGTGGCATTCGAGTGGCATTTAAGTGGCATTTGAGTTTTGATTATTTTTTTACTTAATTTGAAGCCGAGTTTATATTGTATTTTATTTGAAGGGTACTTGAGTGGCATTTGAGTGGCATTTGAGTTTTGATTATTTTTTTACTTAATTTGAACTTATATGGTATATAGATTTTGAATGTATGGCATTCAAGTTTTGATAATTTTTTACATAATTATATACATTTATTACATAATAAGCAGGGGTAAATCTTCCCATATAATATAGCTAGAGCCAGTAAAGACTAAGTAATACAAAGCACCAGGTCTTGTAATGATAATCAATGCAAAGTCTTTTCCTTTACGTCGCATCTTAAAAAATCCTCAAATGAGGTGTGGTAACACGTCTGACATCATACCAAAGAACACTTTTATTTTTCGGTTTTCCCTTTCTACCCAAATATACAACGTTAAACGGAGGGGGGTAATCATCACAGCTGAAGTTTTTAGCTATTTCAACTGGACAAAAAAGTATTTTGGGTTCTAGTTCATTTATATCTGAAGGATCATGGTAGCAAACTTGAGAATATCTACACTTCTCCTTACTTGATGGATGTATCACACCAGTCACTCGTATAATGCTTGGGATAGGAAGATCTTCAAATGTTTTGCAAACCGGAACTTTTGGTGAGTCAATCACTTGAGAACCTTTAGACTTTTCTATGAATCAATATATGATTATATACATTTATTGTATAATAAGTAGGGAAAATCTCTCCATATAATATAGTTAGAGTCAGTAAATAGTAAGTAATACAAAACAGTACAACTTGTAAGGTTTAATCAATACACAGGCTTTTTTTATACATTCATTATCCGCTTGAGACTACCTGTTGTCAGCATTTGATATTGAGTTTACATACCATCAACACCAAGCTGTTCATCAAAATCTTGTAATTCGTTTTCTAGAAAATCCTTAAGAACTTCATCCTCATTATTCGTTTTTGTTAGCACCTCATTGGAATTTGTTTGTGCGCAATACTGCTCCCAATCACTAGCGTTGGTTGAAGAAATGAAGACAACATTGTGGTATGGAATAGGATTTCCATTCTTACTCTGTATTTTTCCTTTGTAAATCATCACACCAGGCGCACATCTTTTAGCTTCCTCGTTGTATCTGATCGGTAGTAAAAGCGTTCTCGTCTCTCTTTTTCCATTCTTTTCAGCGATATAGCGAATGCAATTTACAATGGATTCTTCTCCATTGAATCGGAAAGGAATGAATCTTTTTACAACTTCGATGTAAGCAAAAATGGAACAATCTTTAAAATTGCTGAGATACTCGATGTCGTAAGCGAGTTTGAGTTCTTCTTCACTCATTTTTCTCAGTTTTTCAGCTTCAGCAGTAGCTTCCATTGTGGTTAAGCGTTTTGTGCTGATACGTTTAACATTGTAGTAAGTAGTCTCTGGTTTTTTTGAATTTTTCATCTCACCTAAGTACAAAATGTTGAAAGGTAATGGGTAGTTATCAACATTGAAGCTTTCAACTACTCTACTTGGGCAAACAACTTTTTGAAAACTCGCTCCAGTTGAACTATCAAGATAAGTGAGAATGTAGTAATTTCCGTATGCACCAGTACTCTGTTCAATAGAAACGATTTGCAAAACTGATGGAACAGGAAGTGATGCTAGTGTAAGAAACCCTCCAATCTTTTTCAAATCACATGCCTTCCATTTTTGGAGAGATTTGGCCATCTTGAGAGCTCTGTCAGCATCAGTGAGCAATTCTTTTTGTTCCATATTGTTTGATGTTGTGGGTAAAACCAGTTTTGGAAGAGCTCGTCTCTTTATTGTTGCTTCTTTTGTGACAGAGTTAGAGTTTTTTCTTTTGGAGGGTGTTTTGAATGTTTTTTGTTTGTTTTCGACTGGCTTTAAATCCGTGTAAGAAGCAGAAAAATCCTCCATAGTATTCTAAAAAAGAAATAATATATAATTCAGCTTTTAATGTGGAACTAAAAGATTATTTATTTCATACTTTACATTATAGCTAAACTAATTTTGATCTTTGCTAGGTAGGGAATAATAATTTTTTTAAATTTTACCTTTTATAAAGAGATAGCTCCTAGTAGTTGCAATGGAAGGTGTAGTAGATGTTGCTTCTCCGCTCACTGTTGTAGAACTGGATGCTTTCTGTGTGAAAACAGTGGCTCTTAAATAGCTAAAGTTGCACTGGTTGAACTCTATGAATACCGACCTTCTTTATAATATAACTATGAATCAGAATTTCGTCCAGGCGAAAACCAATGTTTTCGCGGGAATAAATAACTTATTTTCACGCGAATGAAAACTGTTGCTTTCGCGGGAATACAAATTTTATTTTCACGCGGATACAATCCAATGCTTTCGCGGGAATAAATAATTTATTTTCACACGAATAGAAACTGATGCTTTTGCGGGAATACGAATTGTATTTTCACGCGAATACAAACCAATGTTTTCGCGGGAATAAATAATTTATTTTCATGCGAATAGAAACAGTTGCTTTCGCGGGAATAAATAATTTATTTTCACGCGAATAGAAACGGTTGCTTTCGCGGGAATACAAATTTTATTTTCACGCAGATACATACCAATACTTTCTCGGGAATGAATACTTTATTTTCACGCGAAGGGAAACCGTTGCTTTCGCGGGAATAAATAATTTATTTTCACGCGAATAGAAACAGTTGCTTTCGCGGGAATAAGTAATTTATTTTCATGCGAATAGAAACTGTTGCTTTCGCGGGAATACAAATTTTATTTTCACGCGGATACAAACCAATACTTTCGCGGGAATAAATACTTTATTTTCACGCGAAGGGAAACCGTTGCTTTCGCGGAAATAAATAATTTATTTCCACGCGAATAGAAACAGTTGCTTTCGCGGGAATAAATAATTTATTTTCACGCGAATAGAAACTGTTGCTTTCGCGGGAATACAAATTTTATTTTCACGCGGATACAAACCAATACTTTCGCGGGAATAAATACTTTAGTTTCACGCAAATGGAAACCGTTGCTTTCGCGGGAACAAATAATTTATTTTCACGGGAATAGAAACTGTTGCTTTCGCGGGAATACAAATTTTATTTTCACGCGAATACAAACCAATGCTTTCGCGTGGAAATAATTTATTTATTCCCGCGACAGCAACGGTTTCCATTCGCGTGAAACTAAAGTATTTATTCCCGCGAAAGCATTGGTTTGTATCCGCGTGAAAATAAAATTTGTATTCCCGCGAAAGCAACAGTTTCTATTCGCGTGAAACTAAATCATTTATTCCCGCGAAAGCAACGGTTTCCATTCGCATGAAAATAAAGTATTTATTCCCGCGAAAGCATTGGATTGTATCCGCGTGAAAAAAAAATCTGTATTCCCGCGAAAGCATCAGTTTCTATTCGCGTGAAAGTGAATTATTTATTCCCGCGAAAGCATTGGATTGTATCCGCGTGAAAATAAAATTTGTATTCCCGCGAAAGCAACAGTTTCTATTCGCGTGAAAATAAATTATTTATTCCCGCGAAAGCATTGGATTGTATCCGCGTGAAAATAAAATTTGTATTCCCGCGAAAGCAACAGTTTCTATTCGCGTGAAAATAAGTTATTTATTCCCGCGAAAACATTGGTTTTCGCGTGGACAAAATTCTGATTCATAGTTGTATTATAAAGAAGGTTGGTATTCATAAAGTTCAACCAGTGCAACTTTACCTATTTAAGAGCCACTGTTTTCACACAGAAAGCATCCAGTTCTACAACAGTGATCGGAGGAGCAACATCTACTACTACATCCACTGACTATTAAAAGATTTTCTGTGTGAATTTGAAAATTTTCATTGAACTTAAGACTTAATTATCTGACTTAATTATCTCACTTAATTTTTTGTCTACTTAAAAAGTAATGCTTTTACACAATAAATCACTCGTTCTAACAGCAGTAACTGAAGCCTCAACATCTACTATATAATATACCAACTGACTACTAGGAGTTTTATTCACAAGGTAAAATTTATTAGCTGAGACATTTAACTTACCTTTTTATGTGCTATTGTCACTTCTATTAAAAAGTAATGATTTTATTGTTATTATAGTGCTATGAAAACAGAAGAGGATGATACTGATGTAGACATACATAAGGAATGGGAATGGCTCATGAAAAATCAAAATGATATCAGTTTTTCAAACGCTGATAATGAATACATAAATGATGAATGCAATGCTGAATATGAAAATGACATGGAGATGGAACTTGAAAATGCTTTTCAAGACAAACCTTCGACTTTTCAAGTTTCAGCAACTACTGAAAATACAATAGTCTTTGATAAGCAGTAAGTTTTAAAATCATAAATTAATAACGTTAGTAGAGTAATTTTTTTGCTGTTTTTTTTATAGTCATCTCATGAATCAGCAAAAATAATACATTATCTTCTTATTGTAGACAGGACTCAGAATATCAGAAAATTAATGTAAAAGAGGGAGTTGGGAATTCATGTCATAGTACACAGTAAGTTTTTAAAAACCTAACTAATAATAATGTTTGAGCCTTTTTTCCTAATTCCATTTTAAAAATTAATTGATAATGGTGTTTAAGTCATTTTTTCTTCTGTTACATTTCATACAAAATGTATGTGAATGTTTTATAGAACAACTATTATGTCTTAACATTTCTATTGTAGACAAAGTTTAAATTATCGGGAGGAGAATGTAGAAGAAAAAACCCTGAAATTTCCCCTAATTGGAAATGGTTAGAAGAAAATCTCATTTGTTTTCGTTTACCCGATGAAACAATCAATCAAATAGGATTTGGTGCTGAGCCTTCACCACCAAAGACTAGCATAATAGCTCAAGATGTAGAGCCGGTTGTGGAGGAGATAGTTGAAGAAAATGAGAATGATCCAATGATAGAAAATGAAGAAGAAGAAGAAGAAGAAGAAGAAGAAGAAGAAGAAGAAGAAGAGGAAGAAGCACAAGAGGAAGAACAAGAAGAAGAAATGGAAGATTTAAATTTTGAAAGACCTACCCAAGCATCAACCCTAGGTATTGTTGACGATAGCACAGCTCCAACTTTTCAAGATGAAGAATGGGATGATTTGATAGCTAGATATTGGGAAGCTATGAAAACGAAACATAGAGCTGGAAAAGTCATAGAACTTTTAAATGTAAGACTTTGGGATGGGATTTCAAGAGACCAAGCTGATACCTACCAAAATGACTATCATGATTCAAGAGTGTTAGAATTGCTAAAAAAAGTTTGGAGACAATTGAGCTCGAGAGCAAAAGTCAACTGTAGCGTAGGTTGTATACTAGAAAATAAAAATGATGGTGAACTCCGATACTTTCACTCATCATCAAACAATGCTACTGTATATCCAAAAGCTAAACTGATTGAAACTGAAGGAGATCTTGATGACTTCTTTGTCGATGTTATGGAGACTGATCATTGTACAAATAGCTTGAGACGGAGACCAAATACGACTTGGAGATTGATGTTAATCACAAACATTTCGTTTTATTTCTACAAACTACTCGGAATGCGAAAAGTTGGATCACCACCAGAGCATTTACCCTCTCACCTCATTAACAACAGACACATACGAACCATGTTAAAAAACACAAAAGGAAAACAAATTACCGACAATCTTTGTTTTTTTAGATGTCTAGCATTACACAAAGAACTACAAAAAAACGGTGGAATTGCAAAAGATCCGATAATTAAGGAGGTGAAGGAGTACCAACAACAATATCATAGTTTCATCTATGGTGATGGTGGTAAGAGGTGTGATGGGAAAGGAGTGACAGAAGCTGATTTATTGCTTTTGGAGCGAGCATTTCAACTGAAGATAACAGTGTTTTCTTTAAATGATGATATGACTTCAACAGTTATTTGGAATTCAAACTCCAGTTATAAGGAGAATCTATATTTGGATCTTTATATCAATCACTTCAGTCTTATTACAAACTTGGAAGGATATGTCAAAGCCTACAGATGTCCAACCTGTTCTACTTGTTATGACAGATTGGGGAATCTGAAAAGACACAGATGTTCAATCTCAGAGGCAACAACTATGCAGTTTTCTGGAGGGCAATACAGTCCTACTGCTACAATATTCGACAAACTGAAGGTTCAATTCGGGATAGATATCGGGTCAGATGATTCCTTGAGATACTATCTGTTTTTTGCAACATTCGACATAGAGTGTTTGTTACCTAATTGCGAAAAAGATCGAGGTACAGACACAACCATTTACACGAATGAGCATAAACTTTTAAGTATTTCAATTTGTTCAAACGTACCAGGCTTCAACAACCCGTGTTGTATTGTCAACAAAGGGGATGATGATGAATGCGTTGGAAGGTTCATTGACTACTTGGATGATATTAGTGAAGAATCATATAGCCGATTGGAAAAACAATTTTCGCGAATCATAAGACAGATAAAAGGTGAATTACAACGACTGGAAGAAGCTGAAGAAAAGTTTCGTAGTGATTTTGAAAAAAATCGTTTCAGACGTAGAACAGGAGCTGAAAAAGTTCTGGATGATTTGTACAGCTATATGAAAAAACTCCCTATTCTAGGTTTCAATTCACAGACTTATGATGTCAATGTGATGAAAGGAAAACTGCTTCAAAAATTGAAAGATGTCTCCGACACAGATTTTGATTTTGTTATAAAAAAGGAACCAAGATGCCTGTTATCGGAATAGGATCTTTTTTGTTTTTAGATTGTACAAACTTCATCGCTCCTGGATATAGCTATGAAATGTATCTCAAAGCATACAAATGTGAAGCCGGAAAAGGATTTTTTCCTTATGAATGGATGAAAGACTTGGAACAACTTAATCAAGAACATCTACCACCAAGAGAAGCTTTTTACAGCTCTTTAAAACAAAAGAATATCAGTGAAGAAGAGTACATAATTTGTCAAGAAACATGGAAAAATAATGACATGAAGACAATGAGGGATTTTTTAAAATGGTACAACAACTTGGATGTAAAACCATTTGTTCAAGCGTTGGAAAGACAAAGATCGATCTACAGAGAGCATGGGATTGATATGTTAAAAGACGGTATATCTTTACCAGGATTAGCGATTCAATGGATGTTCAACAAAGCTCCTCAACCACCTCCTCCATACCTCTCTACACACTTGGATTTCCATGAACTTGGTAACTCATTTCGACAGACTCTCCCAATTTGTCTGCTTGACAACTGCAATGCAGAACTTTATCCTCTAATAAAGAAAAACATAGTTGGTGGGCCAAGTCTAGTGATGCATAGATATCACGAAAAAGGTATAACTAAAATTAGAGAACATTGGTTGGGAAAAGAAGCAAAGGTTTGTGATAGAATCTATGGAGTTGATGCAAATGCGCTCTATTTATGGTGTATGATGCAATCAATGCCTACCGGCTATCCTCGAAGAAGAAAAATCGAAAACTCCTTTGTCGCTGAACCAGTAAAATTTAGCAAGATAGCTCATAGCTGGTTACAGTTCCAAATGTTCTCAAAAAAAATCAATATCAGACATCAGCTCAATGGAGGAGAAGTTACTCTCGGACAGCGAGGATTACCAGTTGATGGATTCTGTGTTGAAAATCGTCATGTCTTTCAATTCCACGGATGTTTTTGGCATGGACACGACTGCTCTTATAACAACGCTAAAGAGCAAGAGCTTCAAGCTAGTGGAAGAAAATCAAAAGCAAATCTGTTTAAAACTACGATGGAAAATGAAGAATATCTTCGAGCATTAGGTTACACTGTAATCTCGATTTGGGAGTGTGACTGGATGAAGCGTGTAAAAACTCATACAAATTTACAAAAATTTGTCAACACGTTTTACAATTCTTTCTACCCTAAAATACTTGAAAAAAAGCTGAATCAAGAAGAAGTGTTGGAGAGAGTTCAATCAGAAGAATTCTTCGGATTTGTTGAATGTGACATCGAAGTTCCTGAGGAAGAGGAAGAAAAGTTCTCCGAAATGCCTCCGATTTTTAAAAATACGATGTTAACCAGAGAACACTTGAGCGATGAAATGAAAGTCTTTGCTGAAGCCGAAGGGTTTTTAAAGACTCCTCAACGCTCATTAGTTGGAAGTATGTACGGAGATAAGATATTGCTAATGAGTCCTTTGTTAAAATGGTACTTGAAACAAGGATTGAAAGTCACCAAAGTTTATCAGCTAATAGAATATATTCCTAGAAAAGCTTTTGAAGCTTTTGGAACATCGGTTTCAGAGGCTAGGAGAATGGGAGATGTAGACCCTAGTCAAGAATTACTCTCTACTACTAGCAAGTTGGTAGGAAATGCTGCTTATGGAAAAACAATCACTGATAAAGAAAAACATACCACCATCAAGTTCATCGAAGGTGCCAGAAAAGCTTCATTTCGTATCAGAGGAAACAAATTTATCTCCATGGAAGAGATAGCAGATGATTTTTATCAAATCGTAACCTGTAAACAGCTAGTAAGTTTTAAAACAATTATTTTGCAATTCAAAATTTATATTCCACAAGTTTACTTTGCTAATCAGTATCACCATCATTTCAGCTAACTATGAATGTTCCAGTACACTTGGGTTTCTCCGTGCTACAGTATGCTAAACTGAGAATGCTACAGTTTTACTACGACTTTATGGATAAGTAAGTAAAACCTAATTCCCTACTATTATCATGTATAAGTAAGTAAAACTTCCAAATAATTGAAGCAATCTTTTTATTTATAGATATATTGACAGAAGTGATTTTCAATATGTTGAAATGGATACAGATAGCGCATACATGGCGTTGAGCGGAACATTAGAAACACTGGTAAAACCAAGTATGAAAAAAGAGTTTTACAATGAATATGGTGATTGGTTTCCACGACCATACTGTGACAAACATAGAGATGAATTTTTAAGAATCAAAACAATGGGTTTAGAATGGAGCATGCAAGAATGTTGTGAAAAAGTACTAAAACATGGAAAAAGAACACCTGGATTGTTTAAAGAGGAATTTACCGGAGATGGAATTGTTGCTCTTAACTCTAAATCCTATTATTGCTGGGGAGAAAAAGGAAACAAGTTTAGCTCAAAAGGTTTGAACAAACGAATTAATCAATTGAACAAAGAAAGTTATCTAAATGTATTGAACACAAAAAAGTCGTTTATGGGTAAAAATCGAGGATTTGTAGTAAAGGATAAAAAAATGTTGACATACAAGCAAATAAAGCGAGGACTCACATATTTTTATGCTAAAAGACGAGTGTGTTCTGATGGAGTATCTACCGAACCTACTTTGGCTTAAATAAAAACCTTCATAATAGTCTTCTTTTTAGAATAGTTACTATAACTATATATATATATAATACAAAAAATCATTCATTGTATATATATATACATATATATATAGACTTGATCTCAAAATGCTGATGTCATGTAGTCTCAAGTGAATAAATGAAGGTTATAGTACTTTGTACTACATAAAATCTACAGTAAATTTTAATAGATATAATGTTTTCTATTACAATTATTCCCCAAATACTGTAAATTTTAACCATATAGAAGCTAATTTGAGGATTTTTTAAGATGCAATATAAAGAAAAAGACTTTGCATTGATTATCATTACAAGACCTGGTGCTTTGTATTACTTAGTCTTTACTGACCCTAGCTATATTATACAAGGATATTTTCCTGCTTATTATGTAATAAATGTATTTATTCAAGCTAGATATAACTCCTCTCTCCTCTCTCTCAAAATACTATATGAGTTCGAGTTATGTAAAAAATTATCATAACCTAAATGCCATACATTCAAAATTTAGATGCCATATAAGTTCAAATTAAGTAAAAAAATAATCAAAACTCAAATGCCACTTAAATGCCACTCAAATGCCACTCAAGTACCCCTCAAATAAAATACAATATAAACTCGGCAAATTCATTCAACGCCGTAACCCATTGCATCACCCCAGATTATGACCCCACAAAAAAACACTTGGTAGGGAGATCTGCTCATATATTACTACTGCCGGCAGATCCAAAGTATCTCAGCCAATCTCTTAAGACTTCGCTTTTATTCGCCATCTTTGGCCAAGGGTACTACTGGATGGGCAATGCCTTGAACAAATCTCAGAAAGTTTGACTAGTAACTCCGCAACACTAGCTTGGGGACTGACTGTAGTAAACTTTGTAGACTATATTGTTCCGGATAAGTATAGTGAAGGAATATGGCCCACTTTCAAGTACATTGCTAGCCAGCAATGCCAAATAACTACAACAGCAACAAAAGCTACACCTTAAAGTCCAAACTGAGTTCTTCCCGGACTCACAGCACTCAGCTGCTATACAACACATTCCTTCTCTCAGTATTAGTTAACAGGTTCAACAGACCACACAGCACTTCAGCAATAAAATAGTTTATTCCCAGAATGATACAAAAATCCAGTCCTTCCTGATCGAGTCAAAGTTACTCTGCCAGACTGTGGTCTAGCTTTTGTAAAAAATTCATAAGTTACAAAATAACTATGTAAGGTAACTATTAATCTAAGGTACAATAAAATATCATAAAATTAATTATTATTATCAAATATTTACTAACAGCAGCACATTGCAATCTGACAAATAGTCTTTGTCTTGATCTCCTGCCCAGTGGATGTAGGCCAAAGTTGGAGCACAAAGTCACTCCCATCCATGAACCATTGAAAGTGACCACCTTTAACTGTTTTGCTGTCAGACCCAAAGTAGGAGAAAGAAGTACAGATCCAGAGTTCTCTGATGAACTATTTACAGAAGATCCTGTACCCGTCCATCCCTCCATGGCCAAACGAAGATACAGATCAAAGAGGCAGCATTCATCTTGACCAACAGTCTCAGATGTCCGTCCAACCAAGGCAGTGGCATACCCCCTCGATCGGCTATACCAGCCAAGTTATTTCTTGCCAGACAAACTAGAGAGAAATTCAGCATCTATACTGGTGGACAAAGATTGGACCATCAACCTGCTCTCTCAACACACCTTCAACAAGCTGTCTTTGGCTACCCGGAGCTGTATACGGGAGAGTGACACTCACCGACGGATGGCGAATGGCTACCATATTTCATTTTATTGTACTATCAAACTGCCCTTCTGAATTCGAGACATTAAACTGGAGGTTACGTTTTGTAGTCAGTCCTATTGATGAGGATATGATAATCAGAACTCCATTTCTAATGTTGCGTCAGTGCGACATAAAATTTGATGATGCTCTGATGGTTCTAGATGGACATGAACTCCCTTGCACAGATTAACACGAGAGGTTACTCGCAAGTAAAGTGCAAGTATACAGAAATACAGACATTCTCCTGCTCTGAGGCAACAGCTCTGTGTAGGTTGAGCACCAGAACTACCCCCAACTTGGTGGAGTGAAAGGGCAAGCAGATGCTCCACTTGTAGCTGTCAGTCTCAATCAGCCCTATTGACAAGAACACGACTTGATAAGATAACTAAATCCCACAGTCCAGCCTGTCAAGCTAAAAGCGGGAAAGAAGATGGACCAGTACATTGCAGGCTCGCCTGAAGAGTGTGTTGTGTAAGATCCAGAAAGCAGCGATGCCAGACCACAAGCTGTATGATGCACATCCTGTGCCAACACACCTCCACAAGCTGTACGATGCACATCCTGTGCCAACACACCTCCACAAGCTGTATGATGCACATCCTGTGCCAACACACCTCCACAAGCTGTATGATGCACATCCTGTGCCAACACACCTCCACAAGCTGTATGATGCACATCCTGTGCCAACACCGTGCATCCACAAGCTGTATGATGCACATCCTGTGCCAACACCGTGCCTCCACAAGCTGTATGATGCACATCCTGTGCCAACACCGTGCATCCACAAGCTGTATGATGCACATCCTGTGCCAACACCGTGCCTCCACAAGCTGTATGATGCAGAGCTTCACCACTGCAGTGACACGGAAAGTTCCTGCCAGCTGGCACATCTTGTAAGCCGGTACGAAGCAGTCTTCAGTAAAGGGAGCGGGACATGGGGCGAGTTGAATTGGTAAAACCCAGTATCCCATTTTTTCTGGTTACCAAACCCTGTATGACAACAGCAAGTTCTACTGCATGATTTATCACTCCTTATTAACTATTTATCAAAGGGTCATAAATAAGGGGGCACAGAAGGGGAGAACTGTCATTTAGGACCCCGAGTTGATGACTAAACTGGGTAATCCACTTGGTGTCAGCTCAAGATGACAATCTGGGCCAGTATACCTGGAACTACCCTGTTCCAGTGCAACAGTTACTGTATATATACAGCTCTTATAGCGAGTGGCCGGTCTCACCGGCATATCCTGCTGCAGTATCAATCGATGAATATCTAAATGTGAATTGGAGCAGGGTACTAGATGAAGGAGAAAACTGATGTTCACATGACCTCATCACAAATCTGCCTACGTTTTTAAATGCCAAGAGGATAAAAGCATAGCTAAACGATATCAAATTAGATCTTACTTGAATTACAAAAGTAGTTTTTTCCTTGTTCATGTATTTATGTTTGCTCTAATTACAAAACTTCTCCATACTTTCCGTTAAATAACTTTCATATGAATGTGTCAGCTTTCAGATCTTTCTGATGTTGGTTTTTTGTAAAAGCCAAGACTTTAAAGCAAATGCTAAATGTAGACCGAAATGATTGGCTACAAAAAGGCAGGGAAAGAAAATAGCTCATTTGTAAGTTATTTTATTGAAAATTTATACAAAAAAAATCAAATTAAAATAAAAATGTGCCATTGAGCGATTCTGAGATTTCTCCTGGAAGTTCTTACTAGTAATTCCCGACAATATATTTGTATACATACCGTATTTTTACAGCTTTACAGAAAGCATTGAAGCTTACCGCTTATTATTGAAAAGCTGCGTTCTGAATTAGACATAGATATGAGTTTATTAAGTTATTTATTGTTGTGGTGGATTTTACTGACTACATACAGTGACCACTACTGCGCAGAGGCCCCCCTGTTGGTGGTTACCACAGGCATGCCTCCCCTTATTATGACAGACGAAGGCCAGCCTCTGTTATGGCAATTACATTGCTCTCATAAGTATTTATTATTACTTCGGCACTCAGTATTTACTATACCGACCCTGGGTTGCTATCCCGGGTCGGTAACAAGATGGCCGCCATGGCCAGGATGATGTAACCTAGCCTGAGAGCCTTCAGATGCCACCTCCCAAAGATAACTACCCTTGGATAAAGGAGACAGTGGACCCAAGGCTGTGTAACGCCCAGGAACAATATTAACCAATCACTGGCCAAGTTGCTTGTGAACTCCGCCTCTTACTTATGGGCATCAGTGATGTTTTACTTACCTAGCTATCTTATTGGACAATGTCATTGTTATATATATTATATTGTGCCTTTATATCATATAACTTCCTGCCATGCTTCCTGTGCATGGCAGTTATTTTCCACAACTCTGCCTATAAAAGGGAGAAGTTTTCTTATAATCATTGCACTTACTGTTATGGCAAGAGTGTGTTCTCTTGCTTTGTATTGCCAGTCTTACCTGTTATTCTGTAATGAATAAATGGTCTATACACACAAAACTATGCTGTGTATGTCTGAGCCGAGGGCTCCTTGCTACCGTTGTTAAAGTTAGCCACTCGCTTTGCAACACTGCGTTGTACCGATTCGGTACTGGGTCACCTCTGGGTTGAGGTCGACCACCACTTGTCAGGCCTGAAGAGGCTGACTGCCTTGTTGTGGCTGCACAGACGGCGCGTCTGCCAGCACAACCCCCTAGCGGAAGGTAGTGGACATAAAAATCCGCTACATTGTGAAGGCTTTCAGTGGCATTTAATAGATGTTATGATAAACATACCCCTATACACCCCAGTACACCCCTTTACACTCCTTTACACCCCTGTACACTTCTTTACACTCTTTTACACGTCTATACACCCCTGTAAACCCATGTAAACCTCTGTACACCCCGTTTCAATTTTTTACATCTTTGTATATTCCTGTGTATGCTGTTACATTCCTGTACACTCCTGTTTATTCCCCTGCACACACTTATACACCCCTGAACACACCTGTTTACATCCCTGTACATACTTGAACACCCCTGTACCCCACTGTACACCCCTGTACACACTGGTACACACTGGTACACTCATGTACACCATTTTACACTCTTTACAACCCTGTACATTGAGTTCAAAAAATAAGCTTCTATGTTTTTACATAAAAAATGGGGATTTAAATCTGGAAATCTAATCAAACTTCATCAAACAACATCATCAAAAGGTTTTGTCATTTTATGCTTGAATTGAAAGTATACGTGTGCGAGCATATTGTGATCGATGTTTTCGTCTGCTCACTTTATCTATTTAATCCTTATTTTAACAGATAAAATACGTCCACCAAAAAAAGTAACTGCTAGCATAATCTCTGAGAGAGGTAAAAATGCAGTAGCGCTAGTGCAAGTGGAAGTAGATGACAACTCTATTCAACGCCTTTTAGCAGTCTTCTGCTCTGAAGTAGGGTCTAATAGCTTAGACGTGCGTGTAATGATTGACACAGAAATTGATGCCACAGGTAACATTAACTTTTAATTAATTTACATTTGACTCTGTTGATCAGTTAGCTAAACAGTTCCAGGTGAACTTGAGACATTTCTCTGCACGGTTATCTATACGCTTGAGCGCCCACAGTTGTGCAGGTGCGTTACAGCTATAGCTTCAAGCCAGCAGGAGAGACATTCTCGCCTTAAAATTATTTATATCTTGGCATGAGTCCCATGCTACTTTGTTTACTCTTGATTAGCCAATCGTATATTTATACACTTCTGTGATTTTGTTGCTCATTTATAAGCACTTGCTTATAGCCCAGCCGGCCAGTATTATTTAGTCAGTAATAGTGCTCAGACATTGTATTGTAAGAGACTGCCTAGGACTTGTGCGTGTTTAGCGTTAGCGACACAGCTGAGGGAGGTTCAGACTACAACAGAGAAAGTCCCAACAACTGTACAGAAGACGTTTGGACTCTATACCTCTGGTAGTCAACCCAATGGCCAACTTGAGCTGTGTACCTCTGGTAGTCAACCCAATGGTCAACTTGAGCTGTATACCTCTGGTAGTCAACCCAATGGCCAACTTGAACTCTCTACCTCTGGTAGTCAACCCAATGGTCAACTTGGGCTGTATACCTCTGGTAGTCAACCCAATGGCCAACTTGAACTCTCTACCTCTGGTAGTCAACCCAAGGGCCAACTTGGACTCTGTACCTCTGGTAGTCCACCCAATGGCCAACTTGAACTCTGTACCTCTGGTAGTCAACCCAAGGGCCAACTTGGACTCTGTACCTCTGGTAGTCCACCCAATGGCCAACTTGAACTCTGTACCTCTGGTAGTCAACCCAATGGCCAACTTGAGCTCTATACCTCTGGTAGTCAACCCAATGGCTAACTTGAGCTCTGTACCTCTGGTAGTCAACCCAATGGTCAACTTGGACTCTCTACCTCTGGTAGTCAACCCAATGGCCAACTTGAACTCTGTACCTCTGGTAGTCAACCCAATGGCCAACTTGAGCTCTATACCTCTGGTAGTCAACCCAATGGCCAACTTGAACTGTATACCTCTGGTAGTCAACCCAATGGCCAACTTGAGCTGTATACCTCTGGTAGTCAACCCAATGGCCAACTTGAGCTCTATACCTCTGGTAGTCAACCCAATGGTCAACTTGAACTCTGTACCTCTGGTAGTCAACCCAATGGTCAACTTGAGCTCTGTACCTCTGGTAGTCAACCCAATGGCCAACTTGAGCTCTATACCTCTGGTAGTCAACCCAATGGCCAACTTGAACTCTGTACCTCTGGTAGTCAACCCAATAGCCAACTTGAACTCTGTACCTCTGGTAATCAACCCAATGGCCAACTTGAGCTGTATACCTCTGGTAGTCAACCCAATGGCCAACTTGAGCTCTATACCTCTGGTAGTCAACCCAATGGTCAACTTGAGCTCTATACCTCTGGTAGTCAACCCAATGGTCAACTTGAACTCTGTACCTCTGGTAGTCAACCCAATGGCCAACTTGAGCTCTATACCTCTGGTAGTCAACCCAATGGCCAACTTGAACTCTGTACCTCTGGTAGTCAACCCAATAGCCAACTTGAACTCTGTACCTCTGGTAATCAACCCAATGGCCAACTTGAGCTGTATACCTCTGGTAGTCAACCCAATGGCCAACTTGAGCTCTATACCTCTGGTAGTCAACCCAATGGTCAACTTGAGCTCTATACCTCTGGTAGTCAACCCAATGGCCAACTTGAACTCTGTACCTCTGGTAGTCAACCCAATGGTCAACTTGAGCTCTGTACCTCTGGTAGTCAACCCAATGGTCAACTTGAGCTCTATACCTCTGGTAGTCAACCCAATGGTCAACTTGAACTCTGTACCTCTGGTAGTCAACCCAATGGTCAACTTGAGCTCTATACCTCTGGTAGTCAACCCAATGGTCAACTTGAGCTCTATACCTCTGGTAGTCAACCCAATGGCCAACTTGAACTCTGTACCTCTGGTAGTCAACCCAATGGTCAACTTGAGCTCTGTACCTCTGGTAGTCAACCCAATGGTCAACTTGAGCTCTGTACCTCTGGTAGTCAACCCAATGGCCAACTTGAGCTCTCTACCTCTGGTAGTCAACCCAATGGCCAACTTGAACTCTGTACCTCTGGTAGTCAACCCAATGGCCAACTTGAACTCTGTACCTCTGGTAGTCAACCCAATGGTCAACTTGAACTCTGTACCTCTGGTAGTCAACTCAATGGTCAACTTGAACTCTGTACCTCTGGTAGTCAACCCAATGGTCAACTTGAACTCTGTACCTCTGGTAGTCAACTCAATGGTCAACTTGAACTCTGTACCTCTGGTAGTCAACCCAATGGTCAACTTGAACTCTGTACCTCTGGTAGTCAACCCAATGGCCAACTTGAACTGTGTACCTCTGGTAGTCAACCCAATGGCCAACTTGAACTCTATACCTCTGGTAGTCAACCCAATGGCCAACTTGAGCTCTATACCTCTGGTAGTCAACCCAATGGCCAACTTGAACTCTATACCTCTGGTAGTCAACCCAATGGCCAACTTGAGCTCTATACCTCTGGTAGTCAACCCAATGGCCAACTTGAGCTCTCTACCTCTGGTAGTCAACCCAATAGCCAACTTGAACTCTGTACCTCTGGTAATCAACCCAATGGCCAACTTGGACTCTGTACCTCTGGTAGTCCACCCAATGGCCAACTTGAACTCTGTACCTCTGGTAGTCAACCCAATGGCCAACTTGAGCTCTATACCTCTGGTAGTCAACCCAATGGCCAACTTGAACTCTGTACCTCTGGTAGTCAACCCAATGGCCAACTTGAACTCTATACCTCTGGTAGTCAACCCAATAGCCAACTTGAACTCTGTACCTCTGGTAATCAACCCAATGGCCAACTTGGACTCTGTACCTCTGGTAGTCCACCCAATGGCCAACTTGAACTCTGTACCTCTGGTAGTCAACCCAATGGCCAACTTGAGCTCTATACCTCTGGTAGTCAACCCAATGGCTAACTTGAGCTCTGTACCTCTGGTAGTCAACCCAATGGCTAACTTGAGCTGTATACCTCTGGTAGTCAACCCAATAGCCAACTTGAACTCTGTACCTCTGGTAATCAACCCAATGGCCAACTTGAACTCTGTACCTCTGGTAGTCAACCCAATGGCCAACTTGAGCTCTATACCTCTGGTAGTCAACCCAATAGCCAACTTGAACTCTGTACCTCTGGTAATCAACCCAATGGCCAACTTGAGCTGTATACCTCTGGTAGTCAACCCAATGGCCAACTTGAGCTCTGTACCTCTGGTAGTCAACCCAATGGCCAACTTGAACTCTCTACCTCTGGTAGTCAACCCAATGGTCAACTTGAACTCTATACCTCTGGTAGTCAACCCAATGGTCAACTTGAGCTCTGTACCTCTGGTAGTCAACCCAATGGCCAACTTGAGCTCTCTACCTCTGGTAGTCAACCCAATGGTCAACTTGAGCTCTGTACCTCTGGTAGTCAACCCAATGGCCAACTTGAGCTCTGTACCTCTGGTAGTCAACCCAATGGTCAACTTGGACTCTCTACCTCTGGTAGTCAACCCAATGGCCAACTTGAGCTGTGTACCTCTGGTAGTCAACCCAATGGTCAACTTGAACTCTATACCTCTGGTAGTCAACCCAATGGTCAACTTGAGCCGTATACCTCTGGTAGTCAACCCAATGGCTAACTTGAACTCTATACCTCTGGTAGTCAACCCAATGGTCAACTTGAACTCTATACCTCTGGTAGTCAACCCAATGGTCAACTTGAACTCTGTACCTCTGGTAGTCAACCCAATGGTCAACTTGAACTCTGTACCTCTGGTAGTCAACCCAATGGCCAACTTGAACTCTATACCTCTGGTAGTCAACCCAATGGTCAACTTGAACTCTGTACCTCTGGTAGTCAACCCAATGGCCAACTTGAACTCTGTACCTCTGGTAGTCAACCCAATGGCCAACTTGAGCTGTATACCTCTGGTAGTCAACTCAATGGCCAACTTGAGCTCTATACCTCTGGTAGTCAACCCAATGGCCAACTTGAGCTCTATACCTCTGGTAGTCAACCCAATGGCCAACTTGAGCTGTATACCTCTGGTAGTCAACTCAATGGCCAACTTGAACTCTGTACCTCTGGTAGTCAACCCAATGGTCAACTTGAACTCTCTACCTCTGGTAGTCAACCCAATGGTCAACTTGAACTCTCTACCTCTGGTAGTCAACCCAATGGTCAACTTGAACTCTCTACCTCTGGTAGTCAACCCAATGGCCAACTTGTACTCTATACCTCTGGTAATCAACCCAATGATAAAGTTGCTATAACTACTGGCTTATTTAGTTCACTTTGACCGTTATATATTGTAGTGGATTTTTATTACCACATTTTCTGCCTTAAGGTCCCCCTGGCAACTGCAGAGTGTCAGGCATGCCTTCCATGAGTCTGGTACTTGCTACTAACAGAAGCACATTTTAACATGCAGGTATAAACCCTGCGGGCTCTGCAGGCAACCCTGCCGGCCCTGCAGACAATTGACCAACCTTGTAACTACCACTATTGAACCTGCAGTTACAGCTGTAGCAGATTTTTACTTCCTTCTACTTTCTGCTAGGCGTTGCCACCACACAGATTGTTTGTCTGTCGGCACAATTAAACAGTCAGCTTTCCTAGGTTTGACAAAGAACAGTCGACCTCTCCCCAGAGGTGACCCCTTGCTGGGATGGCACAAACAACTGCTTGGAAACAGAGTAAACTTTTTTACCAGCTGTGGTGAGCCTTTGGCTCAAACATATATACTTGATGTATACTCAATGCTTTCGAGCAATATATAACCTTTATTCATAGCAGAATACAAAGGTGGCAATATAATACAAGGCTGTCAGATAATGCAATGAGATACGAAAAAGCTCGGCTTTTTATAGGTAGATTCACAAAAAGTGGCAGGAAGTGTTTGGCCTAGTTTGCCAAACACTTCAATCACACTTAAAACTTATGATAGTTAGCCAATGATAATAGGTATAATAGTACTGTCCAATCATATATGAGTAAACATGTTAAAAAGAACTGGTGCCCAGAAGTTAGGGCCAAAGTCTATAGGTATTTTGACCAGTAACAGTTTAGTACTTCTTCTTGTAGTAGTTCCTAGTCTTTTAGAGTCTTTGGTCCAACTTTCCCGACTTCTGAAGGTAGTAAAGCTTCTGGATGTGGGTTCTAGATGTTCTTAGACTGTATTTTCTCCCTCAGTGGATGGAATCCATCTTGGTGCCGACCCGAGATAGCTACCCAGGACCAGGGTAGTAATTACTTTGTGCCTGTATAGAGTGATGCAGGGCTGGTATAGCAATAAATGCCTATTCCATCGCTATTAAAGCAACTGCAGTCAATCCCGGCTTATTTGATTGCTCAATTCGACTTGCCTGATGCTTGCAGACTATCAGGGGGGCATTTGCTAAGTAGCGGTCACATGTGGTAATTGGTAAAATTCACTACACCACTACCGACCCTGCAGCCAAACTACACCGAGTCAGGGATAAAAGAACTAGCCTAGCTTGAGAACCCACACTAGTCTCAAATAGTACAGAAGCCTGAATCCACAACATAATACCATCAGAATGACCAGAAGCCTTGGACATCAAGCTATATCAGCCTAAGAACTTAGTGATGGTGCAACACAGACAGCGACTCTGCAGTATTGCTCGGCCTCGTACTTCTGGCCGCATTATCTATTTAACTTATTTAGCCTATCTGATTACTTGCTATTTATAATCCGTTTGTTGATTTGTACATTTATGCCCTACTTATTTGTTATTTGCCACCTCCGTAAGTAGGACAATCAATCCTGTGCTTCTGCCACTTATAGGCAGAGTTTTTCCTACACTCCTTGCGATCTGTATCAAGATACTACTGGTGATTGTTCCAAGTTAGCAAGATACATTGCCACTGTTGTTTTGCACTGAGTGCTGTGAAATAATAAACCGGTTATTACTCCGAAGCATTGAGTCGTCAGTCTGAGCTGTGTGTTCTGTTACAGTTGTCGAGTTGAAGATACTGCTCTGTTGAAGTTGTTTGTGAAATAACCTCTGTTGAAGAGAGGTTTTGTTGGTGGCATTTGGGCCAGCCCCACGAAACTCGCTACAATACCACACAAATCCGCTACAATACCACACAAATCCGCTACAATACCACACAAATCCGCTACAATACCACACAAATCCGCTACAATATCACACAAATCCGCTACAATACCACACAAATCCGCTACAATACCACACAAATCCGCTACAATACCACACAAATCCGCTACAATACCACACAAATCCGCTACAATACCACACAAATCCGCTACAATACCACACAAATCCGCTACAATACCACACAAATCCACTACAATACCACACAAATCCGCTACAATACCACACAAATCCGCTACAATACCACACAAATCCGCTACAATACCACACAAATCCGCTACAATATCACACAAATCACGCCCAACAAATTGCCTACCAGGAAATAAAATAAAGTATACCATAACACATTGACCGCTGGCAATCTGTAATAGCTAGTTTTGGTAACCCATTTGTACAACTGGGCTAGCTGTTCAGTTGAAACAGTTTGATACTTGAACCACATGTCTAATATTGTAACAAATTGTAGAACATTCAGGTAGCAAATACATGTAAGTGTCATAGCCCCCTTTAATTACACTCCTGTCCCGTATCCCCATGGTAAAGTAGCGAAACAGAGATAGCCTCCACTTGGGATGATAACTCCCAACTTCTTACAAAAGTCTATACTGTTCCCGTTCCCGCCTCCAAGTCCAGTATCCCTGTATACAGTTCTATAGCGGCTATATCGGCTCGGCATAGCCACCCACGTCACTAATAGCGTTTACATAGCTCCTACACCGTCCCTGGTAGTGATTCACTTGGAAAATGGAAGTGCCTAAGGACAGCTGTATGAGATAGCCCACTTAAGAAGGTACATAAAGAGAGACTGAGGTGTTGAAACACAAGCTCAGGAAATAGAGATGCCTTATAAGGAGCCTAAGCTTCCTGCACTCGGGATGGGACAATTCACATTATAAGTAGTCTTGCTATATACAATTTGAATGATTGGGTGGTATTGCTTGCTTTTTATTGTTATGTATTGGTGAAATGTTTGTACTGTATTCTGGGATTGGTTTATCACTAACAAAGGGACAAAGGTTTTTCTCCGTGTTATATATAGAATACTGTATTGATATCTTTTATCAGCATTTGCTCAGATCTTTAACTGTTTACATCCGACATATTGCTGAATAGTCTGAAAATTTTGAGTCAAAAGTTGGGTGAAGATCATGGTTTCACTAGAGTCAGTGGTCGAGTAGATCCTATGTGATTTAGAGAGAACCAAATACAGGAGGTGTTTGGTGAATGATTGGCACAACTGTGTTTGTAGTAGGGTGCAAACCTGCTACAACTTACTACTATGTAAAAAAAAAAACATTATTCCCCCTTTTAAAACTTCTGTATTGAATGCTGAAATTGAAAAAAATAATTAAAACTTGCGTAAATTTCCTTGAAGCTGTTACATTTGAAGAGCGAATTTTTTTTCAAAAACAAGCGATATTGCTCCATCTGAACTTTAACTTTCAAACGTGGTTTTTGTCCCATCAATTGAGTTTTTAGTTTAGTGTTTAGCTACCTCACAAGATGTGAGAGCACACTGACTGGAACCTGTAGCTTATACAGACAGTTATCGCAGCAACTAAAAATTATTAAAGTAAAAGAAACTGCAACTTGAGGTAGCACATTTCGTTTGAGAGTACGATTTACATGTATTTGCAGGTAAAGCTACAAAAACTTCTGGTAACGTTCCGTTACACAATTTCAATCACACCGCAATATACATTTGCAAAGTCAGATGTTTAAATGATTGCGGAGGTTCCTGTGATAAAAAGTCAGAGTTTACCTCTTCAGAACCTTTTAGATCAGAGTTGTCGCTGACGCTAAAGACCTCGGCAACTATGTCACTATCTACAACCCATGGTTAGTGTTATGCAACTTTTATGTAAAAGCGGGTTTTTTATCTTTTATATGAAAACTTGTAGTTTTCTGTGTTTTCAGAAGTAGTTAGTGAGTGCTTGTTACAAAGCAATATCTTTCTTGTTTTATTTGTGAATTCACGAATTACAAATTTTAATATGAACATTGGTTTTGAGTACCATGCATGCAAAAGTCTGAAAAGTTATTTTTGGATCCAAAAAGTTTATTGAAAAAACTTCAGAGTTTTTCAGATTTTGCATACGCACCAAAAGTGAAAATGATAAATTTCTTGAACTGACCGACAGTGGGATTCTATAATTTAAAACTTTTCGTCCATCCATCAAACCTATTTATGAAACCATTTTACCTTTGCACCTCAAATTTTACAGATCTTGCAACTAGTAGTGTTTTGAAGACGACTGACACGATCACAGACCTTGAAAAGTCCCGGAACATTGAAAAAGCTGGTAGGCTATAAACTTTACCTACTCACAATGTCGAGTTATATGTTTGATTTTATGTTGCTGTATGTGAAAATCGAGAATGCCATCATACATGTAAATGAATTTTTGCGTAACACAGTTTTATTTCTCTAGTAAAAAATTGCTAATTATTATATTTCAGACATAGATTCATTATTTTTTCATGACCCGCTAATTTAAATGTTTTCGCACAACCTAAAAAGTAAAAAATGAAAAACCGAAAATCAAGGACATCTATTGTGGTGGATTGTTGTGACCACCATCTGTGTGCAAAGTCCCCCTGACAACTGCTGGGTGTCAGGCAAGCCTAAAATGAGTCTGGCACAGCCAGAAAGCAAGTAAGAGGGCCGGTAGAAGCACTACCGGTCCTGCAGCATGCACTACCAGCCCTGCAGTGTCACTACCGACCCTATACCGGGTCAGTGAGGGAAGAAGGGCTATAGCCTGTGGACCCAAAATAGTACAGAAGATGCAGAATCCCAACTTTGGGGCTTAGCTACCACCGGAAAGACCAAAGACAGGAAACACAAGCCGTAACAGCCAGGAACTTGAGCTACCTATTGCACCACCATGATTCAGCATTATTGACTGAGAAGCTCCGCCCCTCACTTCTGGGCGCCTTGTACATTTAACCTTAAATTAGCCAATACTGCATTATGTTAATAATAACTTATCTTTCTATTTGTACAATAAATTCCTGTCACTGCTGATTCGTTGCCCCCTTATTTGGGCATAGGTTTTCTCCTACTCTGTCTATAAAAGGCAGAGACTGTTCAGTAATCTGTGTACTTGTATTGGGATTCTGCTTGTGATTGTACCAAACAGCATAATACATTGCCGGTTTTATACTACACATGGTTGTTGTTGTATAATACATTATGATATACTCATTGAGGCACTGAGTTGTGAGTTTGAGTTGTGGGCTCTGAATAAAGTTGTGGAGTCGATATACTCCCCTGTTTAGAAGTTTAACTCTGGAGTGAGGTGTTGTTGGTGGACATTTGGTTGGCCCCCCAAAATCCAATACAGTATAATGTGATATTGTGGTAGATTTCAGTGCACTCTAGTGGTAAACGGGTAGTTTACACTAGGAACCTTATGAAGCAATGCGCTAGGCTTCTGCTCACAGCATTTGGTTAATGGCTGTTGGGTAGGAAGTCATACTGTGCCGGTAGCATGGTAAGCAGGGCCGGTATTGACCCCTGCAGGGTCGGTAGTGACCTCTACCGACCCGGTACAGCTGTACTGGGCCGGCACAAGATGGCCGCCTTAGACGAGGATCTGTAAAGATGTCTAGGAACTGAGTCAAGGTCGTAAACAGGAAGTGACTACCCCTAAAGTACCAACTTAGTGGACCGGATTCTATATACAGCCTGTGGACCCTGTAGGAGATGTCATTGGACAGTTGGGAGAAAAGACTCCGCCTTTAGCCACTTGGCACCTCCTTGTATTATCTTGCATTGCATTGTGATTGGTTAAGTATTTATATAATTGATATCATTGGTTGCATTACTTCCTGTGCATTGTATCTTATATGTTTTGTGTTCCTTAGCTCTCCTATAAAAGGAGAGCTCCTACTGATAATCAGTGCATTCATTACAATGAGCCATAGCATGTATTCTTATATTGCTAACCACCTAGAGGAATAATTACCCTCAGGACTGCTTTGTAATAAAGCCACTATAGCAAACACTACTCGGTACTGTTTGTCTGAGCCATGGGCTCTTGCCTTACCGGGTAATTCGGTTGCCCTATACAGTTGTCACTGTCGGTCAGTACAGTGTCCCCTCTGGAGAGAGGTAGAATACTCGAGACTAGTGGATGTCCGTGGTAACAGACCGGAATCCATTACATTGGTGGCAGCGGTGGGATAAACGGTACCTTCCCACGCTGTGCTCTTTCACGCTACCCTCTGGCCCTGCGAATGCACTGCAGGCCAGCTACCACTGAGGAAGGAGAAGTGATCTACCGGGTGTAGATCTGGAGAGAGGAGGAGAGATTGATCTACCGAAGTAGTAGATCGGAAGAACAATTGACGCAAGATACTACCGGATTTCTCTGCAGGTTCGTTTGAGTGCGCTCCGAACTGCAGCAGCTATCCCGGCACAGTATCCACTACTAAAGGCTGTCTGCATCAACCGTAGAGCTTGCTCCGTTTGCAGCAGTCCAGTACAGACGCTACCGTATCTTCTACAGGCTCGTAGAGTTCGCTCCGACCTGGACATAGAGATACCGGCACTGTGCGAAAGGAAGAGAGAGTCGTGTATCAGCTATACAGACTCAGCTACCAGAGGTTATTCAGCTTGGAGTGCTACTCAGCTGGTAACAGTGACCCCGGCACTGTATCCATTTACAGTGTCCCTACACTACTGTCTGTAGGCCCGTAGAGCTTCGCTCCGCCCTGCAGCAGTACAAGAAGTTTCGTAACGGTTGTTACAAGCGACGGAGTGCCAGATACTGCCACAGTATCCATTGGACCAACCCCTAGATCTGCTAGAGCCACTGGAAACACAGCTACCGACCCGGATCTAACCTATACCGGCCCGGGATCCAGTTGTACTGACCATTTCTTAGATTTGAGTTGAGATCACTCCTCTATCTGCAAAGAATGGCCAACCAGAGAGCACGCAGCGCTGGTCGAGCACCCGCTGGCAACCCAGAAGCTACAGCCATTGATAGATTGACCGAAGCATTGACGGCTATGATGAGGCCCAACCAAGACAATGCACCAGCTAGACTAAAGGCTCCGAAGTTCGACGGCGAAGGAGACGTCGAGTACTTCATCAGCCGATTCATTGAGGTAGCCGAAATGAATGAGTGGCCAGAGAACACGGCCATGTTATACCTAAGGGATGCATTACGAGGTAAAGCATTGGACTGTGGAAAGCCTCCACAACTGCAGGGTATCTTTGCTGCACTACGAGCACGTTTTGGGCTAACACCCAGGGAAGCTATGTCCCGGCTGACCAGCCTACGCCGCCAACACAAGACGTCGCTCCAAGAGCATGCAAGTGAAGTAGAGCGCCTAGTGCGCGTTGCTTATGCAGATCTACCTCACCGACCCATGCAGAGGATGATGCTGGACATCTTCAGCACCACGGTTGGAAATGCTTACCTGCAAAGGCACTTGTTGGCCATGCAGCCCATTGACATTGCTGAAGCAGTCCGGGCCGGCAACGAGTATATGCAGATAAAGACACCGTTTGAGGAGCGCCAGGCTCATGTACGGATGTTGGAAGAGGATGCCGACGAGGAGGAAGAGGAATGGATGAGGACGGTTGCCAAGGGCCCGTCTCAACGTGTCTCCACCACTACTGCCGTACAGCAGACACACCACACCCCTACACCTGCCATACCGGATCCTATGACAACAGTCATGGACAGCCTAAAGCTACTAACAGAAGAACTACGGTCGCTGAGAGCAGCAAGACAGGCGGCTCCCGCTCCACAGTTGGAGGCAGAGCCTGCAACACGCTGCTGGGGCTGCGGACAACCAGGTCACATGATGAGTACCTGCCCCCGAACTCAGCGCGCAGCTCACTTCACAAACAACCCCAGACAGACGGGAAACGGCCGGCGCCCGCAGTAGCGCCACCGGCAGCTGACTGCAGCTGGGCAAGCCGGACCACACCCACAACCCCTTATAGTCCTGGAACTCTGCAGAAGAGTGGACAACCTCCCAAGATACAACCGACAGCAACCAACCACAGCTGGACAAGCCAAGCAACTCCTGATGCCCCGTACAGTCCTGGAACTCTGAAGAAGAGTGGACAACCCCCCAAGAGAGCGTCAATACCCGCTGACTGCAGCTGGACAACTCCTGACACCCCGTACAGTCCTGGAACTCTGAAGAAGAGTGGACAACCCCCCAAGAGAGCACAGACGCCCGCTGAGGACAGCCGGACAGCTCGACAAGCCCCCATTAGTCCTGTAACTCTGAAGAAGAGTGGACAACCCCCCAGGAGAACACAGACTGACAGTAGCCGGATTGCTCGTCAACCCCCTTACAGTCCTGTAACTCTGAAGAAGAGTGGACAACCCCCCAGGAGAACACAAATGGCAGCGCCACCGCTGGAGCGACCTTACCAGGCCAGCTACTTCCTGGCTGGAAGGTTAGCCGGTAGACCAGCCTCCCTGTTGATAGACACAGGCTGCCCAACCAACTTGCTGTCGAGGCATCTGTACCAGCAATTGCCACAGTCAGTGAAAGACACGCTGCAACGCAGCGAGGCACATGGACTCATGGCTGACGGGTCGAGGATTCCCTTTTACGGTACCCTGCAAGTAAGCTTGCAGCTTCGTAAACTGAGAACGAGCGTAAACTTCGTCATTAGTGACATCAATGAAGATGCCATAATTGGCATGCCGTTTCTCACCTTACACGAGTGTGCCCTAAGGTTTCCAGACTCCCATGTCATCATTGACGGACATGTGTTACCTTGCACAGACAAGCACGGGCGGCCACTTGATGATAGTGTCCGTCTAACACAGGCAGAGCTGACGGAGAACACCCCTTACACCCCTGAAGAAGAGGACGTCCCCACACAACCATCCACTGTAGAGAGAACTACAGGTGGAATGTATCAGGCTGTGAAGAGCCCCCCGCCACAGGTAGATGGCAGAAGATTTGAGCCGGATCGGACAACAACTGTAGAAGCTATAGGCCAAACAGTGTTTTCCCCCCCGTTGGCTACGCCCCTGCGCTGGGGAGAAGGGAGCCCTGCTGCTGGAGAGAGGCAGCTGCCCTTTGACTATCAACCCCCTGTTAAAAAATGCAGAGATGAAGCAAACCAGCACCACACAGAAGCAGGCTATGAGAGCGCTCAACTGTGCATAGATGGGAATTCCCACCACCCGCCTAGAGGAAAGGCAAGGAAAGCAGTAAACAGACCCAAAAAGGCTGCAAGGGAGGTGCGGACCACATCACGCTTGGTTTCAAAAGAATCCCCAGGAGCTCCCCGACAACCTCCAGTGAACAGGATCACTGTAGCAGACCGTCGGAAGAAGTTGGAGAAGCGGCCAAAAACCCCCAGTACCCAAACACTTCCTGTGGAGCCAGACAGAGTGAGTCAGAGTTGTGAACAACACTGCAGCTCCAAGAAGCCACTCATACCCGCGAAAGTCGTCGACAGAGTAACACTTGCTCACAAGATGTCCAACCACTGTCTAGAACTAAGTGACGCAGAGGATCTGCTACTGGACTTAGACGACTACCCACCTACCCAGAAAGAGCTGGAGACCATGCCCACGGCAGAGCTGTTCACCAAGCCTGACCACGGAAAAGCTGAGGAGAAGGAGATCCAGCTGGCCAAGAAAGAAACAGAAGGTGAGCAATTAAACGCAGCGTTTTCGAAATGGTTGTTTGAAAACTGCACGCCACGAGATCCGTTAGCACTACGGAGTGGCAGCCCACCTGGCTATGCTAAACCTGTACCTCTAGACTTACCATGCGCTGGTGACAGTAGAGAATGCGCTCTCCCACGAGTTGGGACTGCTGACACCCTCAGAAGGGCAGTAGATAAAAAAGAGCGGGAGATCAAGTGCCCACCACTTGATGCTGCCTGCCTGCCGGCCCGGGATGACTCCCTACCGGCCCGGAGCACCTCTATGCCGGCCCGGGGCAACCCTGTACCGGCCCGGGGTCCTCCAGAGATTCAGTCAGGAGGGACTGAGAGGTTACAAGGCAGTAATTACCCTTGTAGAGCCTACCGAAGGAAGAAGCCTGTGGTGGCAGCTAAGGGTGAACGTCCCACGACGTCTTCACCACCAACCTTAGTGCCACACAGCACAGTGCACCACACCCCGGCACGGGATGTTGCTTGCACCCCCACGGTACAGTGGGAAGAGGAGAAACGGCGCTGGCTTTCCTTAAATAAGGAACGGCGTTCTCCTAGGAGCAAGATACGGAAGGTTCTGTCGGCGCTAGAACTTCCAGGGCCACTGCTCTCGCCCATACATGACACTATGGTAGAGCAAGCTCCGCTGCAATATAGGCAGCCCATTAACACATTGCATAAAATCTATCATGCACCTTGTGTTGTAGATTCACGCTCCCAAGTGGACGTGACACCGAGGCTCACCATCCGGTTGGTGCAAGCGCCTAGCCCTACTGCAGAGGAGAAGGCAGAGGAGACCGAGGAGAAGGTGCCGGCCCCAGTCACCCCTACGTTGGACGATGAGCCAACCACCTCATGGAAGGAGGATGGGAGACGAAACCCTACAAGATGGCGCATGCTGCGCTGGGTCACCTCGGAGACGGAGGAGCGGGTGGAGCACCTGTTACAGGAGGCCGTGGACCATACATGCACCAAGTGCAACTACCAGGCCAGGAACATGCGGCAGCTCAGGGTGCACACCCTGCAGCACTATCTACGACATTACTGTCGGTGCCACTATGCGAGCGAGAGCCGCGACGCGGTATACTCGCATCAGAGCAAGTTCGATGCACCAGGGAATGAGATGCACTACCAGAAGACGGGAATCATATACACTGTAGATCGGCCGAGCTACTCCCGTTTCTGTGAGTTTGTTAGATGGAGTAACGCATCTAAATTCAGGCGATGCCAGCCCACACATCAAGGGGAACCAACTCCCAAGGTGCCTGTGAAGAAGCGACTGGGCTCTCCAGTACAAAGGGAAGCTCCTAAGAGGAAGGACGACAAGAGAGGCAAGCTCACCCTCACCGGGTATAGAATACCCAAACGGACGGCTAGTCCGCCTAGCGCAACTTGCCTACCAGAGCCAGAAGTTGCCAGTACGGAGCCAGGAAAGTTGGACGTACCCAGACCATCACTGCACTTCCTGCAACACAGTGACCGTCTAGCCACCCAGATAGAGGAACATGTCACTACTCTGGAGAAGCAGCTGGGAGAGCTGCGGAGGCTGCTGATCAGCCAGACTCTGTCAGAAGAGCAGACGACTGTGGCTAAAGCCGAAGCGCGGCTTGTCACTACCGAGGTCGAGCGGTTGCGCCAGCAAGCCACCAGCCTCAGGGGCGTTCTCTACTAAATGAGACGCCAGACATTGTATATATGCTACTAAATATATACTCTTGTTCTGTTATATATATATCTGTTACATAATCAAATATATAACCTGGGTACAAGTGTTACCCCCCACACATATCTACTCTTAATATTTTATTATTAAAGCCAGGCTATGACTTTAATGGAGAGAGGTATGTGGTAGATTTCAGTGCACTCTAGTGGTAAACGGGTAGTTTACACTAGGAACCTTATGAAGCAATGCGCTAGGCTTCTGCTCACAGCATTTGGTTAATGGCTGTTGGGTAGGAAGTCATACTGTGCCGGTAGCATGGTAAGCAGGGCCGGTATTGACCCCTGCAGGGTCGGTAGTGACCTCTACCGACCCGGTACAGCTGTACTGGGCCGGCACAAGATGGCCGCCTTAGACGAGGATCTGTAAAGATGTCTAGGAACTGAGTCAAGGTCGTAAACAGGAAGTGACTACCCCTAAAGTACCAACTTAGTGGACCGGATTCTATATACAGCCTGTGGACCCTGTAGGAGATGTCATTGGACAGTTGGGAGAAAAGACTCCGCCTTTAGCCACTTGGCACCTCCTTGTATTATCTTGCATTGCATTGTGATTGGTTAAGTATTTATATAATTGATATCATTGGTTGCATTACTTCCTGTGCATTGTATCTTATATGTTTTGTGTTCCTTAGCTCTCCTATAAAAGGAGAGCTCCTACTGATAATCAGTGCATTCATTACAATGAGCCATAGCATGTATTCTTATATTGCTAACCACCTAGAGGAATAATTACCCTCAGGACTGCTTTGTAATAAAGCCACTATAGCAAACACTACTCGGTACTGTTTGTCTGAGCCATGGGCTCTTGCCTTACCGGGTAATTCGGTTGCCCTATACAGTTGTCACTGTCGGTCAGTACAGTGTCCCCTCTGGAGAGAGGTAGAATACTCGAGACTAGTGGATGTCCGTGGTAACAGACCGGAATCCATTACAATATAAACAACTTCGCCTTAAAAAATAAATCAAAGTTTTTGTTTTTGTTTGTTTCAGGTTTATACGTGCTCGCTACAATTCTCGCCCTCTTGGTTCTTGGTGCTATTTTAGTAGGTTTTCTCTACGCAAGAAATAGCTTGCAACAAAGAAAAACTAAGGTATGTGCACCTAGCAACTTTCACATGGATATAACTGAATCAGAATAGAAAAACACTTAGATGCAAGATATTGTGGTAGATTTTGGTGAATGACAGTGGTAAACTGGCTGCTTGCCACTGAAACATCCACAGCAATGTGCTGGGGTGCTACCCACAGCCATCGTAAATTTGCTGCACAGGTGGAATTCCCTACTGCGCCAGTAGCACAGCATGCATGACCGGTATTGACCACTGCAGGACCGGTATTGACCCCTGCAGGACTGGTATTGACCCCTACAGGGCCGATATTGAGCCCTTACTAACCAGGTATGGTGACACAGGGCCATACTAAGATGGCAGCCATAGTAGAGGATCTGCAAAACCACCTAGAACCCTATACTAGAGCAAGAACAGGAATTAGCTTTCCTTGAAATGATGAATACGGTAACCACATGCTAGATGTAGCTCTGGAGCCCTGCAGATGCCTATAATTGGTCAACTGGAGATAGAACTCCGTCCTTAGCCACTACAACTACATTTAATCCTTGTTCACTGCATGATTTGCCTACTATTTATAAACGTGTTTTGATTGGTCTAATTACTTTCTGTGCCTTTACCTTTGTAAACTTTATCCAATTAACTTCCTGTCAGTTTACCTATAAAATGGCTGGAATTGTATATACTCATTTCATGTCTTGCCAATCACCCTAGTGGACAGCCACCCTAGTACTTTGGTGATGATGAATAAAGCCACCATTCAAACCACACTCTGTGTAGTTTGTCTGAGCAGTGGGCTCTGTGCTTGCCAACTGATCCGGCAGTAACTGACCATAGTTGTGGCTGTTTTACCGGCACAGTGTCCCCTCTGGAGTGAGGTAAAATACTCCAGATTAGGGGACTTTCGTGGTAGCCAGACTGAAATCCATTACAATATGTTGGTTTAGCTTGGAAGTAAAGTTATGAAATAACAATGTCAGTAGTGATTCAGTATCAGAATCTACAACATTTTATGGACATAGTTGCAACCTGCAGTGTGCAAGCTCAGTTTTTTGTTATTCCCCATTGTGTTTCGGACCATTTCCCTTCCCAACCTTAGGTTGTCCTGTCGTACAAAGCAGAATTCTCCTCTCCTGTTCTATATAACGACCCGAGGTCACCTGCTCTAGCCTACTTGTACTATAGCAACAGAGGCAGAGTGTCTGACTCAGACTTGCTACTAACAGAGCCAGATTGCCTGACTCGGACTTGCTGCTAAGGGAACAGGATGATGCAAAAAGGGCGTTTCTAAATATCCATTTTGTAGTACAGAGTAAGTTTCTGCACAACACCTGCTACAAATAGCCAAGATATACGGCCGTGCATTGAAAATATTCGGTTAAAAAACAAACAATTTAAGATTAGGCGAGCAAGTATATAAACCGAGAACTGACAATTGTCCAGCAACAAAGTATTGTAATGGATTCCGGTCTGTTACCACGGGCATCCACTATTCTCGAGTATTGTACCTCTCTCCAGAGGGGACACTGTGCTGATTGACAGTGGCAACTGTGTTCAGGCAACCGAATTACCCGGTAAGGCAAGAGCCCATGGCTCAGACAAACAGTACAGCGTAGTGCTTGTATAAGTGGCTTTATTCTCAAAGGCAAGGTGCTTGAGGGTAATTATTCCTCTAGGTTGGCAACGTGAGAAAGAATGCAAAGAGTAAGGCAGTGTGCTCTCCTTTTATAGGAGAACTAACAGGTACAAAGCATATAACAATCATAGTACAGGAAACAAACTAGCCAATACAATCAATTATATAAATAAGTAGCCAATCAACAATGCAATACGGTTAAATCAGGGAGGTGCCAAGTGGCTAAGAGCGGAGTCCTATTTCCTACTGTCCAATCGGTGGTCCTGCAAGGCTCTCAGGCTGTATACAGAGTAGTGTCCATGAAGTTGGTAATCTAGGGGTAGGTACTTCCTGTTCCTGACCTTGACTGAGCTCCTACATACTTTTGAAGGTCCTCATCTATGTCGGCCATCTTATGCCGGCCTGGTACAGCTATACTGGGTTGGTAGGGGGTCAATACCGGTCCTGCAGGGGTCACTACCAGCCCTGTTCACTATGCCAACGGCACAGTAGGACTTTCCACCCAAACAGCTGTAAGCCGAACGCTGTGGGTTGAAGTCGAGCGCATTGTCTTGCAAGGTTCTAGAGTAAACAACCTGTTCACGACTAGTGTTCATCAAAATCTACCCCAGTATTTCACAATTGAGCATCTTTGCAGCCTCTCTTCTCCTATGGTGTACTCAATCAGCTGTTAGCGAAATTGGTTATCCCACATTAGGGCGGCTAGCCTGTAGTCATGTTATTCCTCTATTTCCAAGTGTTTCATGCAAGTAGGCCTGCAGTTTAATATTTCACAGGCTGAGTGAGATCTCAGCGAATGACAAGTCATTTATAACGAAACCTTTTGAGCTTTTATTGTCGTCCTTGGCTAATACACTTCTGTATATATTACCATATATTAGGGCTGTCAAAGATTAAGAATTTTTAATCTTAATCTTAATGCTGATCTTTTCCACTAATCTTAAAATAATCTTATTTTTTAATCTTATGTATTCATGTGATGTATATGCAATGATGCGGCTCTAAAGTCATCATCCATCTACCTGCATGCTTGTAGAATGAGATTAGCAAACCTCAATTCAAACTCAATATGTATGTATGTATTTATGTATGTAAGTAACCGTGCACGAAACTTTTATTGAATGCAGAACTGAAAAGGAAGGAAACACATTAAAACTAGTTGCAAATTAAAATCTTGATATTTACAGCACATGTTTAGGTAGGTACAAAGTGTAGGCACACATGATCGGAATAAAATAAGATTGTCGGATACACAAGTTAACGGAAACTTGGATATCAAATGTGAACAAAGAATATTCTTTTACCTTTGGCATATATTAATATAACATAGAAAAACATTATTTTTCACTTTTTCACAAAACCTGCTACTCTCCAAAGCCTTTATGGGGAAAAAGAGAAAACCCTTGGATCTACCAGGATAAATAACAAAAACATCACAAATGAACTTGCTTTAGGTATTTTTCATAATCTGATTAATTGATCGTGATATATTTTGGCGGTGTAGCTCAATAGTTTATAGATAAATAAATAGCTTTGATTAGAATAATAAATAAATAAAACCGCGAAATCTAGCAACAAATAATTGTTTATTGTTGTTATTCAATATTATTGTTAAAACTATTAGATACTACACTAAAAACAATGATATGCCCAGTAATTTTCAATTTTTTAAATAATAATTATAATATGTTATCAATTGATTGTTTGTGCTCAATAATAACAACAATAACAATAAAAACAACAGTTCAATAAAACAAGTTTAAATTGATTATTATTAGAATGAATAACGACAGTAATATGAACATTGGATTAGAGTATAAACCATATTATATCGTATTACATTTTATTATTGTATAAGATAATATGTTAAATTTTTGTGCATAAAACTTCCCATTGGATGGAGGATAATGAGATTGATTGCAGCAAAATATGTACCAATGGAATGATGTCAATCTGAATCCCTAAAATAAAACAGATCCCAAAGCTATCTAGTTTAGAATCATGAAAACATTCAGGGTCTCTCCATAACATTCCAATCGACAGAAAAATAATAGCCTGAGAACTAGAGATAGTTTCCTCGTTTTGCACCAACACTCACCTACAAACCTCTTGATTGGACATTTTCATGATTTTTCTTCTGGATAAAATGATTGAAATGTAGTGAGATAGGTAAGATTATGTGACAAAACACTCAAAAAGGCATCTCCCTTTTCATGTAGACAAACTGATAGATGTGTTTAGCATAATACTAAGTATTATAGTGACATAACTGGGGTTTCTTCTTATCAGATTAATTGAGTCATAACAGGTTAATCTTTTTGATCTTAAAAATCAATTAATCTGGTTAATCTTTAAAATAACTCGATTAATTGACAGCCTTTCCGTATATAGGCTCATAATAGACACAAAACTCCATTGCTACAAAAATTCTGAAGGTTTTATTTTTAAATTCACTCAAAACAACTTTTCATTTTGACTCAACATTGAAACAACTGAATAAACGCATCATTCCACTCAATTGTGCAAATGTTTTTTCCAGTTCTTTGTGAGCTCTCATTATGCTTTAAGAAGTTTTCTAACGTTGAATTGCTGTAAATTGGAATGTTCTAAAACTTTTCTCAAAATCATTAATTTGATAAAACTACAGTTTACTTTACCAAAACATATTTTGTCTACCTATGGCCGTTTCTATGCAAAGAGGCGGAAGGTTAATGAAAGAATTAAAATTAACAAAAAGAAAATTAAACTGGCAAGTATTTCAGATTTTCAAAAAGTTGGCTAAAGAATTCATTTCGTTTCTTTGTAAGTTTGTTCACTGACAGCCTGATTGAGGGTAGATTTGATGATGGCCCTTCTTTACCTTTTGGCCATCTCAAAAAATGTATGTTACCAAGAAACATAGAAAATATGAAGAGAAATAAAGGTTTATGCTGCAGTTGTGGACATAATAATTAACTGTTTACAAGCGTAGAGCTCAGAGCTATTTTTTGCTATTCTGAATTTTGGAGACAATGGCTTTAGGTGTCTTGTTACTCGAGGTACATTAGGCTGAATGCTTTTGTTTAGCTTGTAATGGATTTCGGGCTGTTTATCACGGACATCCACTAGTTTCGGGTATTATGCCTCTCTCCAGAGGGGACACTGTGCTGATTGACAGTGGCAACTGTGTTCAGGCAACCGAATTACCCGGTAAGGAAAGAGCCCATGGCTCAGACAAACAATACAGCGTAGTGCTTGTGTAAGTGGCTATATTCTCGAGACAAAGTCCTAAAGGGTAATTATTCCTCTAGGGTGTTTGTGGCAAGACATGAGGATGAATGCAAAGAGTAAGGCAAAAGTCTCGTCTTTTATAGGAGCGCTCACAGGAACTTAATTAGCATAAAACATATAAAAATAAGAGCACAGGAAGTTATCTGGCCAATGCAATGAATTATATAAATAACTAGCCAATCATGCGATCAATAAAGGTTAAATAAATAAGGCGCCAAGTGGCTAAGGGCGGAGTGCTATCTCCTATTGTCCAATCAAACTGTTCTACAGGGTCCCAAGGCTCTGGTTAGCATGTGGTCCTAGTTACCGCAGACGTTAAGGTAGGTAGCTTCGGTTCCTGGCTTGTGGTGGAAAGTCTTAGCTGATTTTGGGAATCCTCAGCTATTGCAGCCATCTTATGCTTGACCTGAGTCATCATACCGGCCCTGTAGAGGTCACTACCGGCCCTGTAGAGGTCATTATCGACCCTGTAGAGGTCACTACCGACACTGTATACTGTACTACTGGCACAGTATGGCTTTGCTACTGGCACAGCGTCTCACCGATGGCTGTAGGTGCATTGCCAGCGCACTGAGTGCAGAACTGGTGGATCAAATATTCACCAAAATCTACCACAAGCTTTACACTGAAGTCTGAGGAAGTCCACCTGCTGATGCAAGCGAAATAGCTGGCGTATTTGAGCTCATTTTTAATTAAATGGTAGTTGTTGTGCAGGATGATGTTTTAGTGGTGAGAAATCGCAAGTTTTTTAAATTATTCATTTGCTAAAGTTTATATACAAGTTACTAGTGGTAACATCATAGCAGAATTTTTCAGTTTGATTTTTGTGTGTGAACCTGGTAAGATATAGGCAAATAAAATAGCAATGTTGATTCCACGTTGGATCTGTTGGAAAAGAGACAGAGGAGCTCAACCGCAGAGAGGTTGGTGGAGTTTAGAAAGCTGTTGTCGAGAGGTGTAGATGCAAGCACAATAGTGTTGGATGCCAATGAAGTGTAGAGGTAGAGGCTGGTGGCAGGCAAGCACAATAGCGTTGGATGCCAATGAAGTGTAGAGGTAGAGGCTGGTGGCAGGCAAGCACAATAGTGTTGGATGCCAATGAAGTGTAGAGGTAGAGGCTGGTGGCAGGCAAGCACAATAGTGTTGGATGCCAATGAAGTGTAGAGGTAGAGGCTGGTGGCAGGCAAGCACAATAGTGTTGGATGCCAATGAAGTGTAGAGGTAGAGGCTGGTGGCAGGCAAGCACAATAGTGTTGGATGCCAATGAAGTGTAGAGGTAGAGGCTGGTGGCAGGCAAGCACAATAGTGTTGGATGCCAATGAAGTGTAGAGGTAGAGGCTGGTGGCAGGCAAGCACAATAGTGTTGGATGCCAATGAAGTGTAGAGGTAGAGGCTGGTGTGCCGCAAGCACAATAGTGTTGGATGCCAATGAAGAGTAGAGGTAGAGGCTGGTGTGACGCAAGCACAATAGTGTTGGATGCCAATGAAAAGTAGAGGTAGAGGCTGGTGGCACAAAATTTTGACATCTCAAAAAGAAGTTGACCATCTACTTTAATACGAACTATTACTAAGGTTCACATCAAAAAGAAAAAGTGCAAATGCAAAAGAGGGTTTAAGTTGGCTTTAAAAACTTCTAGTTGTTGTCTTTGTAAAATTTGTCGTTTATCTGGTGAGACGTGAAATCTTTGGCATTTTCGTACTCTAATAGATTCTTCGACACTGGACTTTTTATTTACTGTATAAAAGTGCCATGTTTATCTTTGCGACTAAGGTCAAGGACTAAGGTCAAGGACTAAGGTTAAGGACTAAGGTTAAGGACTAAGGTTAAGGACTAAGGTTAAGGACTAAGGTTAAGGACTAAGGTTAAGGACTAAGGTTAAGGACTAAGGTTAAGGACTAAGGTTAAGAACTAAGGTCAAGGACTAAGGTTAAGGACTAAGGTCAAGGACTAAGGTCAAGGACTAAGGTTAAGGACTAAGGTTAAGGACTAAGGTTAAGGACTAAGGTTAAGGACTAAGGTTAAGGACTAAGGTTAAGGACTAAGGTTAAGGACTAAGTTTAAGGACTAAGGTTAAGGACTAAGGTTAAGGACTAAGGTTAAGGACTAAGGTTAAGAACTAAGGTTAAGGACTAAGGTTAAGGACTAAGGTTAAGGACTAAGATTAAGGACTAAGGTTAAAGACCAAGGTTAAGGACTAAGGTTAAGGACTAAGGTTAAGGACTAAGGTTAAGGACTAAGGTTAAGGACTAAGGTTAAGGACTAAGGTTAAGGACTAAGGTTAAGGAATAAGGTTAAGGACTAAGGTTAAGGACTAAGGTTAAGGACTAAGGTTAAGGACTAAGGTTAAGGACTAAGGTTAAGGACTAAGTTTAAGGACTAAGGTTAAGGACTAAGGTTAAGGACTAAGGTTAAGGACTAAGGTTAAGAACTAAGGTTAAGGACTAAGGTTAAGGACTAAGGTTAAGGACTAAGATTAAGGACTAAGGTTAAAGACCAAGGTTAAGGACTAAGGTTAAGGACTAAGGTTAAGGACTAAGGTTAAGGACTAAGGTTAAGGACTAAGGTTAAGGACTAAGGTTAAGGACTAAGGTTAAGGAATAAGGTTAAGGACTAAGGTTAAGGACTAAGGTTAAGGACCAAGGTTAAGGTTAAAGTTAAAGTTTTATTAATCTTAATTCTTAGGTTGCTGTTGCTGGTCGAGTGCATAAGCACTCTGGGAATCTTGAACAAGGACTCAAAGACAAACATGAAGAAAGTACCTTGGAGAACGTAGGGCCAGAAGTAAAGGTAATAATTAATATTTATTTTGCCTTTAGGGTGTGATGTCAATACCAAATAATTGTCAGTCTTCCAATGCGTTGCAACTGAAAAATACGATTTTTTAAATAATTGGAAAAAAGTATCTATTTTTTCCATGTTTCTCTTTGTTTCTCTTTGATTAGGACAATGATGGTACCAGTGATCACTACCTACCCAGCAAAACTCTTGAAAGTGAAAACTCGGTATCCTAAGGGGATGTTGAAAAAAGACCAAGTTAAAAAACTAAAAAAGAAATAGAATTAGTAAAAAAAAAGAAAACCGAAAGTTCACAAATGATCAGTCAGTTGATTGAATCATCCAACAATTTGAGCCATGGAGTCATGGAGCCATGGAGACATGGAGACATGGAGACATGGAGACATGGAGCCATGGAGTCATGGAGACATGGAGACATGGAGACATGGAGACATGGAGACATGAAGACATGGAGTCATGGAGACATGGAGACATGGAGACATGGAGACATGGAGACATGAAGACATGGAGACATGGAGACATGGAGACATGGAGACACAGTTACTAATAAATTGCTACTTTTTAGTTACGACTTGATTCACAACACTGATTTCTTTTATTACTATTTTTATTTATAGTTTATGTTAATTCTGTTTTGTCCTCCTTTGAAGCAACCAAATATAAAACTCATCTCAGATAACTTCTATGTAGTAATTTATTTCGATTTAACCAAGTTGTGCTTGTGTCACAAGATGGCTGCAGGTTGATAAACACACATTCAAAAACTTAGTAAATATTTGTTTTTCATTAGTTATCTGAAAACATGAACACGAGCAATGTGTTGCCTATGTTGAATACATGAGAGATTGCGATAGATTTAAATCTAATCTGAATGGCAATGTGGGCAATTACCTTCTCATTTTATTGTGAGCGGTATTCCCACAGATCAATGTCTACTATGGGTCATATAAAAAGTGGTTCCTGTCTAGCCGTGAATCAAAGTTAGTTTTGGTTAGATGTCCATGTAGTAGGTATCATCTGCAGGTAGGTACTAGCTACTGTAGGTACAGAATATGACACCAAAGATAGGTTATTCTATACTTAAGTTCGTGTGTCTGTAGACACCGTTGTCTCTATCTCCTTCTCTCGTATGTACGTTCACCCCTTGACAGCTGTAGGGGCAGGTCAAGTTGTGGAATATGGGTAAAACATTACATGTTTGCAAGTTCAATAATACTAAATCATTGAAAGGAGAGTGTTTTGAGGAAAATCTTGTCCGTTCATTAGCCACGTATATACTGACTGTAGATAGATGTTGTAGGTTGATTAAACTAGAAAGTATTGTTAGAGTTGTGTGCTTAAGATAGGTTAGTTCAGCATTGAGGAGACAACTACAATATGATCATTTTATGATGTAACTTTTGGAGTAAATCGTGTGAATCAAAGTAATATGGACTGCTGCAGTCAGAATAGTACTTGCATTTACCCCCAGCAGCGTCTCTGGCTCTATCTATTATCAGACAGACCTCTTCAATGCTGGCATAGAAGACCTGGTGAGCAAACCACTGCATATATTATATGCTATATATTATATGCTATATATTATATGTCGTATATTATATGCTATATATTATATGCTATATATTGTATGTCATACATTATATGTCGTATATTATATGTCATACATTATATGTCGTATATTATATGTCGTATATTATATGTCATATATCATATGTCATATAGTATATGTCATGCATTGTATGCTATATATTATATGTCATACATTATATGTCGTATATTATATGTCATACATTGTATGTCGTATATTATATGTCATATATTATATGTCGTATATTACATGTCATATATTAAATGTCATATATTATATGTCATACATCATATGTCGTATATTATATGTCATACATTATATGTCGTACACTATATGTCGTATGTTATATGCTGTATATTATATGTCATATATTATATGTCATATATTATATGTCATGTATTATATGTCATATATTATATGTCATATATTATATGTCATATATTATATGTCATATATTATATTAAATGATCGATTATTATAACACAGCACAGGATATGACATACCTGCGGCTCCGGGTGCTACCACGGGCTGGCATCATGATAGCCTCGGAATCAGACTGCCTAAAAAGCTCACATATCTCTTCAGCCCAACACAAACAGCCACCAAATGTGCCTTAGCTTGTTGACATTTGGTGGCTATAGAAAGACTAGACTCAAATAAGTAATAAAAATAATAGAAACAACAGTGTCTTAAGAAAGGCTGAGGGCAGAGTGTAGTCCAGACTACACCTTGCAGTCAGCCTAATGGATAGTGAACAGAGATTTCACTGATAGCTACAAGGCGCTTTGTTTATTTATATATATGTTTGTATTGTTTGGTACTGGTTGGTCTTTATAGTTATTGTCATTAACGGGTAGTTCTATATGATGTGTTGTTGTGGATTTTAATGTTGTCTACTTCTGCGCACACGCTGTACTTACATTCTGGCATCCTTATATTAGCCATTAGATGGCCAGAATGACTGGAACACATAATACCGAATTGACCGAACCTGCTCATGACTCAGTACCGACCATGTATGGGGCAGTGACAACCTGGTATTAGCCATTATCGACCTTGCAAGGCCGGCAGGAAGTGAGTCAGCAATGGCTGACAGTTAGAAAGTAGCCTGAGAAAAGAAGGAAGCCATATCCAGGAGTTAAGCACCCATAAACCTGACGAAAGACCAAGAACAAAGGCAAGCAAGGCTAAAGACCAGGGACAGGAAGCAGATAGGACTGTGATTGGTGCGATAGCTTGTAACTCCACCTACCATTACAGGGTGCCATATCCATTTAGCCCTATATACTTTATTTGATCCGTTCTCTATTTATATTTATTTGTTTATTCATTTATTGTTCTTATGTGGTTGGTTATTACTCATGATTACTTCCTGCCACTTCCTGTAAATTGCCTATAAAAGGCAGAACTTGTGCTTTTAGATCAGTTGTAATGTGCCTTTTAGTAACTCGTTTTATTCTGGATGAATAAATGCATATATGCTCAATAGCAATGAGTTATGCGTCTGAGTTGAGGCCTTCTTACTAGTCGTAGAGTTGGGTTTACTCTTCTACACATCTCACGGTATCATATCGACTTGTTGTTGTCGCAAGATAAAATACCGTTGGTGGCCGCATACCTCTCAGATTGCTACCGACTTCAGTTAGTGGGTTTCAGCCCCCAAAATCCACTACATTGGTGGCAGCGGTGGGATCCTTTGCACACCCTACTCAGCTACATTACCCTGGCTCTGCACTAAACAGAACCAATATTCCGACCTTGTATTTACAGTACACCGCGATAAACGGACACTCCTGCGAAAATCGTTGTTTTTTTCTGACTGCAGCAGTGCTTCCTGCCAAGTGAGCAACAGAGATTTGCAAAAATGTGTTGACTCTTTTCCGCCTGCAACCATTGCCACAGCAATTGACGTCGATTCTAAACTCCGTCTTGAGAAAACTATACAGACATTATTTTGATCATTACCAGATAACTTCTAGACAGACCGACCCTGCATACCATTGGTACCAACCCTGCATACCATTGGTACCAACCCTGCATACCATTGGTACCAACCCTGCATACCATTGGTACCAACCCTGCATACCATTGGTACCAACCCTGCATACCATTGGTACCAACCCTGCATACCATTGGTACCAACCCTGCATACCATTGGTACCAACCCTGCATACCATTGGTACCAACCCTGCATACCATTGGTACCAACCCTGCATACCATTGGTACCAACCCTGCATACCATTGGTACCAACCCTGCATACCATTGGTACCAACCCTGCATACCATTGGTTCCAACCCTGCATACCATTGGTACCAACCCTGCATACCATTGGTACCAACCCTGCATACCATTGGTACCAACCCTGCATACCATTGGTACCAACCCTGCATACCATTGGTACTAACCCTGCAAACCATTGGTACCAACCCTGCATACCATTGGTACCAACCCTGCATACCATTGGTACCAACCCTGCATACCATTGGTACCAACCCTGCATACCATTGGTACCAACCCTGCATACCATTGGTTCCAACCCTGCATACCATTGGTACCAACCCTGCATACCATTGGTACCAACCCTGCATACCATTGGTACCAACCCTGCATACCATTGGTACCAACCCTGCATACCATTGGTTCCAACCCTGCATACCATTGGTACCAACCCTGCAAACCATTGGTACCAACCCTGCATACCATTGGTACCAACCCTGCATACCATTGGTACCAACCCTGCATACCATTGGTACCAACCCTGCATACCATTGGTTCCAACCCTGCATACCATTGGTACCAACCCTGCATACCATTGGTACCAACCCTGCATCAGTCAATATTGATCCTGCACTGGTCAATACCGGCCCTGCATCAACAACTACCGACCTTGCGTCCGCTAAGATCCGCGCAGCAACCTGTTTAACAGCCCCACTTGCAGACTATCAAGTTGATTATTCGTCTAGTCGCAGCAATGGTAGCCAACAGAGCTCGTAGTGTAGGCAGAGCCCTGCTGTCAATCCAGAATTAAATGCTATGGATCGTCTAACGGAAGCTTTACAAACTGTTATACAACCAGCCAATGCCTACACGCACCCAACATTCAAGGCACCGAGATACAAAGGTGAAGGTGACGTTGAATACTTCATCGCACTCTTCATTGAAGTAGCCGAGGTGAATGAATGGCAAGAGCAGACTGCCATGCTGCACTTTTGTGCATCCTTGAGAGGCAGTGCACTGGAGTGTGGAAAACCCCACATCTACAAGGGATATTCACAGTGTTGAGAGCACGTTTTGGTGTAACTCCCAGACAAGCTACAGTATGTCAAAGTCGACTAGTCTTCGCAGGTCTTATAAGACCACCCTACAGGAGCATGCAAATAAAGTGGAACATGTGGTGGTTTAGCTTACAAAGATCTCCCATCTAGAGCAGTGCAACGCATGATGCTCGATATATTCAGCTTCACTATAGGTAATGCATACCTACAGAGGCATCTCCTGGTTATGCAGCGGGCAGACCTCGCGGATGCAGTGAGAGCAGGCAATGAGTACCTGCAGATGAAGACTGCATAAGAAGAGCGCCCCACTCACCTGCAAGCAGTAGGAGACAGGACAGACGAAGAGGAAGAGTACCGGGGTGTTGCTCCTCAGATACTAGCCACTCCAGCTCCTCCCAACTCCTACAAAAGGAGCTGTTTCACTCATTTTAATCCAAAGGTTTTGTGGATTGAGCTGAAGTATCATTTATGTATTGCTACATAGAATTGATAAATAAGCTATTTACTCACTCGACTTCAGTGTAGTCAGTCTGGGTTGTGGGCCCCACGGGAGTTGCTGAAGGTTATTCGGGATAGACCTCTAGTGTTGTAGTGAGAGAGGATGTGTACATGGAGTGTACACAGTTTAGATGTCATAGTTTTGGCAGTTTAGAAGACAGAACTCTACTACAATAGCAACTTTGCAGATTTTTTCTGCGAATAAATGCTAGAGTAGAGAGTAGAACTTCCTGTCAATGCTTCTGCAGTGGGAGGAGTTTATTTAGCAATGAAAGAAAGAAAACACATGGCTAAGAGTACTACTTCTCTCTGGTCTCAACTAGTCCATGTACCTGTAAATCGGAGAAGGTGGAGCTACAACTGGTGATGTAATAAGTGACAATAAGGTAGCAGAAGCTTCTGATCGATGATTTTTGGGTTGATGGAAACAACAACACCTCTACTCTATACATTCAACTTTATACTTTCTACTCTACTCTATACTTTCTACTCTACTCTATACTTTGTACTCTACTCTATGCATTCTACTCTACTCTATACTTTCTCTTCTACTCTATACTTTCTACTCTACTGTATACTTTCTACTCTACTCTATATTTTCTACTCTACTCTATACTTTCTACTCTACTCTATACTTTCTACTGTACTCTATACATTGTACTCTACTCTATGCAATCTACTCAACTTTATACTTTCTACTCTACTCTATACTTTCTACTCTACTCTATACTTTCTACTCTACTCTATACTTTCTACTCTACTGTATACTTTCTGTTCTACTATATACTTTCTACTCTATACTTTCTACTCTACCCTATACTTTCTACTCTACTCTATACTTTCTACTCTACTGTATACTTTCTGCTTTACTATATACTTTCTACTCTACTCTATATTTTCTACTGTACTCTATACTTTCTACTCTACTCTATACTTTCTACTCTAATCTATACATTCAACTCTATACTTTCTACTCTACTCTATACTTTCTACTCTACTCTATACTTTCTCTTCTACTCTATACTTTCTACTCTACCCTATACTTTCTACTTTATATTTTCTACCTTACTCTATTCTTTCTACTCTACTACATACTTTCTACTCTAATCTAAACATTCAACTCTATACTTTCTACTCTACTATATACTTTCTACTCTTACTCTACGCTTTCTACTATACGCTTTCTACTCTACCTTATACTTTCTACTCTACTCTATGCATTCTATTCTACTATATATTTCCTACTCTTACTCTAATCTATACATTCAACTTTATACTTTCTGCTCTACTACATACTTTCTACTCTACTCTATATTTTCTACTCTACTCTATACTTTCTACTCTACTCTATACTTTCTACTCTACTCTATACTTTCTACTCTACTGTATACTTTCTGCTCTACTATATACTTTCTACTCTACTCTATATTTTCTACTCTACTCTATACTTTCTACTCTACTCTATACTTTCTACTCTACTGTATACTTTCTGCTCTACTATATACTTTCTACTTTACTCTATATTTTCTACTCTACTCTATACTTTCTACTCTACTTTATACTTTCAACTCTATACTTTCTACTCTACTGTATACTTTCAACTCTATACTTTCTACTCTACTCTATACTTTCTACTCTACTCTATACTTTCTACTCTACTCTATACTTTCTACTCTACTCTATACTTTCAACTCTATACTTTCTACTCTACTGTATACTTTCAACTCTATACTTTCTACTCTACTCTATACTTTCTACTCTACTCTATACTTTCTACTCTACTCTATACTTTCAACTCTATACTTTCTACTCTACTCTATACTTTAGATAAAAATTTCATTTGAAGGTTGTGACAATGTCTCAAGCGGATTTTCTAAAAAGATTTTAGATAAATGAATGATGAAAGAGTGAAAATTTCTACAAGACGATGATACATTATATCTTTTCTTCGGAACAAAGTGACTTTTTACCTCATACATATGACTTTGTACATACATTTACATGGACTGTACACTTGCTTTCTCACCAGAGAGAAGTACCATATAAGAAGTCTGACAATACAAGTAGCTGTAGGCTGTAATCTACTGAATATGTTCCCTTTATTGAATGTTTGACAATTCACTTATGGCAGATTTGTTTTGGAAATAATGGAATCATTGCCATTCCAGTTTTCATAGAGAGTGATTATATTTGATCAATGTGGGAATATTCACCAAAGAAAGAAGTAATGGTAAAAATTAACTTAACTTTTGTTCCAAGTTAGCAAAAATTTACTAAAGAAGTTAATGTAATTTCCTCAAGTAAAAATATTGTCAAAAATAATAATTAAGTTGTTTTGACTTGAGAGTCTTGTTCTATCATCTCACACAATTGAGTCTGGTGAGATTGTACCATCAATCACTGAGACAAGCTGACATACATAAACCATGTTCTACCTTCTATCTTTAGTAATTTAACATAAACAGAGAGGAAAGCCAGTATAGCCAGTAAAGTTATCCCCTAAACATCACCCATCCACGGTGGATAATAACTCCGTGGCACAGGGTCAAGGTCATCTATGCATCATCAGTAAGTGTAGTTCCATCTTCAAACCTGTCACCTCTGCTGGTTTACTAGGGAGTTTACTGGGGTTGTTGTAGAATTTTATCAATCCCTAAAAACTCCTAAAAATTTTAATATTCTCTGTAAAATAACCAGCAAACCAAACTTTTGTTATTACTTCAAGCTAAAACCTCTAATTTAGAAGGCTCAGCATGTACATGGTTTTCACAATACCCATTTATACATGGTCTTAGTTTGCCCTCTACACTGATATTGTCTTTGTCATACAACAAGAACAACAACAACATCAACAACAACAACAACAAAAAACAACAACAACAATGCGCTGAATTGTGTTTTTATATTATTATTCTATTGGACTTTGCTTTACTACAGAATATGTTGTTTTACTACAGAATATGTTGTTTTACTACAGAGTATGTTGTTTTACTACAGAGTGGGTTGTTTTACTACAGAGTATTTTGTTTTACTACAGAGTATGTTTTTTTATTACAGAATATTTTGTTTTACTACAGAGTATTTTTTTTCACTACAGAGTATGTTATTTTACTACAGAGTATGTTTTTTATTACAAAGTATGTTGTTTTACTACAGAGTATGTTGTTTTACTACAGAATATGTTGTTTTACTACAGAGTGTGTTGTTTTACTACAGAGTATGTCGTTTTCCTCTAAAATTGTTGCTATGCTACATCAATGACATCAAAGATCCTCTAAAATGGTTGCTTTGTTACATCAATAACATCAAAGATCCTCTAAAATGGTTGCTATGTTACATCAATAACATCAAAGATCCTCTAAAATGGTTGCTATGTTACATCAATAACATCAGAGATCCTCTAAAATGGTTGCTATGATACATCAAAAACATCAAAGATCCTCTAAAATGGTTGCTATGACACATCAATAACATCAAAGATCATATAAAATGGTTGCGAAGTATCATAACTTGGTTATTCTTTCTATCCACATTGCATGATTACTTTGGTTTGAGTAATAATTGTTTTAGCAATATTTAGAGTGACATGGCGCCTTGAAATGTGGTGGCACAACTCTCTCACTATATGGCTCTGGGCACATAGACCAATGTCAAAAATGAAGGTGTTGGAGTCATCTCTCTTTTTACTATTACAGAGAGGACAACTACCAACATTGTTCATATTTGCATCAAATATGTGCATAAAACCATAGATTATCAAGCAAATGTTCATAAAACTGGTAGGTTAAGTGAAATTAAAGTAGCTTCTAGATCTCAAGCATTTCCATCTCTCATCAAGAAGGGAAACTGAACTATAGTAAACTGTAGCTAGAAAGCTGACTGCTGTCTCTGTTGCCAACACGAGCAAATGTATATTGGTATAAGCGTTATACATAACAAGTACAACTTGTACAGATGGTAACAAACTTGGCAACACCACAACTAACACATCTTGCTACTGTAATGGCTAACATACCTTTGCACTGTAATGACTAACATACGTCTGTACAGTAATGACTAACATACCTTTGCACAGTTATGACTAACATACTTTTGTACTGTATTAACTAGTTTAATGACAACATTTATTGTCATAAACTCAGTCCTTGGGAAGCAATCGCAATCAAGCTTACATGGCAGAGTACACCAAGTGAATGAATGCAATGAGTACAGGGACATCCAGCCTTTATATGGGCTGGATGGCAGCAAAGCTATATTAAACTATCAAATAAACAGTACAAAAAAACTTACAATGAAAGTGAAGCAGCCAATGAAAGTAGATATATATACAACCAACCAATCACACAGCGCAAGAAAAGTTAAATAAATAAGGCGCCAAATGTCTAATAGGCTAGCCCCAGGTGAATGTCCAGTGCTGTCTCTAAACATGTTTCTGAGGCTACAGCTGGTCTGGGGGTCGATGGTTTAACTCTTCACCGGAAGGGTAGCTCCTGGATACAGTTAGTGTATATTCTCAGGCTATTGTCTACTAACTATATCGACAATGGTGTGCAGGTGCCAGAGGCTGCCCATCGACACAATAGGAGTCATTGCAGAATCTGTATTGGATCACTGCCAACTTTGTACGCTTTCATGGTGGCCCTGCTCTGTGTTGGTGCAGTCAAAGCAGTTTAGGCATTCTTGTGCACATGTCTTGGTACCTGCAATGGTAAGTATATAATAATGGCTGGTTTCTACAGGTATCCAACACCATACCTGCCACAACATGTTCAACCACCTACCAACACCCAGGTTTGTTGTACAACAAGCCATGTGTGTTTGCAAGGAGTATAGAGATCATGGTGAAGACTTCATTTAAAATTTGTGACACTTTCTCTAGCGGTTGCCAAAGACTGTTTCAGACAAAAACTCGGTAAACAAATGAAACTTTCCACCAAATTGATGGTATATGTTTTTTTTTCTACAGAGAAAATGTTTTTTGACTCATCAGTTTGATTTTGAGCATTTTGTGTTAACTTTGGGATTTTCATTACACTTGCACATTTTTTGTCATGAACAGCTGAATGACTATCTTTGGTCAGTGTTAAAATATTCACCGGTGCTGCTATGGTAAAAACTTTTGTACCAAGTTTGGAAAAACTTACCAAGAAAATGATGGTGGCTTCTGCAAAAAATGGTGTCGATTGTAGCAAAATCTTACTTCGCACTACTCTACGCTATGGGGTTCCCACTGCACAGACTTCCCGTCTGCCATTTTCACCGAAAATTCGGCCTCTCAAGGCCTGACAATCAACAGTCTACCTCAACCCAGAGGTGACCCCATGCCGGGATGGCACAAACAACTTGTTCTAAAGCAAACAATCGACTTTAGCAACAGTAACGAGCCCTCGGCTTAGACAAATACACTGGGTGCTTCCAAGTGATGTATAGTAACCTTTATTCATGACCAGAATACAAGGTGGCAATCCAATGCAAGGCTGAGAGGTAATGCAATGAGTATAAAAAAATGATCTGCCTTTTATAGGCGGAGTTACAGGAAGCACTTTGGAAACTTTTCCATCATGCACAGGAAGCATGGCAAGAAGTAATATAACTTACATAAAACAGTATTGTCCAATAGGGTATATGTAAACAAAGTAAAGTAAATTGGTGCCCAGAGTAGGGGGCGGAGTCTAGGTCTAGCTCTCCAGTGATAGGTCGATATATCCTTTGGTAGGTTCCTTGGTATTTTACAAGCCTTTGGTCCATCTTTCCTAACATCTAAGGTTAGCCAGCTACTGGGTATGGTCTCTGAGGTTCTGAAGCTAGGTTTGCTCCCTCAGGCTATGGAGCCATCTGGATGCCAGCCCGGGATAGCCATCCCGGGTTGGGGTAGTAAATACCTAGTGCCGGTATGATTAATTATTACTGTATAATGGTCAAACAGAGCAATATTGTTATTACAACAGAACCCGGTCTTTGTCTATTGTGTCTAAGGGAAGCATGCCTGTGGTAGCCACCATCAGGGGGACCTCTGCTCAGTGGTGGTCACTGTTAGTGTTCAGTAAAATCCACTACACAATAATAGAAATAATAAAAGAAATGTTAAATTAGGTGAGAGTTTGTCGGGTACGTGTTTGTTCTAACTTCAGAATCTTAAGCATCGCAGGTAGTTGCCGGTAGCTCTACTGCGGGCGACGGCTGTTTCCCGCCTTTGCAGGCATCCATTGAGGTCTGGTGTTCCACGACTTCTTGAGACACAGTCTCAGAACATGCCCCAACTCTCCCCAGCTCCAGCACTGGAGTGGTGGCTGGTCGGGCAGTGGTGAAGGAAACTGAGGGGCAGGGGTATCTCCTTGCTTCAACAATCTGATCTCCTTTGTGAGGGTCAGCAATTCCTCTGTAACTGCTGTCAAAGAGTTCTTCTTGTCTTTAGGTGTGTTGTGGACATTCTTTACCGGTGTAGTTGGTGTGTCCGGGGTGTGTGGTGTAACACCCTTGTATTCTTCTTCTTTGTCTTCAGATTCGTCTTCCACTGCGCGCACGTGAGTGGGCTTCTCCTCATGGCCTGTCGGTATCTGCAGGTATTCATTTCCTGCTTTCACTACGTCAGAAATTTCCATGGGCTTTATTGCCAGTAGGTCTCGCTGCATGTAGGAGTTGCCTATTGTACAGCTGAAGGTATCCAAGACCATTCGTTGCAACAATCTGGGGGGTGGGGGATATCAGCATAAGCGACCTGCACCAGTCGTTCTACCTCACTGGCAAGCTCCTGCAGTGTTGTGTTGTACGCCCAGCGGAGGCCAGTCAACTTGTATCTTGCTCGGTTAGAGGTTAAACCAAACCTTGGCCGTAGAGCAGCAAATCTTCCTTGCAACTGTGGTGGCTTACCACATTCAAGTGCACTCCCTCTCAGGGACTCTCGCAGATGCAGCAACGCTTTCTGCTTTGGCCTCAGCTACTTCCATGAAGCGAGCTATAAAACAATCCACATCTCCCTGTCCTTCAAATTTCGGTGCTTTAAACAAAGATCGGTGGTTGGCAGCTGCTGGCTGTATGACGGCTTATAGCGCTTCTGTCAAGCGTTCCATCCCATCTGCTTCGGGTTTTGCAGGGGGTATCCTATCAGCGCTGCATGATCGTTGGTTTGCCATTACCTTCACTAGAGGAATAACTCAAATCAAGTGTGCAATGGCAGGTATGCTCGTCCGTAGTTAGCGCTACCAGGACGCTAAAGCTTCTAGGGCTGCCTTTGCCAAGTATTCACAGTACACAATGTACCGGACAGTAGCACAAGGCCTGTAAAATTTTGCACAGGGTCGGTGGTGATGTGTACAGGGCTGGCATTAGAAACACAGGGCCGGTCACAAAGTTAGCAGGGCCGGTATCCGAAGACACAGGGCCGGTATCAGAATTAGAAGAGCTGGTATCCGAAGAGACAGGGCCGGTATTAGAATGTGCAGGGCCGGTATCAAAGATACTGGGCTGGTCAGGTTGCTGCAACGGAGTAAACTCAACGCTTATGAAGAGCTATTTGACACACACTTTCTAGGGATCACTATTTCAGGCGGATCAAGCTCAACGTCTGTTCAAAAGTGCTCAGTTGGTGGTCTCTACTGTTAATACAAAGTCAGATTTTCGGGCTGCAATCAGCATTTTCAAGGTGGCATAGTCTAAGAGCGTGAAAACTATCCCACCGCTACCACCAGTGTAGTGGATTTTGGGTGGCCGACCAAAATACCGCCAACGACACCTCACTCCAGAGGTTACCTCTCCACTTACTTCAATGGAGGTATATGCCAACTTCACAACCGTAATCAGAGCCCACGGCTCAAACACACAACTCAGTGTTTCAGAGTGTAAACCATTTTGTATCATACAACAATAACCCAGTGCAGTATGAGAATGGCAATGTATCTTGCTACTTGGAACAGCCTAAAACAGAATACCGATACAAGTACAAAGTATAGCAGCAGGGCTCTGCCTTTCATAAGCAGAATAACAGAAAACAAATGCCCAAATAAGGGGGCAACAAATCACAATTATCAGGATGTAATTGCACAAAGGAAACAAGATATAAAAAATATGGCATAGGATTGGCAAAAATATGAATAAGTGTACAAGGCCTCCAAAAATAGAGGGCGGAGCTTCAACAGTCAATAGCGCTGAGTCAGCTCAGGAAGTGATGGTGCAATAGTAGTCCAGGTTCTTGGTTGTAACGGCTTGTGGTCCTTGTATTTTGGTATTCCGGTGGTAGGTAGGTAGCAAACTTGGGCTTCTGCGTCTTATGGTACTGCTTTGCGTCCCCAGGCTATAACCTACCTCTTCTCCCAACCAAGTAATGGTATGCAGGGCCAATAGTGACTGCTGCAGGGCCAGTAGTGACTGCTGCAGGGCCAGTAGTGACTGCTGCAGGGCCAGTAGTGACTGCTGCAGGGCCAGTAGTGACTGCTGCAGGGCCAGTAGTGACTGCTGCAGGACCGGGAGTGATTGCTGCAGGGCCGATAGTGATCCTGCAGGGCCGGTAGTGAATCTACAGGCTTTCTGACAAAATTTTCTGGCTGTGACAGACTCAATTCAGGTGTGCCTGACACTCAGCAGTTGTCAAGGGGACCATGCGCAGATATAGTGACCATAAAAATCCATCACAATATATTTATGTATATACAACTGTATACTGTATATACTTGTACTTTGCACATACATATATATATATAGATGTATATACCATTGTATACTGTATATACTTGTACACTGCACATACACATATATAGATGTATATACCATTGTATACTGTATATACTTGTACACTGCACATACATATATATAGATGTATATACCATTGTATACTGTATATACTTGTACACTACACATACATATATATAGATGTATATACCACTGTATACTGTATATACTTGTACAATACACATACATATATATATATAGATGTATATACCATTGTATACTGTATATACTTGTATACTGCACATACATATATATAGATGTATATACCATTGTATACTGTATACACTTGTACACTGCACATACATATATATATATGTATATACCATTGTATACTGTATATACTTGCACACTACACATACATATATATAGATGTATATACCATTGTATACTGTATATACTTGTACACTACACACACATATATATAGATGTATACACCATTGTATACTGTATACACTTGTACACCAGACATACATATATATAGATGTATATACAATTGTATACTGTATATACTTGTACACTGCACACACACATATATAGATGTATATACCATTGTATACTGTATATACTTGTACAGTACACATACATATATATAGATGTATATACCATTGTATACTGTATATACTTGTACACTACACATACATATATATAGATGTATATACCATTGTATACTGTATATACTTGTACACTGCACATACATATATATAGATGTATACACCATTGTATTTTGGTCTATACACGCAGGTTACAGACAGCAATAAACTGTAGTAAATCTAAGGCTTACCTGCGACCTGAGGAAGGAACTAGAAGCAGATAACACATGGCTACACGTTGCCGACTCATTTTCTGACATACCTTTCTGCATTTCCTTCTGCATCCTTAGCATGTCATCTTTGTAATACTAAACAGTTAGTATATACAATATTATATATATACTACAGACATAGTATACAAGTTAGTATATACAATATTATATATATACTACAGATATAGTATATAAGTTAGTATATACAATATTATATATATACTACAGACATAGTATATAAGTTAGTATATACAATATTATATATATACTACAGACATAGTATATAAGTTAGTATATACAATATTATATATATACTACAGGCATAGTATACAAGTTAGTATATACAATATTACATATATACTACAGGCATAGTATATAAGTTAGTATATACAATATTATATATATACTACAGACATAGTATATAAGTTAGTATATACAATATTATATATATACTACAGACATAGTATATAAGTTAGTATATACAATATTATATATATACTACAGACATAGTATATAGGTTAGTATATACAATATTATATATATACTACAGACATAGTATACAAGTTAGTATATACAATATTATATATATACTACAGGCATAGTATATAAGTTAGTATATACAATATTATATATATACTACAGACATAGTATATAAGTTAGTATATACAATATTATATATATACTACAGACATAGTATACAAGTTAGTATATACAATATTATATATATACTACAGACATAGTATACGAGTTAGTATATACAATATTATATATATACTACAGACATAGTATATAAGTTAGTATATACAATATTATATATATACTACAGATATAGTATATAAGTTAGTATATACAATATTATATATATACTACAGACATAGTATACAAGTTAGTATATACAATATTATATATACTACAGACATAGTATACAAGTTAGTATATACAATATTATATATATACTACAGACATAGTATACAAGTTAGTATATACAATATTATATATATACTACAGACATAGTATATAAGTTAGTATATACAATATTATATATATACTACAGATATAGTATACAAGTTAGTATATACAATATTATATATATACTACAGACATAGTATATAAGTTAGTATATACAATATTATATATATACTACAGATATAGTATATAAGTTAGTATATACAATATTATATATATACTACAGACATAGTATATAAGTTAGTATATACAATATTATATATATACTACAGACATAGTATACAAGTTAGTATATACAATATTATATATATACTACAGACATAGTATACAAGTTAGTATATACAATATTATATATATACTACAGACATAGTATACAAGTTAGTATATACAATATTATATATATACTACAGACATAGTATACAAGTTAGTATATACAATATTATATATATACTACAGACATAGTATACAAGTTAGTATATACAATATTATATATATACTACAGACATAGTATACAAGTTAGTATATACAATATTATATATATACTACAGACATAGTGTACAAGTTAGTATATACAATATTATATATATACTACAGACATAGTATACAAGTTAGTATATACAATATTATATATATACTACAGACATAGTATATAAGTTAGTATATACAATATTATATATATACTACAGACATAGTATACAAGTTAGTATATACAATATTATATATATACTACAGACATAGTGTACAAGTTAGTATATACAATATTATATATATACTACAGACATAGTGTACAAGTTAGTATATACAATATTATATATATACTACAGACATAGTATACAAGTTAGTATATACAATATTATATATATACTACAGACATAGTGTACAAGTTAGTATATACAATATTATATATATACTACAGACATAGTATACAAGTTAGTATATACAATATTATATATATACTACAGACATAGTATATAAGTTAGTATATACAATATTATATATATACTACAGACATAGTATACAAGTTAGTATATACAATATTATATATATACTACAGACAGAGTATACAAGTTAGTATATACAATATTATATATATACTACAGACATAGTATATAAGTTAGTATATACAATATTATATATATACTACAGACATAGTATATAAGTTAGTATATACAATATTATATATATACTACAGACATAGTATACAAGTTAGTATATACAATATTATATATATACTACAGACAGAGTATACAAGTTAGTATATACAATATTATATATATACTACAGACATAGTATACAAGTTAGTATATGCAATATTATATATATACTACAGACATAGTATATAAGTTAGTATATACAATATTATATATATACTACAGACAGAGTATACAAGTTAGTATATACAATATTATATATATACTACAGACATAGTATACAAGTTAGTATATACAATATTATATATATACTACAGACATAGTATATAAGTTAGTATATACAATAATATATATATACTACAGGCATAGTATATAAGTTAGTATATACAATATTATATAAACTACAGACACAATATAACACATAACTTATTGTATACAATGTTACATACCTTTATCTGCTTCCTGTAAGCATCTCTCTTAATCTCAAACTCTAACCTCTCTTTAGCCTTCTTCATCAGAGAGTGCCTCTTCTTTACTTCTTCCAACTGTTGCTGCAGTGCTGTCAGCTCCTCAGTGTCTGCCGATGACTCTGTCAACCAATCAAAGCATTTGGTAGTAGAAAAAGTCTATGTATACTTTACCCTATTGTGACATCACTGCATTTACTGGCAGCTAGCTGAACCGTCAGCAGTGAATACTTCTATTTATACACTACATGCATAATGCTGCTGCAGCGCATCACAAATACGTTTCTATGGCTCGAAGTTGTTTGGTCTGAACGTTCACTCGAGTTGAAAGGAACTACTAACATTCCTGTAGTTTCAGTTACGCGAACAAACCATAAAAACCTTATAGTTTTGCCGTTATTGAGTTTGCAAAAGTCAACATATAATTGTAGAAACACTGCAGTAAGAAACAAACAGACAATGATGAATTCTCTCAAGTAATTTACAGACAAAACACAAACATACAATAACCATGACAAATATAGTATATAAATCTTCACACAAACAGTTACATAACATATTCCCTCATACATTCCACTACATGAAACACACAAACATAAATAAGCACATAAATAAATGGCTAGCATTCACCCTTGTAACAACAAAGTAAAATCCATCACAAGGTTCCACCACATAAAACCACTTCTCAATCATTGTTTTACTTTCGCTGATAAAATGATCCAACCATTAACAGAAAAGTTTACTCAGATGACTCATCTACAACGCAACGGAAAGAGCAGTACCTACCTGTTGTACTGTCTGATTCACTGCTGACGCTGTCAATGGAATGGTTGGAGGTTGATCTCGGAACTACAGGTGCTGCCACGCTGTTTTCACTTACATCGCTAAATGCATACCTCAGCAAATCACGAAACTGTTCAGATTGTATTTGAGCCGCTGAATAGTCCTGAAATAAAGTGTAGCACCTGTTGAAACATGCCATACATAGTGTCAGTCACACATGCGCCTGTTTATAGATGCCACACACAGTGTGAGTGATACAAGCACCTGCTGATACATATCACACGAAATATGAATCACACAAGCACTTGCTGATACATACAACACACACAGTGACAGTAATTATGCAGTACACGCACCTGTTGATACATATCACACGCAATGACAGTAATACAAGCACCTGCTGATACATGCCATACACAATGTAAGTGATACAAACACCTGCTGATACATATCATACATACCACACACAGTGACAATAATACATGCACACATCTGTTGACACATACCACACACAGTGTAAGGGATACAAGCACCAACTGATACATACCACACACAGTGACAGTAGTACAAGCACCTGCTGATACATATCACACACAGTGTAAGGGATACAAGCACCAGCTGATACATACCACACACAGTGACAGTAATACAAGCACCTCATGATAGATACCACACAGAGTGTTAGTGGCCCAAGCACCTGATGACACAGGTCAAATAAATTCCAGTGCGATCGGAAAATGATCTTTTACCTGAAACACTTCTTGAACTGCACACAATGCCACTTTTTGTATAGTACGGTTGCAAGGTGGGGACCAGTCATACGCAGGTAAAGGATCAAAGGGCAACTCGTCAGGTGCCAAGTCATTGTTGTAGGTCATAGCGGATGACATTTGTATTGCCTCCTCATTTGGTGTGTAAGAGGTAGGTCTAACATTAGAACTAAAACAGCAAGTGATAATTCCGATGTCTCTAGCGGGTACTGATGCGCAGAAGTGAAATAATAAATAATAGTAATGAATTATTGATACTAATAATCTTTATTATTGTCATTCATACAATCCCAGACTGTAACTTTTTAACAAACCACACATGACATGATATAAACCACTATATATATTTATTGTCACAATGCCACTTGGCATAAATACAGATTGAATAGTGGATTTGACTGAATATCACACCAATAAAACTAGTTATACCATGCCATACATTAATTTGAAGCTTCTAGCTAGCTTTTTCAGTTGACAAAAAATACCTCAGTTTAGTAACAACCTTTAAAATAGAGCTCAAAAACTCGCTTTCAAGTGTTGACTGTGCATCTGATTTGGGTTTTGACTGTACACTTAGCTAATCAAATCAATGAACTGGTCCACTAATCCAATCAAAGTGAAAATTCAGCGCGCACAAACCTCATCGGTGTCCATATAGTAGGAGGCAACTCCACACACCATGCAATAGCTCATAAATAAAGCAATTTTTGTATAAGTGAAATACACAGAAATACCCGACTGATTGAGATGAAACTTTGAGGTTATGATCTGTTAACATAACTCTTTCATCATATCAAAAATAATTTAAATATTTTACTATCAAAATGTCTACGCACAAGGGCTTTAACCATTTACGCAACAAAGAAAACAAGGCTAGTCACTGTGTGAGTTGGAACTGTCTTATTTCACAAAGGTAAGTAACTCCAAATTTATTATTGGGTATAACTTGCGTCTAAATAATTTTTCATCCAAGACAAACCAGGCACAAGTTTTTAAAACTTTGTTTAACAATTAACTACCCTAAAAAATAGGACTACATCGCATATAAAGTCTTGTTTTAGTATAATGAAACTTCATCTGTACAATATATTCTGGTGAGCTATAGATAATATATTTATTAAACTCTGTAGTACTTCAAATCTAATCTTATTCCGTAAACTTATGAAATCACAAGAGTAATTAGCTCAACCAACACTCTCTAGCCTGAGATACTCAGATATTACATACCTTACAGACATAATCTGATGCTCCTGCCTTTCCCTATCACACGTCGGTACCTGAGCTAAGGCTACCGGCTGGGACAGAATAGAGAACCTGGTGCACTCTACATCATAGGAGGGCTTGTGTGCCAGTTGGTGCCTGACTTGCTCTCTTAGAGTCAAGCAATTATTCCTTGCAGCAATGAAGCAGCTAAACCCTCTACTGTTTGACCTTGACATTGCCAAGTTTGCAAGGTCAGCTTGCACCACAGTCATTCTAATTACCGACTTAGGATTTGGTTGAGCAGGACCTACGAATCCGAGAGAAGTTAACCTTAAAAATACAAACAAATAAGATGAAGGCAGGTACAAAGCAGGTATTGGATGCAACCAAAATATCCAAAATTGCAAACAGTTTTACTTGAGAGAGAATATAAATTAACACTTTTCTAACAATTAAATGTACAAGCCATGCTATTCTCTTTCAAAGCATAGCTTTGATGGCTACATGAGTGTGCATTTAATATTAAAATATTTCTAACAAAAACCCTCTTTAAAACTATAGTTGTCACTACATTGCGATAAGAAAACAGGTCACTCAAAATGGACATCACAAAATTATGCAAAGCATGTAAAAAGGCTCATAATATAACTTGTTTTGAAATCAGCAATTCCTAAACAGCAGAAAAAACAACTGTCATACCAAACAAGAATTTTCACAGAATATAATAACAAGAGGATGCCTGTAAATGTTTAAATAATTTTAGGAGCTCAGAGAAAAGCAAGCTATGATATTAAACTATGAATTACCAACTGATTGAGGAGTTGTCTAGTCAATGCCTCAGTTAGACTAACGGTGTGGCTACACTGCACCGATGTTTTGATACCGATGTGACTATGCGATGGTTTGTGGCTATGTGAAGGTGGCTACACAGGCCGAAGTAGTGTGACGATGTACACTAGCACAACGGTGAGCTGCAACTGAACTAGCCAATCATACGGCACAAAGTGTGGGTTTTTGCCCGTTTCATTTCCAACAACGAATTATTTGTTTCCCTAATAATTATCATCACAATAAATACAATAATAATTGAAGAACAATTTCATTGTGATGTATGGCTGGTCTTGTTCACCATGAAAACATTGCTTTCAATATTTCTTTTTGGTTCTGTTTGTTAATAATTCTTCCAGATATCATTGTGATTATTCATTAGTTATAATAATAAAAATAATAAATAAATAAATGATGATGTAATAATGAATTTTATTTCAATGTACTTGTTATTAATTTTACTTAATAATATATTTATACTCAGTAATTTTGAAATTGTCAATTACCACTATTCTATGAGCTTTGTAAAGTTCATTCACTCTAATTTTATTATTATAACATAATAGTTCCTTTGGAGTTTGCAGTGGATGCTCATTGTTGACAAAAATTCTAACGGAAATGCGTTGCAATTGGTTAAAATTGATGAGCTTGACAAAATAGTTTGTTTCAACCAGTCAGAGAACGCCGATGTTTGTTTGGCATCGAGCATAGACCAACATGTTGGTTATGCCCACGAACAGGCCACACGATGTGCCGAAGTGGGCACGCCCATCGGGAACGCCCATCGCAAGGCCTTCCGATACAAAACATCAGCCTGTGTAGCCACTCCTTAACTCGATGAGAAGTGGTCAGGTAATAAGCTATACAAACAGCATGTAGCAGTCCACAATGGTTATGAAAGGATTGTGTATACCTTTGAAGGATGCTGGGAGATGTACATGTGAACTGGTGGTTGGATAGGGTAGTGAAGTCAATGGGCATTGCTTCAGTGCATACTAGATGTCTTGTTGTAGTAGACTGTTCTTTTACTTCTTTCCCCGTGGCCTTAGTACAAGACATTAAGGAAGAGCCCCGCCTACTGCTCATGGTAGCACTAAGGCTATAAATGATATAAAAAAAGTACAATTCAAACTAGAGAGATAAAATGATCATTAATTTATGTAATGGTGGATGGATTACCTTTGCTGAGGTGCATTTGTAAGTAAATACAAAAGTGTTTGAAGTTTTCTGTCCTTGAAAAATGAATATATTTATATAGTTGTTAGCGGCAACCAACAGTTTTCAGCTAAAGAGTGCAAATCATGAATAGAAGGAGTTGCTAAAAAAGATTTTGTGGAGCTTTTTTGATTTTAACTGCAGAACATAATAACTAGAGTGATAACAATGTAAGGGTATGTGGCACTTGGAATAATGTATCAACACATGTATCAACACATGTACCAACACATGTATCAACACATGTACCAACACATGTACCAACACATGTATCAACACATGTACCAACACATGTACCAACACATGTACCAACACATGTACCTACACATGTATCAACACATGTACCTACACATGTACCAACACATGTATCGACACATGTACCAACACATGTACCAACACATGTACCAACACATGTACCTACACATGTACCAACACATGTACCAACACAATGTACCAACACATGTATCAACACATGTATCAACACATGTACCAACACATGTACCAACACATGTACCAACACATGTACCTACACATGTACCAACACATGTACCAACACAATGTACCAACACATGTACCAACGCATGTACCAACGCATGTACCAACACATGTACCTACACATGTACCAACACATGTACCAACACAATGTATCAACACATGTATCAACACATGTATCAACACATGTACCAACACATGTACCAACACATGTACCAACACATGTACCTACACATGTACCAACACATGTACCAACACAATGTACCAACACATGTACCAACGCATGTACCAACGCATGTACCAACACATGTACCTACACATGTATCAACACATGTACCTACACATGTACCAACACATGTATCGACACATGTACCAACACATGTACCAGCACATGTACCAACACAATGTACCAACACATGTACTTACACACGTACCAGCACAATTTACCATCAAATGAAACCAACGCAGAGTTCTAGTGAGAAGTACAAACCAAACCCTCCAGCAACAATAGAGACTAAATTAACATTCTCTTCAATAAACTAGTGACAAATCTGTATTACCCACCTGGAATCATGTTTAGGAGTTTGTACATGTAGGTTAGCTTCAGCAAGGCTTGTGTCACCATCCTGAATGCCACCGTTTAGACTGTGGTCCTCTGCAATACACAGGAGCAATGGGACCTCTACAGCTACAGAGATAAATCAAATGGATTAGTTAACATTCAACCAGCTAACAGCAATGCACAATGAAACAGTGGAAGTAGTAATACAAACTAAAAGACCCACTCACCAGCCTCAGTACTAACAGTACAGGTGTCACTATTTACATCGGGTGTCCACAGGCCATTCTCAGGAGGACCAGGTTGTGGAGCTACAGCTATGCCTGCAGAAGTTGCAGGGATTGCTGCTTCTGCTACTCTAGCTTGTGGGGTAGGTTTACGAGACCTGCGGCTCACCATTTTCCTACAGCGCTCATCCAAACTCTAAGAAAGTGTTACAACAGCAAACTTATAATGAAAGCTAACAAGATCCAGCAGCTAATGATGGCACAACATACAAAGTTACAGAGATAGCTAACAAGACCTAACAGCCAGTGATAACACAACATACAAAGTTATAGAGATAGCTAACAAGATCTAACAGCCAGTGATAACACAACATACAAAGTTATAGAGACAGCTAACAAGATCTAACAGCCAACGATAACACAACATACAAAGTTATAGAGACAGCTAACAAGATCTAACCGCCAGTGATAACACAACATACAAAGTTATAGAGACAGCTAACAAGATCTAACAGCCAGCGATAACACAACATACAAAGTTACAAACCTTTAGCTTCTCTTTCCTTTCCATCTTCTGCTGTAGTTGATTTCTCTTCTCTTCTAGTTCACGCATTAGTACTTGACGCCTCTCTTTCTTCTTTCTCGCCATGAACCTTTAGTGTGTAATACGTACAGGGTCATGTGACATACAGGGTCATGTGACATACAGGGTCATGTGACATACAGGGTCATGTGACATACAGGGTCATGTGACATACAGGGTCATGTGACATACAGGGTCATGTGACATACAGGGTCATGTGACATACAAAGTATTGTATGATACATTGTCAACTAACATACAGTTGCGTACATTGGCATGTGACATACATTATACAAAATACATGTGACATACATTATACAAAATACATGTGACATACATTATACAAAAACATGTGACATAAGTTATACAAAAACATGCGACATAGGTTATACAAAAGCATGCGACATACGTTATACAAAGGGATGTGACATATGTTATACAAAAACATATGACATACAGAGCTACTTGACATCTATAAGACATACAACACTTACTCCTGTACAGACTTGGAGTTATGTCTGTGCTTAGACTTTGGTTTAACAGTTTCATCAGCTTTAGTCATGCTTTGTCTAGGTAGGGTGCCCCGTACACCACCATCTCCTACAATACCAACACACATTACTTGTACAACATGTGTTCAGCATCGATTGCTGTCATCTTTTCATTGGATCGTTACAGGAAATCCAAAAGTTGGTTTCTAACTTTTTGAGTTCTTCAGAAATAAAGGTATATTTAGCCGCTGCAGCTCAATTTACAACTTTCATTTCAGTAAACAACTTTGGTACCAAATTGTAGTGAAGCTTCTGGCGTAATTATTTGTATGAGTGACTTTTTAAAGCCTCAAGTAGACATTTTAATAAAAACATTAATAGAAACAGCTATTGGTGTATTTATGGATTTGTCGCAAACGATCGCCTAAAAGACCCTCAACCTTCACTATGTTCCCATGCTGCGAATTCGTTCGGGTTGAACTCATAAAGCGTCCATTCGGGTCATGGGAATTCTGACTCGTACGAGTTGGTTCGGATTCATTCGTGTTGGCTCACTGCGGTTCCTCAAGCCAAATTCGTTCGGGTTGAGCATTGATTAGGATCATGGGAATCGTTCGTGTTGATGAATTCGAATTCGTTCGTGTTGCTCTTTTGAGAAAAAGGCATTAAACTGGCGATTTGGCAGTAAATCAGTTTTTGCGTATTTTCCAACTGCAGTTTTTACATACATATAATAATAATCCTCTGCAAGTTTAACAACAGGTGAGTTATAAATTATTTACTATTTGCTGGGGAAACTGAATCATAGCTCTGTTTCATAAATGTGCAAACTAAATTATTATTATTTTTATACTTGCCAAAAAAAATTATTTTTTTATTATTTGGAAATAATTTATTTATTATTATTATTAATTATTTATCATTTCTTATAGCTATCATTATATTTATTAATTATCATCTATAATTATTGCAAATTGTTGATTTTGTTATTATTCATGTACTTACTAGTTTATGCTGTGAACATTCCACAAATTTGACTCATATTACTACTTAGTAGTAATACTGTGCAGGATTTCACTGTGTGAGTTGGTAGCTCGGCCTACCTGCACAACTTCCCGAACTGAGTTGGCAACTGTGTCTATCGCTGAGCAATACAGCCCTCCCACAGGTCGACTAGTATCCTTGGGAATGGTGTGTAACCATTCCTATTTTACTAGTCTAACTGCCGGCTGCGTTAGCTTGTTTCAATATGCAAGGCAGAGGTCGAACTTTGAAGGCGAACTAGGCAAGCTAGGTTCGGCCAGCAGAGGTTCGAACTGTTCTGCTGAGTGCAAGTCAGTGACCGAACTTTGAAGGCGAACTAGTCAGAGCTAGGTTCGGCCAGCAGAGGTTCAGGCTGATCTGCTTATATATTACTACTCGAGTAATAGAGCATTCGGTGTACGAGCATGTACTAGCGCTGTGAAGTTATTATTGCTAAAGAACAAAGAAACTTCTGAGAGTGGGGCAAGCTGACTCTGATTTATTGTTGCCTTAACACGGCTATTTATAAAAGGAGTTACATAACCAGTAAATATGTAAACAAACAAGGACAAAAGAAAGTTGTAAGACACGCCTGTTAAGAAAGGCTTAGACAAATGAAAATTGAGTGTACATAAAATAGGCTGGCTTCACAGCTACGGCTGGGTGCATCCACATGTGTTACATATAAGATTGCATGCAAGGTAAATGAGTAAAATAAATGAATAGTGTGCATAGAGTGAATAGTCATTGAGTGTATGCATAGAGTGTCATACTGGTTAAATATGGCCGCCGTCCGTCACACACTCCGCCCCATTGGCGATGGTGGCCAATAAAACAAGGTCGGCGGTGTTGGTGTGTTACCTTAGGGGTGTTCTCTTCTCATCTTCTCTTTTATAGCCTCCGCTCGTCTTAATAGCTTGAGGGCGTCGTACGTCCTGTGGTGGAACTCCCTCCGGTATTCCTCTAGCTGTCTAGCTCGATCTCTCTGTTTCCTGCTCTCTCGTATCTTCATCGACCTCCCTTGGCTAGTCCTCCTCCCTTCGATTTTCCTTCTTGTGGGGGTAGCTTGTCTTCGTCTGGGTGGTGTTAGACGTCTCTGTAGTTTTATCTCTACTTGGGGGGTCGGTATGCCGAATGGTGGGGGTGTCGACCATTCCATGGTGCTGCAGAACTCCTCATACCTGGCAGCGTCGACTTCGTATATGGGCCTGTTCTTCCCTCCATGCTCGACTGCTCTGTCTTGGGCGTGGACATGTTGGCGGATGGTGTCTATACATGAGTCCTTCTGGCCACACAGGCAGAAAAAGAATGTGTAGTGTTGCCGAACGTGGGCCGCTACCTTCTTCCTGTCCTCCACATATCTGCATTCTTTGCATCGCCATTTTCCTTCATCTCTCTCTTCTATTGCTGCTTTAATCTTCCAGTGTGTTGCCCCGCTGACCCAGATTTCTCTCGACTTGGCGGTTATTGGCTCGGTCGGTTCGTCTGCGATGTCGACTTGGTTTAGTCTAATGGTGTCCTCGAGTGCCTGTGTCAGCGTCTGCATTGAACTCTCTGGTAGCTCATCCTCCGTGGTGGATACAACGTCGAACTGGTTGTACTTCTCGGCTAGCATTGCCATCCTTTCGAATAATAATTCCAGCTGTTCGTTGTTTGTTGCGTGTTGCTCTTCTTGCGGCTGGTCGAGTAATGAATGATGGCGGGTCCTGTCCTCAACTTTATTGGCTCTGCTTCCCACGTGTTCTCTCAGTATTGCCTCCCACGTGACGAGTTCTGGGTGACGTAACTCCGCGGTTACTTTGGAGTTTTCGTCGACGGTTTTCTTGGGGGTTGTTTCCTCCTGCGTCGTTTCTGCTGTTGGTACTCCGTGACGTGGTATGGCGGGGTTGCTGGGTGAAGCGTCAGTAGGGTTTGTCTCCCCATGTGTTTTGTTGATTTTCTCGTCTGCACTCTTTTGTTGTTTTGGATCGTGACTCCTCCATTTTTTCTTTCTCTCTACCAGTACCCAACCGTTTTCCTCGCAATTTTTTGCAGTCTTGATGGTTGGGTTGGTGTCTCCTGGTGCCTCGCCTCTCTCTCCTCCCTGGGTTTGGCCAGTTGGTGTTTTCGGGCTGGGATGACTTCCTGCTTGATAACACTGGTAGTCATCGAATCTCTTCGGTCGATTCCTTTCCCTTGTAGGCCGGTTTAATGGGGAGGCTGTGGTTCCTGTGGGGTTGAGTGGTGGCCACTCGTTGACATCCAGGTCAGGGGTCACTGTTGACCTTCTAGTGACCTCGGGGGGAGGCGTCTCGTTCCTTCTCTCTTCTGCTGGCCGTTGCTCCTCTTCTACTGGCAAAGTTTCTTCCTCTATGGTGTCGGTGCTCTCTGGCACCCTTCTCTCTTCGGTGACTACCGCTGGGGGTTCCTCTTCATTGTTGGGTGGTGGTGTCGGCGCACGTTCTTCATACGTGGGTAGAGGTGTTGGCGCACGCTCTTCATGGGCGGGTGGCCGCTCTATCCAGTGTAGTGGCATTGGCAATGGAGCGACTGCTTCTTTTGGTCCTGCTGGGGAGTGTTTCTTTTTGGGTGGTCGACCTCTCCTGGCTCCTTTCATGTTTGGCATCAGAGCTGGCTCCCGACACGTGGGTGCCCGCCCTACAGGCTCCTCACAGGTACGGTAGGACCGTAGCCGTTGGCCGTTCTGGATTGACCATTGTCCATTCCTCTCCAGTTTATATGTATGATTCGGAAATACCTCGGCGACTTGGTATGGTCCGACGAATCGTGGCTGGAGCTTGGGGTTGCTTCCCTTGACTCTGCGCTTGTTTTCCAGCACCACTAATTCTCCTTTCTGGAACACGGGGGGTTCCTCGCTCTCCTGGCTCCTTATTTCTTGCTGGCGCTCTCTGAGGTAGTTGTGCGCCTTCTGTAGGTTCTCTTGTATTTCGGCCGTGTACTCGGTGATGTTCTGGGGGGTCAGCGAGGGGGGTGTCCCTGTCAGCTGGTCGGGAAGGCGTACTTCTCGTCCCATCATCATCATATTGGCTGTCTCTCCTGTGGCAGAGTGGGGGGTGCCTCGGCATACTCGCATGATCTGGGGGAGCAGGCTGTCCCACTCGTCCTGTCCCTTCGTTAGAATTAGTGTGCGAAGGGCGTCTCCTAGGGTTCGATTCTGCCTCTCCACAACTCCGTTTCCTTGCGGATGGTATGGTGTGGTGCGAGTCTTCTTTACTCCCGAGAGACTACACAGTTCCTCCAAGAGCACCGACTCGAACTGCGCACCCTGATCTGAGTGCAGCTGTTCGGGCAGTCCCCAGTATGCGAACACCCTCTCGTCAAGTGCTGTGGCAACTGTCGGGGCCGTGGCGTCTGGTAGCGCGATGGCATCCTCCCAACGGGTGAAGTGGTCGGTCAAGACCAGGGCCCAGCGGTTCTTTCTCTTCGTCAGTGGCAAGGGGCCGACCAGGTCGACCGCCAACTTCTGAAACGGGCGTCCTGCGTACATCCGCTGTCTCCCGGGGTTCTCTGTCCTCCTACCATTCTTTGCCACCTGACACACCTCACAGTCTTTGATGAGTCTCCTCACCAACGGAGAGATACCCGGCCAGTACCAATCCAAGAGGATTCGTTGTCTGGTTCGGTGTATCCCTGTGTGAGCCATCTTGTGTGTATCCCAGACAACCTGTGTTCTCCTGCTGGGGGGGCAGATCACGCACTGCTTTGGCTTGGTGGGGTGGGCGAGCTTGATGGTGAGTATGCCATCTGGCCGAATACTCATGGCCTCTTGTCTCTCGTACAGAGTCCTCAACTCCAGCTCTCCTTCTGTCAGCTCTCTCTCGGATATGCTCCCAGGCCGTTTCACTTCGGCGTAGATCCGAGCCACTGGTCCTCCTCCTTCTTGCTGCTCTTTAGCCAAGTCCCTGGTGGTCTGCATTGGGTTGGTCACCGCAATGTTGACTCTCTCCTTCTTCGGCGGGGCCGACTGGACTTCCCGAGCGAGCTCTGCGTGTGAGGGTCCTCCGTCTCTCCGTTCAATGGAACTGCATTGCCGACAGTCCGTGCACACACCTTGGCGACTGAGCCCATCAGCGTTCCCGTGGCGTACTCCTGCTCTGTGTTCGAGTTTATAACGAAACTCAGCTAGCGTTTCCAGCCAACGGGCGATCTGATTCGACGGCTCCTTCCGTCGACACAGCCAGCGTAGGGAGGCGTGGTCGGTCCTGAGCTTGAACTCCCGTCCGTAGAGATAGGGGCGGAAGTGCTTGACCGCTCTGATCACTGCCAACAGTTCTTTCCGAGTGACGCAGTAATTTCTTTCAGCAGGCGCTAGGGTCTTGCTGAAATAGGCTATCACCCTCTCCTTTCCTTCCTGGACCTGCGATAACACTGCGCCGACTCCTACTGCACTGGCGTCCGTGTCGAGAGTGTAGGGTAGACTGGGGTCGGGGTATCCTAGTACCGGAGCCTGCGTTAGTCGTGCCTTGAGCTGGTCGAACGCTGCCTGTTCCTCTCCTCCCCATTTCCAGGGTATCTCCTTCCCGGTGAGTACCGTCAACGGCTTGGCTATTGTCGCATAGTCTGGAAGATACTGTCAATAGTATCCGGCCGTCCCGAGGAATGCCTGCAGTTCCTTCACCTCTCTAGGTGCTTCCCACTTCCTTACTGCTTCCACCTTGCTTGGGTCGGTGGCTACTCCTTGGGCGCTCACCACGTGGCCCAGATACTTCACTTCCTTCTGAAGTAACTCACACTTGGAGGGTTTCACTTTCAGGTTGGCTTGCTGTAGACGTCCCAATACCTCTCCGAGCCTTTGCAGGTGTGTCTCGAAGTCCGGGGCGATGATGATGACATCATCGAGGTACAGCAGCAGCGTCTTCCAGTGTAGGCCCTTCAATACTTTCTCCATCAACCTTTGGAAGGTGGCGGGGGCCGACGTCAATCCAAAGGGAAGCACCTTCCACTTCCACAGTCCACTGCGTGTAGTGAAGGCCGACTTGTCCCGAGCGTCTGCGTCCAGAGGCACCTGCCAGTACCCACTGGTCAGATCCAGCGTCGTGAAGTACTTGCTGCCGGCCAAGGCGTCCAGAGACTCGTCTATGCGGGGGATAGGGTAAGCGTCTTGCTTAGTAATGTCGTTCAGTCGCCTGTAATCGACACAGAACCGCCACGAGTCATCCTTCTTCCTGACCAAAACAACGGGGGAACTCCACGCTCCATCTGCTGGCTCTATCAAGTCTTTCTCCAGAAGGTCCTTGATTTGCCTTTCCGCCTCCGCTTCCTTTTCGGGTCCCAGCCGATGAGGGGGGCACCTGATTGGTCGAGCTCCTTCTATGGTGGGAATGGAGTGTTCGGCCAGTGTGGTTCGGCCCAGGTCTCCGTTGTGGCTGCTGAACACCGTCTGGTACTGGAGCAGTAACCCTTTGAGCTGTCTTTCCTGCTGGGGTGTCTGACACCCTCTCTTGGCCTTGTCAAAGAGTTCTTGCAGGTGGGGGGGTATTCTTCCTCCTGCCGTTGCTCGCTCGTCTGTCTCCCTGGGCTCGTTCAGCGTCTGGATTCCACCTTCATCTACTCCGGTGAAGGTGCCAATCACTTCTCCTGCCGACAGCCTCAACGTGTCCTGTGTTGGGTTTAAACATCGTACCAACACTCTTCCTCTTGCGTCCGGCCTGTTGACACTCGTGGCGATCGGTAACCCTCCCTGCAGGCTCTCTATCACTCCCTGAGGACAGGTTTCCCTGGCACTCAGGTGGCAGGGTATGGTGACCTCCGTCTGCGGGGGCAGACTGGTGTCTTGCCGAACTTGTACTTTGGAGACAAGGCTCCTTCCGTGCCGATCTGTGCAGGCCAGCTCTCTCCCCTGTATCATCAATACAGGTCGGTCGAACCCTAGCTGGCATTCCTGGCTCGTCAGAAATGGCATCCCGAGAATGACATCCTCGTTAATTTGACTCACCACGAAGGTCTCTGTGAACTTGACATGCCGTATTCCTTCTTTCAGGGTTAGCAATCCGTAAAAGGGTAGCCTCGTTCCATCCGCCATGAGACCGTGGGAGTCGTACGGCTGTAGAGCCTGCTGTAGGTGAGAGGGTAGTCGGTCAAAGACGCGTTTTGCCAACAGGTTAGTGTTGCATCCCGTGTCGATGAGGTGCGTGACTGCTTCTCCCTCTATCCGTCCTGGCAGGTAGTAGCTGGAGCTGTAAGGTCGCTCCACTTGGTTTGACTGAAGGTTTACAGGCTTGGGTGTGAACCGTTCCTCCTTGGGTGGTGGCGTCTGGGTTTGTTTGTCCTTCTTTTTGGGCCTTGTTGAGTCCTGCTGCTTGAAAATCTCCTCGCTCTCCGATTCCAGTGTGACAGGGCTGTCGAGTGTCGACAGACTGGAGAATCGGTTGTGTAAAGCGATCGGAGGACTGGTCAGGAGGTCCAAAGTAGGAGTCACCCGTCGTGCTTGGTCCCGCTTCCTCGGAGGTGCCTGCGCCTTCTCTTGAGGTGCCCGTACGCAGCCAGTAGGCCTCCCTACTACTGCGGGCGGTAGTCGTTTCCCTGGTGGCTGGGCCATGGAGCAGTCTTGCATGCCTTCCGATGGTGTCCAACCTGCTGGCAACCCCAGCATCTCTTGGGAATCTCTTCCTTCTTCCTTGTTCTGAGGTCCGCTACCTCCTTGCTTAGTCCTTCCACCGTGCGGAGGAGCTGCGTAAGAGGGTCTTGCACCTCTTGTGAACGAGCAGTCTCTCCAGATGGGGTCGGTGCCAAGTCGTAGAGGTCGGTCTCCACTGTCCGAACGTGTGGTCCTCCTAGTGGCTGGTGTGGAACCTGCAGAAACTCGTTGCCTGCTTGTATGGCTTCCTCCAAGCTCTGGGGGCGAACGGCTAACAGATGTCGCTGTAGGTAAGTGTGTCCCAGCGTGCTGTGGAACGTCTGAAGCACCAGCTCCTCTTGGTTCTGTCTGGGGAGGTTGTTGTGGGCAGCCTTGATGAGGCGTTCCACGGTGTTTGCATGATCTCTCAAGCTGTCCCTGGTCGTTCGTCTGTAGCACAGTAATTTCGTCTGTGCTTCGGAACGTGTGAGCCCAAAGGTAGCTCTCAGCTTCATGGTCACCTCCTCCACTGTCTCTCCTCTTCCACACTGTTCGGCCTTGCCTATCAAGGCTTGCCTTAAGTGTATCACTCGGTCATCTGGTTGCCACTGGTTGGCGTTGGCCACTTCCCCGAACCGCTGCAAGAAGTAGTCTACTTCTCCTGTGCCGTCGAACTGCGGTACCTTGAACTTGCTTCTGGTCGAGGTCATGGTCATCCTGTCCAAGATGTGAGTGAGGGTGTTCATCATCTGCATGCCGGATGGCTCATCTCGGTCGATGCTGAGCGCTCTCCTTCTCTGTGCCATCGCTCAGTTGGGTTCTGCTTGTGGGTGTCTCCAATCCCACTGCTGCCACCAATGTGCAGGATTTCACTGTGTGAGTTGGTAGCTCGGCCTACCTGCACAACTTCCCGAACTGAGTTGGCAACTGTGTCTATCGCTGAGCAATACAGCCCTCCCACAGGTCGACTAGTATCCTTGGGAATGGTGTGTAACCATTCCTATTTTACTAGTCTAACTGCCGGCTGCGTTAGCTTGTTTCAATATGCAAGGCAGAGGTCGAACTTTGAAGGCAAACTAGGCAAGCTAGGTTCGGCCAGCAGAGGTTCGAACTGTTCTGCTGAGTGCAAGTCAGTGACCGAACTTTGAAGGCGAACTAGTCAGAGCTAGGTTCGGCCAGCAGAGGTTCAGGCTGATCTGCTTATATATTACTACTCGAGTAATAGAGCATTCGGTGTACGAGCATGTACTAGCGCTGTGAAGTTATTATTGCTAAAGAACAAAGAAACTTCTGAGAGTGGGGCAAGCTGACTCTGATTTATTGTTGCCTTAACACGGCTATTTATAAAAGGAGTTACATAACCAGTAAATATGTAAACAAACAAGGACAAAAGAAAGTTGTAAGACACGCCTGTTAAGAAAGGCTTAGACAAATGAAAATTGAGTGTACATAAAATAGGCTGGCTTCACAGCTACGGCTGGGTGCATCCACATGTGTTACATATAAGATTGCATGCAAGGTAAATGAGTAAAATAAATGAATAGTGTGCATAGAGTGAATAGTCATTGAGTGTATGCATAGAGTGTCATACTGGTTAAATATGGCCGCCGTCCGTCACAATACGAGCGAGCGCGGTTGTTTACTAACTCACTGCAATCAAGTAATTATTGCGCTCGCTACTCACTGCAAAGGAAGGACAACTCCCGCAAATTAGTTCAATTCGAATTATCATAGGAACGGATAGGAATGCCAACCCGAATGAATGCTAACCAACTCGAATGGACGCCCGATCCGAACGAATTCGCAGCATGGGAACATGGTGCTTATTTGGTTGGCCATTTGGCCATTTGGAGAACAAACTGTTTTTCTCTTCAGTGGATTGGTTGCTGAGTTGTTATCACAAACTTAAAATGAGATTTCGGAATTGCATTGAAGACAGAACCATCTAGGAAATCTTTTACATCATCAAGTGATAAATATTGGTCGGCTGTAGCGGGTAATTATTGGAACAATCTAGAATTGTGAGACAAAAGGCAGCATTAATATGAATGAATCAGAGAAGTAGTGCTCACCAATGGAATGTGATTTGAAAATTAAATTATCAAAACTCTTCAACTTATCTGACCAAACAACAATATTTAGCAGTAAATGTTCATTTAAAATTGGAGTTGTGGTCCCCTTGAGTAGCTAGTAAAATAAAACACTCCTCTCTGGATACCCTTGACCTCTTTTAACATGATCGACATAAAAATGAAATCTAAACTGGTAATAAAAGCAGAATATTTTCCATAGACTCAAATGAGACCAAATCAGAGTAGACTCAGACAAAGGATTATTAGAAAATATTGGTGGAGAGAGAAGGCAGAGTAGAGAAAGGCAGTATAATATTAACATCTATTTACAATACTCACTAAACAGTACAAAGTTAAATCACACTGCACAGATATACACTATACACATATGAGCTAAGTAAGCCAGCACTTTTAGTCTGAGAAAAGCAAGAGAGACAACTACATAGGCTGAGAGTACACCAGACAGAACTAAATTAACTTTGGGCTCACCGTCAGACTGTCCTAATCTTTGTGGGGCGATAGATTCTCTTGGTGTCAGCTCTGACTGATTGGAGCTGACGCAACAGTTTACTGAGCTCACAAGTCCCATCGCTAATTGTGCCGTTACGTAATACTGCATGCCCGAAGGTATTGTTGCTCATCATGCCTGTGTATGTTAACAAGATATGCCCATGTAGGGATGGCTACTTATGCTAACAGTAATGTTCTCTCTAACAATAGGGTTTCCACAGATAAGAGTACAAACACAGGGAACCATATGCACTTCCAGGAGCAAAGGAATAATACAAAAGTTTCTTTCCCTACAGATAGAAGACAAGTCAAAACTTCTAACTTATAGGTTACTTCATAGAGAGCAGACAACTCAGCCTAAAACTGTTGTTATCGCTGTAATAATTACTTATACCTGGTTTCAGGAAAAATCGAACATTACTGGTGGTTTCTAAGGCCGTACCAATACAAGCTTTCTCCCATATTGTCTCCAGGCCCAACAATGACATTCGATGTCAAGATTAAAAAGAGGGCAGATAAATAAATTAAAGTCTTTGGCATTTATCTTACAATCATACAAACATTGAAAACTTTCAAAGTCTGCGTTCATGGTATCTAGGGATGTGGTTTTGTTTTTTAAAAACACAGAAATTATTGTCACCTTTTTATTAGTTCAGATTGCTAATTTAAACCTTTCAAGTTTCCGATTTTCAAATAGTGCATTTTCTTCCTTCTTAATGCATTTTAAAATAAAAAAAAGGATATAAAAACAAAATAAACTAGATGAAATTGTATTCACGAGTGAAGAAAAGAGTATTTTAGAGAATAGATAAAATAAAAAATGACACTGAATGGATTTGAACACCTGTACTGGCTGCGGTGATTCTTGTACAACACCAACTACACCATCAACCTCTGACTGAAACAGCATGCTTTTGACACTCTCATTATTCCTAAACATTATATTAAGCAGTAAAGTTGTACTTGAAATTACTTTTCATGTGAAAAAAGTTTCTACCATTGGGAATCGTACCTGGACCCCTGAATCAGCGAACGACAACCGTAGCAATCGAGCTATGAAGACATGCTGCTGATCCACAATGTAATTTAGTACATACTGTGAACTGTTCTGCGATAGCTTTTTTGTTGTTGCAAAAAGCAGCTTTTTGAAGTGCCTAGATGCTTTTTTGTGCTGGGGCCACACAAGCACATGCTTCACAGCTGCCAATGCAACAAGCACTCCTGTTAATACATACTATCATGCTGAATTGGCACCTCTCTTCTGTCAATAATTGTTTTTAGGCGAAAAAGAAATCCATACTTGTGAATCAAACCCGAACCTTGTCATCAGCAGGTCACAATGTTAACCATTTAGCCATCTGACAATGTTGAATGTGGTTCATAAACAGCTTAAGATACAAAGAAGGTAGTAGGGCCTACATACAAAAAAATATTTTGAGTTCGGACATCGCTAAATACTTATCAAAATTTTTGAATTTTTTTCAGATTTGTTTAAATTCTCACCTAAATACTATTTGTGCTAAAGTTTTCAACGACAAAATTTTTTTCGCGGTGAAAACAGTAAATAACGAACATTTTTGTCACACATTGAAAACCGTGTGGGCTTTGACTCTTTTGCCAGAGATCAGATATTTGACGCATGTTCATCTGAAAGATGGTTACAATGCGATCGCAACCATGCAAAATTTATGCAAATCGGAGTAAGCGTCACCGAGTTATGGTCATTTTTCCGTTTGGAAGACCTCTTTTTAAAATGTCATAGCTGTTTTAGCGGTATTGCGAGAAACTTGTAGTCTCTACTTTTAGGAAGCTCAAGCAATGGGCTATGCTGCCTAATAAGTTACTTGTCGCTGACTAGTTCCATTCTGGTCTCGGAAAGCATTGAAAAGTGCTGTTTTTGTTCAGACTTTCAAGTTTGAAAATGTAAAAACTTGAAACGGTTTTGCGCGATCGCTTTGAAGTTCAATATGGTACATCGATACACTATGGCACATGTATGTTGCAAATTTCAGCTAATTCCGCCTTTTGGTTCTCTCACGGAAAGCTGTTTTATGCTAAAAATTGTGATTTTCACAAAAATCCAAGATGGCCGCTTCTGAACGACTTTTTAATGCCGTGTCACGATGTCGAATCAGTAGGTTAGCAAGATGCACCATCTTTCAAAGTTTGGTATTTTTTCGTCAATCGGGTCTACGTTTTTTCAGCCATTTTGATGCTTTCGAAAACGACTTTTTACCAGTTTTCGGATGTGGATTGCGATGTTCTGGAATGTTTTGTAACTTCATAACTAACTTACTTTTTGGCCCGATGTCTCACGATCCTGTCGCAAAAAACTTTGTAGCTCTATCTTTAACGGTTCTTGAAAAAAACTTAACGAAGTTTGGCAAGATTTGCGTAAAATAAGAATAAGAAAAAAAAAGACGGAAGAACAATAGTATTTTAGATTCTCTAAAATACTAATAACAATTAGGAAACAAACACCTGTACATAATTCCATCAGGTGACAAACTGCTTCCGGTAAAAGAATCGCTTGAGAAAGACAGTCACTATCCCCACTAAGGTCCAATCTAATAGCCATACACTTGTGGTCTCAGAGAGATCTTAAGCAAACATTTGCATGTAAATGGTCTCCATCTCAAGTGATAACAAAAAGTAACAAAGATGGTACAAATAATGTTAGTTTAAAAGATGAATATCTTTGGTAGGTAGGACTCTTGTGCGCGCCACTATTATACTAGTAGTAGTGCTTGAGAGAACTACAGAGTTGGTTACATTGAAACATGAGCTTGTGGGTGTGCCAATGGCTTCCATATACATACAGTGGATATCTAGTATATATACAGTGTACATACAGTGTACATAGGATATACATACAGTGGATATCTAGTATATATACAGTGTACATAGGATATACATACAGTGGATATCTAGTATATATACAGTGTACATACAGTGTACATAGGATATACATACAGTGGATATCTAGTATATATACAGTGTACATAGGATATACATACAGTGGATATCTAGTATATATACAGTGTACATACAGTGTACATAGGATATACATACAGTGGATATCTAGTATATATACAGTGTACATAGGATATACATACAGTGGATATCTAGTATATATACAGTGTACATAGGATATACATACAGTGGATATCTAGTATATATACAGTGTACATACAGTGTACATAGGATATACATACAGTGGATATCTAGTATATATACAGTGTACATACAGTGTACATAGGATATACATACAGTGGATATCTAGTATATATACAGTGTACATACAGTGTACATAGGATATACATACAGTGGATATCTAGTATATATACAGTATACATACAGTGTACATAGGATATACATACAGTGGATATCTAGTATATATACAGTGTACATAGGATATACATACAGTGGATATCTAGTATATATACAGTGTACATACAGTGTACATAGGATATACATACAGTGGATATCTAGTATATATACTGTATATATACAGGGCTCACACAAAGAACGTACAGGAGAAACACAGATGGAGTACAATCTACATCAAATGGACATTAGATGAATCATCTCACCTATAAAACTAGCAATCTTCAATGTCCTCCTTTGGTTCTGCTGTCAAAGGGTGGAACGTGGAAGCCCATATCAATATCATTGTTCTTCTGGAAGCCATTGCGGATGTCCATGTGTTTTGTTTGGCACATTCAGCCTGGGAACTGTAGGTATCACTGTGCTTACCTGGAGGTACTACTTGTCTGCTGTGGGATGAGAGTTTCTGGGCTTTTGGGTGCATTTGTAGACCGAGTTTAGGCATTTTAGCTGAACACATTGTCTCTACACAAAAACAAAACTTTGTTGATAATAATTGTGTTGTTGTACCCCAGACAGTAAAATGGTATGAACTATTTACTTGTAATTTATATGAAACAGGATAGTGACGTGTTCAAACAGGGATTAAAGGAAGTCGCAAACAAATTTATAACAATTTTTTATTATCAATTATTTCATAACTTTCAAGCGCTTTCAGGTAAGGCTCATTTGGTAGTTTTAAAGCATTGCTCTTTAAATTTATACACAAATATATTCACTAATTGAAGAACAACATTTGGTTAAACCGCAATTATATTTCATTCAAGTGGTATGCCAGCACCAACAAACAGAGACTTCAATAAAATCAGAATAAAATTTTATTAGTACTACAATCATGTTTATTGTAGCACCAAGAGTTCTTGATGATGATGGGTGAAATGTAATTTGCTAGTATAACGATTCACTGACTTTATAAATGAGCTCGTCTCGCTTAGTTATCTCATCTCTAAACATCTGGAAGTCTTTCTTCAGCATGCAGTCTCTTTTGTCATACATTACATTGGTGTTTATTTGCAGAAGCCTTTCAACTGAGATGTCTGTAGCCTCCTCAGGTTCACTATCATCGATGTCAGAAAGGAGTGTCTCAATTTTAGACTTCTGTTAATCAGCAGCCGAATAGATCTCTTTTGCAGGAGCCCTCGATACCATATCTGCTACTATATGCTCCTTTCCTGGCTTGTATTCCACGTCGAATCCATATCTCTGCAGGGATAATAGCATTTTCTGTAGTCTTAGCGGGGACTTCTCCATCCTTTTCTTGAATATGGATTTCAGTGGTGAGTTGCTCAGAATACCCATAGATCTTTTTTGTCGTATATGTACCGGTCAAACTTGCTGTACACAAACATCACTGCAAGTCATTCAATCTCCAATAGATGATACTTCTCCTCTGTAACGTAAGTGTTCTGGATGCAAATTTTGTCGGCTTGCCTTCTTGAGTTGGTACTGCTACCTGTCCTTTAGTGCTTGCATCACATTATATGACAGCAGGTTTGCTTGAGTCTTAGTATGGTAGGAGAGTGTCTTCACTAATGGCGTCCTTCAGGTCATTGTAGGCTTTTCTTTCCACCTCACCAAACTAAAAATCTTCATCTTTTATCCGCTCCCTAGCGACTTCTCTTAGTTTCTTGGCTAGGGATGAAAAGTGCGGCACAAAGTTAGAGATATAGTTGGCTGGTCCAACGAATCTCTTGACTTCTGTCGGCTCAGTTGGCTTAGCATGTCCTTCAGGCTGTGAACCTTGTCTGGATCTGGCTTGATACGCGCCTTTGTCAATATTTGTTCCATGCAATTGATCTCAGCTAGATGAAGCTTTATTTTTTCTCTGTTGATCTTCACTCCTGGTTTTCTGGTTCTTTTTATTAAGTATAGGTGCTTTTCTTCATGATTAGTCCTTGTATCTTCTTCTTCGCCAACCCCATCTATCAAGATGTCGTCTGCAATCACTTCAACTCTCTCTAATCCATCTAGCACCAAATCTAGCCTCCTCTGATATTCTTCACCGCTTGAAGATAAACCTACAGGAAGGTGGTTCCAGCAGTATCGCCCCAGTGGAGTCAAAAATGTTGTTAGCTTTCAACAGCTTTTACCAAGTTTCACTTGAAAAAGTTCATCGTTCTCACCCAGCAGGGAGACACATTTGGGTTTTGTCAGCTTTGGCACGACCTTTTCTAGGGTGTGCACAGGGTTGTGATTCCAAATGATGACTTTATTCAGGTTTTTGGGATCGATGCAAAGGCGTATAGTACTGTTGGGTTTCCTCATTTCAACTCGCAAAGATATCCGTTCAGTTGGTTCATTGACTTATGATAGCACTTCTGCTTTCTCGAGTTTTTAGACTTTCTTCATGACATCCTCTCTCATCATAACATGGGTTCTTTTTGGTCTATGCTGGATAGAGGGTACTGATTTATCAATCATAGTGTTGTATTATACTGGCATCAGTTCAAATCCCTTGAAGGCACAACCATAGTTCTGTGTTAGCCACTCTCTGGTGACTCTGGGGGCTATCTGTACCGCATGAACGGTGTTGTCTATTCTTCTCATACCAATATTCAAGCATGCATCGACTCCTATGAGTGGGTATGGTCAGCTGTCGGTCTTCACTATTTCAAACTTGATTGGTCCAGATAGTTCTTCAAAATTGATAGCTGCTTTTCCGTAGCTAGGCATCGGCATTCCATCATAATATGTCACAACCAGTTCACTGGGGTTCAACGTTCGTCTTCCAAGTTTCTCATAGTCACCATATGACGTCACATTTCGAGCCGCTACAGTATCGAGTTGAATATCCAGCTTGTGTTGTCCAGGAGTCAGCAGTACCAACAGTCTTTTTTCAACTTTGCTCACAGTAGGTTGTTCAATTGAAAGTAGCTCCTCATACATTATGGGGTTGTGTGGTCCACTAGACATCAGTTGGACGTCAGCTTTTGACACATCCGCTTTCTTCCACTCGCAGGCTCTCTCGAAGTAATTTTTCCTCTGACATTATCTGCATATGGCCCCATGAGCTGGAGAGTTGTATTTGAATCGGGTTCTCTGGGTCTTCTGTTTGACGGGTGCTCCTTGCGCTCATACAAACTCATCTTATGTACTGTTTCTGAAACTGATGCATCTCCTAACTCATTCATGAGTGAGGCTGCTACAGCACTTTTCTTTGCAATTTTGATAGCTAAGTCAAGTGTGAGGGACTCTGCACATGCTTTCAGCGGCAATTTGTCTCTCAAGTTCATATCATCCAGTGCCCGTACCAATGCATGGCAGGTTAATTCATCGGTGTGAGCATCAAATTTACATAATCTAGTTTGGGTTATTTTATTGACCCGGGAAAGCCATATTCAAAGAAAAAGAACTTCTATACCTCACCATTAGCTACTTTCCACCACGCATGGTCATAGGACACCGCAAAGTAGCCAATGGTGCGGTATAGAAGATTTTTGTATTTATTTGAATTCGACATTTCAGTAAAACTATTTTTTGTCTACATAATGTGATTGCTTTATGATAAATAGTATACCACTGGGTCAATAAAATAACAGAAAATCGGAATGACATATACTGAAACCTTACGGGCCCATCTCGCAATGGGAAATTGCAGATTTACAATGCATTTTCAACCCGTTATCTTTCAAGTCCACTGCTATTTAGGCAGTGCAATGATTGGCTAAGCCTGTGCGGTAAATGGTGTCCATTTGACACCTTTTTCAATTTTGTTTCTAGCATCTTCTGTTGCAAAGTTATTAAAAAATTGGTTATTATGAGTTTTTTACAAGCTACGAGCTATACTAATTATTAATTATTACTAAATGAAATTACCTTTCAAAGTAAGTAACAATGAATAGGAAATGACTCCAGCTAGCCCAAGTTTTGTGAGAGGAGAAACAACTTACAACAAAAAGCTTGAGCTGAAAGATCAGCACACACACTTATAGAATAACAAGGAGAGTGAGGGTGAACAACTCAAAAGAAAAAGGTAAAGTGTTGTACACAAACAGAATTGCAAATTGCTGACAAGCTTGGAAACTTGGGAGTCCAAGTTAATTTTAGATAAAATTGATGACAGACAATGCAACTTTCATCCAATAGAAACAGGGTAAAAAAACCATATATAAGGAGCAGCTCAGCTACATTGAAAGGGAGTTCAACTCAAGAGAGCATTAAGTGAGGAGCTTTTATAAGCGCTGGAATCTCAGGAGAGGAAGAGACTGCTGGATTTTCTCAATTGGACTTAACAGAGCAACAGTAAAGGAGCTACAGTTTTGACGGGATTGGAAGGAGAAACAGGAGCTACAGAATTACACCTAGAGGAACGGAACACATTAGTGGTAAGCGGATTTTATTTTGACACTAGCTTTAGATAGCTGTAGCGCATAGACACACTAGTTGAATAGTGCCGATAGCAAGCATTAGTTTGTGAAGGAAGTGGTAGACGTGTGAAACAAATTGATATAGGTATTTGGTACTTCAAAGCTGACAGTTGGATTGATTGTTTTAACTGCTGTTTAGGTTGTACCATAAGTTCTCCAAAAAAGTATTGTGTTTTTTATTATAGGCAAATAAACTTTTTGATCAAAGGATACGTTTACTTATTTCGGTTTTCTTTGTAAGGCGCGTTTGTTTACATACGGTAGATAGCAACAGGTAGCTCACTCATAGCGATATATACCTATTATATAGAGAAGCTTGAATAGGGTAAAAATCAGCAATTACACGCAGGAGCGAGTTCTTGGGATATATTTGGTAAAGCATTGGAAGACATCAGCGCAATCGACTTTTCTTTTATTGTTTACATTTTTTTATTGTTGTATTGAATAGACATCATACATACCCCAATTATTGATATACTGTTTGTTTAGATACAGCCTTTACGATCAAGCATTTATTTTCATAAAACAACAGCAACTGACACCGAACTCCTTTACGGTTTGGTGGGGTTGTGGTGGCAAATAGCTATATTTTTGGTTTGGCTGGCTATTTGGGGTAAACTCACTTTTTGAACGTGGGTTTGCTTGGGCTCAACTATAAATAATATTATTAATTCAATTACAATCATATCATATTAACACATTTATAAATAAATAATATTGATTTCATCTTTGAATATTTGCATTGAACAAACTATAAATAGTAAAGCAATCAGAAAACCGTAAAAAAGATTTTATTTATTTATCAGTTTAAACTTGTTTACATATTAACTTCACCGATATTATTGATGTTGACTAGTCAGTCAGACAGGTTGTTTTGACAACCAAAAATTAATATTAGAAGGGAAGGGAATATTTTACTTTCGTTTTCAGTTTAATTTTTGTTTACAAATTAATCTTATTGGTGTTATTGATATTGGCGAGTCACTCAGACAAGTTGTTTTGACAACCATCTGCAGCGGACTGTGTATAGCGCTGATAGAAACGTCACAGCTGTTCATTGTTTACGAATTGTTTTGTTTATATTTTCAGGAGGGTAGGGATAGGACACATACTCGTAACCTATTAGTCTCAGTCTCGGACTGTTACAAACGGCTACTGAGTACGTGTAAAAAATTGGAAATACAGTCCACTGGCTTACGATCTCATCAGTTAGCAGTTTGACTTATTACTGTTTACCAAATTTTAATATTATTTAGTTTTTTATCAATTCTCGTTTCATCATATTTATTGATTTTACCCAATCTACCCTCTGACAGTTTAACCGTTGTATGCTGCGCAGCTCTATTGTAGAGGAAATGCGCCGACAACTACATGGCAGGTGGACAGTACCATTTATTACCTGCCGAGCTGTACATTAATTTACCATTTATTTACCTACCGAACTGTACATTTATTTACCAGCCGAACCGTGCATTCGTTTACTACTCGTTCATCCACCTATTCACTTATTTCTCACATTTATTATTATAAAGATTTTCATATTGTCATACATGTGCTTGGGCAGCCAGCTGCAGCCAAGCCCCACCCGTTCTATGTTTACTTGTGTTCTATTGGTGTTTTAGTAACCAATCTGCTGTACAGGCGTGGCCTGCTTTTGTGTTCATGCTGTCAGTCATTATTATGTAATTTTTAGTTTATAAATAACCATGTCGTGTCTAAATAAATCAGAGTTAGCCTACACTCTCACTTGCTTGTTGATTCACATGCATAAGCGCACTTATACTAAAGCACAGGTAGCTTAGTAGAAAAGATACAAGTAAGCTCTTGCGCTGGCAGAGGAACTTACTAAGTTCAACACTTGCACAATAACTTGGACAGAGAAATTGCACTGGAACAAGTCGACTAGGATAACAGTCAGTAGAAAGTGGTCAGTCAATTCGACTCACACTGCACTTGACCTACGGGCAAGTGATACTGGGACGATTATTCGAACGGCTAGTTCGACCTAACACACCTATTCCGCCCAATAGAAAATCAGTGGAAAGTGAGGGAGTTGTGACAACTCCTCACTGTGTATTGCTTACGGGCGTACAACGCTGAAAATTCTATTCCTCTGGTTTAGGCTGCGGGCGAGCTGAAGGGCGTACACTGCACTGTTGTAACTCACTTACTACTGTGGGCCGCTGTACAGGTGACAGCTACCACTTTACCCTAAATTCCTGTACACTATTACCAGAGAACGACCGTAATTGGCAGAGGACAACTCCTAGTTCATGACCTACAGGAAGAACAACAAAGGTGACGAACATTGCTCTTTGTGATGAGCTATCCAATATCTTATATAATCAGGCTATTGTTACACCTATTTATGTTGTCCAGCATTAGCCACCCTTCTTTCATATATTATACGAAGGCTATATGCAGACAAAGGATAATATGTAATCTTTCATAAAAATACTGGCTGCTGTTGCCTCACAACTCAGAGGAGTTGCAGGAGCACAGGCAGAAGTAACGAAGTATACAAGCTATACTACTCTCACACACTCTCTTTCTCTCTTATTGCTTACATGAAGACACCAATACCTACTGCAACAATAAGAGTCTTGCAATAGATTACAAGCCTGCAAAGCACGCAGTCCAGCACTTAATCTAGCAAGAAGTCCAGCACCCACCCATCACAAAGTCCAGCTTGCCTGGCTATTAAACTGAAGCCTGTAGTCTATTCTGGTACCTGGGGGAGGTGTAGGTGCCTGCTACCTAGTGAACTGCACATCACTACAAAATCCTGCATAATAAACAATAATAAAAAACAACAAAAAAATAGTCCTTATTATTATTTTTTATTAATAATAATAATTAAGAAAAGATTAAAAAAAAACTTTTAAAGGTGCTGATGATGATGATGACCGTGATGGTCACGATTCATGATGTTGTTGTTTTACAACAACAGTTGGCTACACAAAAGCTCAATAATAATAATTAATTAATAAACTATTACTATAATATATATATCTACCATATAATAATATATATTATATATCAATTTTTTGATCAATCAAATTATTTTAATAATAATTATTATTATAATAATAAATAATAAAAGATTTCAATTGATTTCCCAAACAAGAGTTCTCATTTGTAAGTTTTGACTATTAATAAATAAGTTCACACCATAAAAAATTTCAGTCATCATAATCATCATCACAGGGGCACTGCAGTGAGTAGTAGTTGCAAGCATGTCTCTTTGCCTAAGTCCACTATCAATCAAACACCATACATACACCCTACATACATGTATGTAGGGTGTATGTATGTATGGTGTTTGATAGTGGACTTAGGCAAAGAAACATGCTTGCAACTACTACTCACTGCAGTGCCCCTGTGATCATCATCAATATAGGATCATTCATTCAAAGTCATAATCAATCAATGCTGATTGGCATAAATTCTTTTAGTCACAAACAATTATTTTCTGGTCGAAACTGCAACTATTAGGGCCTTGACCTCAAAAGTATTGCCTCGCTTCAATAACCAGTTAGGAAATCCAGGTATTGATTAGCTAATCAGTTTTGTGAATTCATTCAGTCAGCGAATGAAAACATTCTGTCACCTTTTGTCTGCACAGCCTTGCATGCTGCCGGTCACTCAGGCTATAGGCAGTGTGGTTTGTGGTGAAAGATATTTTCAAGCGTTTTCAACAAAATGGCGGGTAAACTTAAAACTTTGATAAGTTTTGAGTTGTCTCCTTTTCGCCATTATATTGACTAGCTTTTGTTGATAACCAACGATTATTCGCTGGTTTATAAAAGTTATTAGTGAAGTTGAATTATTCATCAAGCTGTGAATAAACTAAACTTGGTGGAAGTAGCAATGGCAGGGTTGGTAGTGGTGAATCATGAAGGTGTAATATTGTAAACCAATATTCATTTTTTATTAGTCATCTGTCACTGCAACATAATAATTACCACTGATCTAGACATTGGCTACTTTTGTGGAAGTAGACAACTCCTCAAAAGAGCATAAAGGTGGTGTTATGAAACACATGCAATGAGTGTTGTTAGAATGGATGTCAACATAATTACTTTCAGCTGGTTGCAAACATTTCTTGCAGGTTTGTTGACTTTTGTTATAAGAACTGTTTATTTTAGTTGAAGGTTTCTCAGTGCTTATTTCTTGCCCTTTCTAAGCATTGATTTCCATTAGAATTAGTGACCTTAACTGACAGCATCATGTATCAACTTTTTTACTACAGCAATTAGTTGCACCATGTTTCTCCAATTCATATAAAGTGAACGAGGAAGTAAAAACGTACAGATAACTATGGAAAGTTAGCAAACAGTAAAAATAATTTTTAAAAAGAAATGTTTATGTTCAGATTGCACAAATGCATAGAATGCATAAACTGGTCATAATCTGTTACCATTAGTTCTCTTCCCCCTTCACCTCTCTCACTTCTTGCATGGCACTGTGTATTTATAGGTTTTTTTAGTGTTGCATTTTTACAAAATAATATAATTACCGTTTTTGAAAGATATGCACACGCTCATGTTTCTCTTTGGAGAAATAACTTTCTAGCGTTGAAATGATTGATAAGTTTGGTACACAAATTGTTTTATTTCACACAAGTATGAAGAGTGCATCAACAATTAATTGCAAAGTTTCGTGTTGACAACTAACTGCTGAGAACATTTTCATAATTATCACTCATAAGGAGCTTCAATTTTTGAATAATTTAATTGTAATCTTATTGGCGGTCTTCCAAAGTCAGCGTAAGTGAAAGTGTGAAGAAGGTTGTTTTTAGGTTTTGCTTCACCCAAAAATACTCTGAATTGATTTAAATACTATTCATGGGTGACAGAACCATTATCCTCTAAGTAAACTTTGCTGTGTCTTATCAAAAATTCATGATTATTGTAAAACGTTGTAACAAGCATATGTAGAATACTGCAAGAAACATCCACAATCAGTTCTATTTTTCATATATATTACATAACAAACACTCTCTGTTCTTGAATGAAAACTATAGCAAATGCAGAAAGTAGGAGAACAATACAACAGCTTATTGTCTATTACATCCCAGACACATACTTCTAACTTGATTGATTTAAGGATTGATAGAAAAAGAAATAATTTATTGGTTGCTAGAGCTTTAGTAGGCATTCCGATCAGTAAATGAGCTTTGCTCAATTATTGCTAAAAATAACATTGCTTTGGTCCGGGTTACTCAGCACTGTTAACCTCCATTCGTGTTTTTTTTTGTAATAAAACAGATTACTGGAAACTGGTTTGTACAATGAGATAAAGAACTAAGAAATGGCCTGTCGATGTGCAACCGGAGGATTGGCTTTACTCTAGTCCCAAATAAATTGTGGTAGCGAGTTGAAACATTTATAATTGAGAAGAGGAACAGCAGGACAGTAATTGAGCAGACAACTGGTTCTGCGATGTGAACTTTACCCAGTAGTGTAATAAGATTGGATATGTGACAGCTATGTTGATGATTATTGTGATGATGAGTTACTTTAAAATATTAAAATCTGAGATTATCCTTTTATGTAAGCTTCATGCAATTTAAAAGACTGTCTGTCCAAGTAAAAATGCTCCAACCAACCGGACTCAAGAATGTTACTGCCCTTTCTTATTGAATAGCAAAACAATTAAACAATTTAAATTATCTGGTTTTGGCTGTAAGTTACAAATTATCTGTATATGGTTTGAAGTATGATGCATCTAGTTAGATTGATATAAAATCATAGGCTACTATATAGGTAATGTATGAAGTTATGTTTACCTGCATTATCTATGTACGATAGAATTATTTTTACTCAGCTATTTGTGTTTGTGATTATCTCAAGATGTCCGGGTTAATATAAGTATAGGTTGATTTGTCTGAGTCCATTTATTTATATATTAATATAAAGTTGGAATCATTCGAATAGAAGGAAACGTGTAAAGTTGAATTATCAGCACTCAGTCTACAAGTGTGCAAATCTAAATCTAGGTAAATGCATAAAGTTCAAATCATTTCATACTATTTACAATCATGGAGTTGAAATGATCCGAGTTTATCCATATTTTGTGCAATTGTTGACTTTGTGGAGTTTTTAAATCTTCTGAATCTAGCCACATTTGTATTCATTTAGGATAATAAATGGAAGTTGTCTGTCCTATTTAGATGACAATGTCAATTTATGGGAATCTAGATATCTGAAGTTGAAATCATTTGAATCTATATCCATTGGGCACTTACCTGAATGCTTCTAAGTCTTTAGGGGCTCCCCGCGTATTTTTCTGAAGACTGACGATTGCAGTTTCTCAAGTGTGACGTGACGATTCACCCTAATAGGGATCAAACTGTTAAGACTGAAGACGATTAGCGTTTATTGTTGACGATGAAGATTTATTTTATAATTGCATTGAGTAGTGTATGCATAATTGACCATAATTAAGGGTTGGTGAGTTGGAAGCAGGTGTTAGATTATCAGCCCATTAGTCTGTTTACACCATGGATGAAATATAACAGGATTGCCAGCTGCGGCCGCGTAATAGAAATTTTGTGACGAGCCAAATGTAGCCGTTTGTGGGAACCGCCATACTGCTCCGAAATTGTCAAGACCACTTGGATCTCGTAATAAATATCGTTTTCTTATGAGTTTTTACTCGTCAAGTTCACGCCGTGGGCGTACTGCGCTAGTTTTGACGATTCAACAATTTTTACTTACAATACCATATCCGCTCCGAGAACAAAATTGTATATGCCAACAATAACATATATGTAATCTTTGGTTTGTGGCAAACTTTATGCAGCTTCCGCTCCGAAACTAGAAAATCAGAACATCGCGTTAATACAAATATTTACGATTATTTTTCTGAGTTGCTATAGTAGTTTATGTTTCCGCTCCGAACAACCAGTTCAATATGGGCGCCATGGATGACTTCCCATTGGCCAAAATTGGCTACACCCCGTTCGGGTTTCTGGCAATCCTGTTATATTTCATCCATGGTTTACACATAACTTTCACTACAAACAAATGCAATGGCCTATAGCATAATTACCCAATAGCAAGAAAGAGTGTACAGTGGCTTGATTGATATCATTGGCTGGCTAATGAAATAAACAAGTCTGATTGGCTGATAACTGCTAATGTTCGAACCATTTAATAAAACTTAGGTTATTTTGGGGGTCAAGGCCATAGTGGGTGCAGGCAATAGTGACTCTATGAAAGATAATGCTATGGTGAAATTTATTAATTATCACCGTCGTTTAATATTGATATTATGTATTAATCAGCTATACAATACAAATCAAAATTGTTGTTTGGGACAGAGATATGAATTTTTTATCTCCTTGTTGTAGTTCACCAACTGAAAGTTTTTCATCAGTACCCTTCCAATTATCAAGGTTGACAAATAATAATAACTACTACTACTACTACTATTATTTATTATTATTAATTAATAATAATTTATTATTATTATTATTACTATTTTTTATTATGATAATTATTATTATTAATAATTAAATGAATTAATTGTTATTATTTTTTAGTAATTGTTGTATATACCATTTTGAGTGTTATGTATTTTTTTTTACAAAAAATGTGGCTTATGAATGACAGCAAGCAATAATAATAAGTTATATGTATATATATATAGTATTGGAAAATGTTGCATGTAATAATTTGTGCATTCTTGTTTTTGTTTTAGTTTTATTTATCAATCATCAACATCAACAACACTTACTATAATTGATAATAATTAATAAGAATAACCACAAATTGAAATAAATGGTAACTATTTATTCTCTTGAAGTCTTGGTGTTGGTGATTGGTTCCGCATTGTATGTCATGTAGTTCTAGCTTCTACAAGTCCACAACATACTTGTTGGGAAAAAAGGTTATTTAATAATATCGGAATTATTGCTTTGGATCGTAACCACTGGGTTTGAGGGTATAGAAAGAAGATAGGGTGATTGTAAAAACCAAAATTCAATTATTTGGTTGGTTTATAAGTTTAAAAAGCCAAAAGTTACTACTGAGGTGAATGCAACTTAAATTTGCTATGCATGACAAAAGCTACTATGTCGAACAACCTAAAGCTACGTGTAGAAGAATAATGTGAAAGCAATGTCCACCCTGAGCCATCTGAAAGTCTACTCTCTTTGCTCAATAGAAAAATAATAGTAAAGTTTGCGGAAGGTTTCAAGGAGGAGATTCAAATTTCAGGATTTTTCAGGTAGTTCAGCAGTTTTCAGGAGCAGAGAAAATTAGTATTTGAAAATTTTGTTGATCCCTAAAAAATCAAGAGGGATGACAGGTTTGGTCCACAGTTAGAATCATTCTCAAGTTTGAGCCTAAAACACTCTAAAGCATACTAAAAAAGTATTTTTAAACTCAAAAGGGATTTTACAACACCTGATCTGTTCCCCTTTTACCCTCCCCTTCTACTTCAAAAACCCTTCGCTGCGGTGTGCTGAGATTTAGTGGCATTACATTATGTGTATTGGATCATTTAATGTCACAAAATCTGAGCACACCACAGTGAAAAGCTCTTAAACTAACTTCTTCCACATTTCCTTGCAAACCAACTTGGCAGATCAATATAACAATAATATGAAAATAACAATAACACTAGCCTTCGCTTCAACATTGCCCAACTTTTGCCGTTACTATGGTGGCTCAGAACGTTTTGCCTTTTGTGTTTTAAAACGTCTGAACGCTTTCCAAGCCGTTTGAACGAATTTGAAATGGTCTGAACTCTTGCAAAAACTTCTGAACGCTTTGTGAAATTGTTCGTGAAGTTAGAAAATCCGAGCCGATTTGCTGGTTCGCTCTATTGGTCATAGATCTACAGTCAATTTATGATGGATAATGTTTCTCCTAAACACTGAACAGTTGAATTTTTTCTAAATAAATAGTTAATATTTCTTATTTATTAAATATTATTTGTTTCAAATTATTTTGAATAATAAATACAACCTAACTGTAAATGTAAAAATTCATTTTAGAAATTATATTCAACAACATTTTTATACAGTTAACTAACTTTCTCTATGTCTTTTGATCGACGTCTATGTTGAAAAAGTTATATAGAGGCTATAAATAAAGTTATGACAATCGCTTTTGGTTCGAAGGCCATGTGCCTTGCAAACTTTTCCAACCATTTCAAAACAGCTTAGACTATTTTAAAACAGTTTAGGCTATTTCAAAATACTTCATACGGTTTGTAAATAGTTCACTCTTTCTAAAGCGTCCATACGGTTTGTAATTTTCTAAATCGTCTGGATCATTTCTAAACCGTCTGAATTATTTGCAAGACAACTATACGGTTTGCAGATTTTACAATTGTTGGACAGGAAATACAGTTTTATAGCATTAATCCTGCAACTGCTGAGGCCGACAATTAATTTATTATAGCCAACAAGCCCGTTTTTAAACATGGTTTCTTGGGCTATTTTACTACAATTATCCAATTATTTTCAATGTAAAAGACGCTTTGCAAATCGTCTGGACTATTTCAAATCCGTTCATACGCTTTGAAAACGAAACCGTCTAACGTTATGATCCACCATACGTTACTTCTCAGTTATTTTTCCAACTTTGGTTTTTAGCTGTCCTATAACACCAAAATATACCGGTCCTTAGCATAAGTTTTTTTAACAAAAAGACTAAAAAATTTTTCATTGCTTAAGATTGAAGATCTGAAGATTGCGTTGTTAAGTCTGAAGATTCTGAAGACAGCCTCGTGTGCAGGGAGCCCCATCATACCAGCGACTACAAATTTTCTTCAGTTTTAACAACAATCAGATCAAGGCTTGCCAACCTTGAGCTTAAAAATTAGGGAGTGTCAACAACAAAAGACAAAATAATAATAAGTAGTAGTAGTCACTCAAATTCAATAATAATAATAATAATAATAATCACTTCAGTGATGAGTGAGTAATGATAATTTAATAATAATAAAAAAATATAAATAATAATAGTAATAATTTAGTACCAAGTATGTATCATTATTTATAATGATAATAATTGTTATTATTGTTGTTGTTATTGTTGTTGCTGCTGGAGTTGCTGTTGCTGTTTTTGCTAGTAGTGAGCTTTGTTGTATGGTTTTGTTGTAGTAGTTATTGTTTGTCTTTTGTCGATATCTTGTTAATGGTGTCTACAGTTACACAAATTCATGTGGACTGTAGACTAACTTAGGTTCTTTTTTATTCTAGTTGGTACTACATACAGGAGCTAATACTTAACTGCAGCTGATACCAACTACATGGACACTTAACTACCACTAACATTTATTCAGGGCTAAACCGGAGCAATTATTATCAACTAACTTTTATTACTGTGTAGAGAACAGTGCGCATTACCTAGATGACTTGGACCCAGTGCCAACAAAGCTACACAAAAGTCCCAACAGAACATCTAATCAAACAGTAGAAACAGTGTTACCTCAGCTTCAAGGCTAATCATACAAAAGAATGTGCATGAAATTGATCTTGGTTCCCAGGGGTACAATGATATTGAGATGGACGTCAACATTCCACCCATCAGCTGTAGATCTGAGAAATGCAATGAACTTTTAAGAATGCCAGTTTTATAGGTGCGTTGAAGATCATGTAATGTCCACTTGATGACGATTGTACTCCATCTGTATTTCTCCTGTACAAACTTTGTATGAGACATGTATATACGTTGTATGTATACTAGATATCCACTGTATGTATATCTTATGTACACTGTATGTACACTGTGTATATACTAGGTATCCACTGTATGTATATCCTATGCACACTGTATGTACACTGTATATATACTAGATATCCACTGTATGTATATCCTATGTACACTGCATGTACACTGTATATATACTAGATATCCACTGTATGTATATCATATGTACGCTGTATATATACTAGATATCCACTGTATGTATATCATATGCACACTGTATGTATATCATATGTACACTGTATATATACTAGATATCCACCGTATGTATATCCTATGTACATTGTATGTACACTGTATATATACTAGATATCCACTGTATGTATATCCTATGTACACTGTATGTACACTGTATATATACTAGATATCCACTGTATGTATATCCTATGTACACTGTATGTACACTATATATATACTAGATATCCACTGTATGTATATCCTATGTACACTGTATATATACTAGATATCCACTGTATGTATCTCCTATGTACACTGTATGTACACTGTATATATACTAGATATCCACTGTATGTATATCCTATGTACACTGTATGTACATTGTATATATACTAGATATCCACTGTATGTATATCCTATGTACACTGTATGTACACTGTATATATACTAGATATCCACTGTATGTATATCCTATGTACACTGTATGTACACTGTATATATACTAGATATCCACTGTATGTATATCCTATGTACACTGTATGTACACTGTATATATACTAGATATCCACTGTATGTATATCCTATGTACACTGTATGTACACTGTATATATACTAGATATCCACTGTATGTATATCCTATGTACACTGTATATATACTAGATATCCACTGTATGTATCTCCTATGTACATTGTATGTACACTGTATATACTAGATATCCACTGTATGTATATCCTATGTACACTGTATGTACATTGTATATATACTAGATATCCACTGTATGTATACCCTATGTCCACTGTATGTACGCTGCATATACTAGATATCCACTGTATGTATATCCTATGTACACTGTATATATACTAGATATCCACTGTATGTATCTCCTATGTACATTGTATGTACACTGTATATATACTAGATATCCACTGTATGTATCTCCTATGTACACTGTATGTACACTGTATATATACTAGATATCCACTGTATGTATATCCTATGTACACTGTATGTACACTGTATATATACTAGATATCCACTGTATGTATATCCTATGTACACTGTATGTACACTGTATATATACTAGATATCCACTGTATGTATATCCTATGTACACTGTATGTACACTGTATATATACTAGATATCCACTGTATGTATATCCTATGTACACTGTATGTACACTGTATATATACTAGATATCCACTGTATGTATATCCTATGTACACTGTATGTATACTGTATATATACTAGATATCCACTGTATGTATATCCTATGTACACTGTATATACACTGTATATATACTAGATATCCACTGTATGTATATCCTATGTACACTGTATGTACACTGTATATACTAGATATCCACTGTATGTATATCCTATGTACACTGTATGTACACTGTATATATACTAGATATCCACTGTATGTATACCCTATGTCCACTGTATGTACGCTGCATATACTAGATATCCACTGTATGTATATCCTATGTACACTGTATATATACTAGATATCCACTGTATGTATCTCCTATGTACATTGTATGTACACTGTATATACTAGATATCCACTGTATGTATATCCTATGTACACTGTATGTACACTGTATATATACTAGATATCCACTGTATGTATATCCTATGTACACTGTATGTACACTGTATATATACTAGATATCCACTGTATGTATCTCCTATGTACATTGTATGTACACTGTATATACTAGATATCCACTGTATGTATATCCTATGTACACTGTATGTACACTGTATATATACTAGATATCCACTGTATGTATATCCCATGTACACTGTATGTACACTGTATATATACTAGATATCCACTGTATGTATATCCTATGTACATTGTATGTACCCTGTATATATACTAGATATTCACTGTATGTATATCATATGTACACTGTATGTATATCATATGTACACTGTATGTACACTGTATATATACTAGATATCCACTGTATGTATATCATATGTACACTGTATGTACGCTATATATATACTAGATATCCACTGTATGTATATCCTATATACACTGTATATATACTAGATATCCACTGTATGTATATCCTATGTACACTGTATGTACACTGTATATATACTAGATATCCACTGTATGTATAACATATGTACACTCTATATATATCATACGTCTACTGTACACCCATTGTACATTCCCTGCACATTAATGACATGTCCACTGCATATTCTATAAAAGGGCTCCAGCAACATGATATGGAGGAATAACCCAACTCCACAACTAATGATGAGCTCTCAGCTCAGACGTATAACTCGGTGCTGTCTAGCCTATACATTTATTGTCTCGTACATTCCCAGTATAATAGCAGTGGTAGCAGTGGCAACAAGTAATGGAATGTAGCAAATGCAAGGCTGTCAATCAGCAATAAAAACAAGAATATCACCAAGTGAGGGTCATCTAAACATTATTTTGGTAAATTAGTAATTTTTGTCGATGCTTCGAAGTATTATTGCCATTAATTGATTAGACGTTACACCAACTAATGAAAGTTTTAAATATTTAACAGAGCGGATTTTGTTGTTTAGTACTATTATTTATCATGATTAGCAACAAAATAAATAAAATTATGATTAAATAACATTAGTTTGAGTTGTCAATATCCATGAAAATCTTCAAAAAGTGAGACAAGTAAAAGAAATGTCGGAAAGAATCCTTAATATTCGTAATATTATTGTATTGTCACTTGCATTATCTTTCGTTATTATTTATAACCTAGCAACGAAAATACTCGTATGAAAAATGGTCGAACAAAACCTTTCACTTAGTATTACATCTATATTTATAATCTCAAAGGCTATTTGGTCCATTCAATACTATCCATAGTTTGATGTGATTTTTTCAGCCCTTCTGTATTGAATTATGCTGGTTACAGTGTGTATTGGTGGCCTATTATCAAATAAATCCAAAACATTAAGAAAAAGGGTTTTTATTATGAAAATAAATGACTTTGCATCTCATTAAATATGTTATTCGAGTATTTTGATGAGAAAAAAGTTAATTATTTATTGCTGAAGGTGGAACAGTTGCCGTATCATATGATTAGATAGTTCAATAGTAGCTTGCCGATATGCGCTATTACATCTGCACACTATATCAGTCTGTGTAGTCAGTGGTACATCTAACTATACATTGTATATGACCTTACCACACCGGAGCGATTATGTCAGCAAGATTGCGTTCGTCTGCTCGCTGTGACTTGCCCTCGCAAATGCCAACAATTATTCATCGCTTAGGATACGCAACGATTTCGCATTCGCACTTCATGCTTGTTGGTCATTCACAGGTAGTAGCGAAACCAATTTATTGTTTTTTACAACACAACAGTTGATCAAATATTATATATTAGTTATTGTTGATTGCTTATTGTTTGGTTAATTTGATTGTGGAAGGATAACTCTCAAGTGATTGATTGCCTTGGGTGTGGCTTGGTTTGCTAATCGGTATTCGGCACGCACTAATTAGTATATACTAATTCTCTCTCATGTGTCAAGGCCTTTAGTAGGTAAATCTGCACCAAAACATCAGTGCAGTGTATTCCAGCCTTTAGTAGCCTCAGTGATGACTGCAATGTGACAGCAGACTGTCGTTCTTTGTCGTCTTCTAAATTGAATGGGAGAGAGGGAGAGGGTAGAGTGGGTACAGGTGGAACAGAGTGGGGGTAGAGCGAGGTAGAGGCTGAGAAGTAAAGCGGGGAGGGGCTGGTGAAAGGCCAGGGGGGAGGAGCTCAGCTAGGATAAGGCGGGCCAACAGGTTTGAATATGTCGGGTACTACTGCTGGTGCGTATATAAATGTAATGGCTAACTTTGACCACTCAACTATTTTTCTGCTAAGAATTTATACAGTTCTTATCGCTAAGAATTATTTGCTGCCAATATTGATTGGAGTAGTCTTGCTGATTGATCTAGTTAATCTTGAAGTTAACTCGATTTCAGATCTATCCCAGACAAGAGCTGCTTGTGCAGAAGAAGACGTACAAGTAAACATTTCTCCTCAATCTGTCATTGTAGCCACAGGGGAAAGGCAAAAATGAGAGGCTCAAGGTTTGTAACTTTGTATGTTGTGTCATCACTGCCTGTTAGTTCTTGTTAGCTGTCTCTATAACTTTGTATGTTGTGTTGTCGCTGGCTGTTAGATCTTGTTAGCTGTCTGTATAACTTTGTATGTTGTGTTATCGCTGGCTGTTAGATCTTGTTAGCTATCTCTATAACTTTGTATGTTGTGTTATCACTGGCCGTTAGATCTTGTTAGCTATCTCTATAACTTTGTATATTGTGTTATCACTGCCTGTTAGATCTTGTTAGCTGTCTCTATAACTTTGTATGTTGTGTTATCGCTGGCTGTTAGATCTTGTTAGCTGTCTCTATAACTTTGTATGTTGTGTTATCACTGGCTGTTAGATCTGGTTAGCTGTCTCTATAACTCTGTATGTTGTGTTATCACTGGCTGTTAGATCTGGTTAGCTGTCTCTATAACTCTGTATGTTGTGTTATCACTGGCTGTTAGATCTTGTTAACTATCTCTATAACTTTGTATGTTGTGTTATCACTGGCTGTTAGATCTTGTTAGCTATCTCTATAACTTTGTATGTTGTGTTATCACTGGCTGTTAGATCTTGTTAGCTATCTCTATAACTTTGTAGGTTGTGCCACTCATTAGCTGTTGGATCTTGTTAGCTGTCTCTATAACTTTGTATGTTGTGTTATCGCTGGCTGTTAGATCTTGTTAGCTGTCTCTATAACTTTGTATGTTGTGTTATCACTGGCTGTTAGATCTGGTTAGCTGTCTCTATAACTCTGTATGTTGTGTTATCACTGGCTGTTAGATCTGGTTAGCTGTCTCTATAACTCTGTATGTTGTGTTATCACTGGCTGTTAGATCTTGTTAACTATCTCTATAACTTTGTATGTTGTGTTATCACTGGCTGTTAGATCTTGTTAGCTATCTCTATAACTTTGTATGTTGTGTTATCACTGGCTGTTAGATCTTGTTAGCTATCTCTATAACTTTGTAGGTTGTGCCACTCATTAGCTGTTGGATCTTGTTAGCTGTCTCTACAACTTTGTATGTTGTGCCATCATTAGCTGTTGGATCTAGTTAGCTCTCATTATAAGTTTGCTGTTGTAAAACTTTCTTAGAGTTTGGATGAGCGCTGTAAGAAAATGGTGAGCTGCAGGTCTTGTAAGCCTACCCCACAAGCTAAAGTAGCAGAAGCAGCAATCCCCGCAACTTCTGCAGGCATAGCTGTAGCTCCACAACCTGGTCCTCCTGAGAAGGGTCTGTGGACACCCGATGTAAATAATGACACTTGTACTGTTAATACTGAGGCTGGTGAGTGAGTCTTTTAGCTTACATTACTACTTCCACTGTTTCGTTGTGCATTGCTGTTGGCTGGTTGAATGTTAACTATTCCATTTGATTTATCTCTGTAGCTGTAGAGGTCCCAGTGCATATGTTTATTGCAGAAGACCACAGTCTAAACGGTGGCATTCAGGATGGTGACACACACCTTGCTGAAGCTAACCTACAGCAGTTTGATCAACAACGTTGTGAACTGAGCTGCGTAATGACACAACGTCATAGTCCATTCAAACTAATAGAGGCATTAGCATTACCTAGCTTGCTTGGAAGGTTGCCAAGTGCATATGTACGTTGACAGACCATTTAGAGAGTTGCCTGCCATCTCGGAGAAGAAAACTCCAAACAAAACCCTTATATTGCTGTTTAACTGTTGAACCGTTTATCGCATTCAGGATGGTGACACAAGCCTTGCTGAAGTTAACCTACAAGTACAAACTTCTGAAATAAGGTTCGAGGTGGGTAATAACAGATATGTCACTGGTTTATTAACGAGAATATCAATTTAGTCTGGCTGGTTGAATGTAAACTAACCTGTATCAGTTTGTAGTTTTATTTTTTGTAGGAGTTCTCTCCAATATGTGATTTGCACTCTTTGGCTGAAAACTGTTGGTTGCCGCTAACAACTATATAAATATATTCACTTTTCATGGACAGAAAACTTCAAACACTTTTGTATTTACCTACAAATGTACCTCAGCAAAGGTCATTCATCCACCATTACATAAATTAATGATCATTTTATCTCTCTAGTTTGAATTGTACTTTTTTTCTATCATTTGTTGCCCTAGTGCTAACTTTAGCAATAGATGTACACTTCCCAGCATCCTTAAAAATCATACAAAATTCATTCAACACCATTGTGGACTGCTACATGTTGTTTGTATAGCTTATTAACTGATCATTTCTCATCGAGTTAGTCTGATCAAAGCATTGAGTAGACAACTCCTCAGTGAGTTTGTAATTCATAGTTCAGTATTATTGCGTGTTTTTCTCCAAGTTGCTAAAATTCTTTTGTTACCGTTTTCTGTAAAAGCTTGTGTTTTTATGACGATTGCTTTTTTCTGCAGTTTTGGAATCGCTGAATTCAAAACGAGTGAAATTAGGAGTTATTTTTAGCTGTTTTAAAAATTTTGTGATGTCCATTTTGAGTGACACTTTTCTTATCACAGTTTGGTGACAACTTTGGTTTTAAATGGCATCTTCATTGGAAAGTTTAATTCCAAATGCACGCTCATGTAGCCATTAAAACTATGATTTGAAAGAGAATAGCATGGCTTGTACATTTAATTGTTAGAATAGGTTCATCTATTTTCTCTCTCAACTGTTAGCATTTTTAAGTATTTTGGTTGCATCCAATACCTGCTTTGTACCTGCCTTCATCTTATTTGTTTGTTTTTTTTAAGGCCAACTTCTCTCGGAATCGTCAACCAAAACCCAAGTTGGTAATCAATATGAGTATGCAGCGAGCTGACCTTGCAAACTTGGCTATGTCAAGGTCAAGCAGTAGAGGGGTTAGCTGCTTCATTGCTACAATAAATAATTGCTTGACTCTAAGAGAGCAAGTCAGGCACCAACTGGCACACAAGCCCTCCTATGATGTAGAGTGCACCAAGTTCTCTATTCTGTCCCAGCCGGTAGCCTTAGCTCAGGTACCGGCGTGTGATAGGGAAAGGCAGGAGCATCAGATTATGTCTGTAAGGTATGTAATATCTGAGTATCTCAGGCTAGAGAGTGTTGGTTGAGCTAATTACTCTTGTGATTTCATAAGTTTACAGAATAAGATTAGATTTGAAGTACTACAGAGTTTAATAAATATATTATCTATAGCTCACCAGAATATATTGTACTCAGCAGAGAATATTGTAACCGCTGAAACAAAAAGTGAAATGCAATGTCATCAGCCTATTTACGGTAGCCGGTTGTCTAATACAGCCTCTAGGAACAATTATAATTGCTCTATTGATTTCTTTTCGCTGAAAATATGATTAGGAAAGGCCTCTCCGCACAAACCATTGTATGGCCACGAATTTTGTACTTTAACGCAAGTTCTCCTATCGTAGTCCATTGCGCACTCTACACACAACGATCATGCACATGAAGGTGCTCATCAACACTTTATAGTGATGGCATGGGTTGTCACAGTTGAGAAAATCAAAGTAGGAAAAACTAGATACGAGCCATTTGCATTGACCAATCAGCCTCAGGTAATAATAAAAACAAATCCTGATATTGGCCGGCGAAAATCAAACAAGTTTGATTCTAGACGTTTGCACCAAATGGGAGAGAATGTTAGCAATAAAGTAAACAGCCATTTCTTCGTTTTCCATGACAAAATCGTTGTGTGTGGAGGGGCTTAACTCGTGTTTGAATTGGAGTTGCCTACCCGTGTAAAGGAAGACAACTCCAGTTCATACATCTTGGTTTTCTTTGCTGTGTGAACATAGTCTCCTGCATACACTGTTGAAATATATCCATTGACTGGGCTATCTGCTTAAGCAATGTTTGAGTGGAACTTTCATCCCTTTTCGACAAGAGTTTTATTTGGGTGCTTCTTTCATTTCAACGATGAGTGGGGTCACAATAAAATATTTATAGTAACCTACATTGTATCACAAGTGGCTTGTTTAGAGTTGGTAATGCATGCATGGTGACAATAGGGACTATCAGTATTAATTATTACTGACATCTATTATTTCATCTCTCTATGTTGTTCTCTACGGAATACATTTAAAGTATTACTTCCTGTTTTAGTTCCAATGTGAATTCTGCCACTTCCACACAAAGTGAAGAGATGGTACAGATTTCCATCTGCCACACGTTACAGCAATGACCTGAGACCTAACAAGTCCTTTGATGAGCTACCTGTGCATGAGTTGTCCCTACCTTGCAACCATTCTTTGCATGAAAGGATACGGTGCGTTCTACAGAAAGTGTTCAAGGTAAAAGATCCCGCTCTGTGAAATTGAACCTTTGTGGGAAGTGTCAGCAAGTTTTTGTGCATGGCACAGTGTGTGGTTAGTTTAAATGATATAAACTGGGCGGAGTTAGTGGCGCTTCGCTATCAAACACCCACACCACAGTTTATAGAAATGGGGTAGTATTTGCCTGAGTTGTCTTCTCGCAAATACATCAAAACATGAGGAGACAATCATCGAAGTAGACTAAGTACCGAGAACCCAGCCCGCATGTTGCGGGTAGCATATCTGCAATGATTAATCATTATATATATGTAGCATATATAATCATTGACATCTGACTTCTGTCTTTGCGTGAGTTAGTAAAACAACAACAATTCAACATTCCACTAATTTCTACCACCACAAAATCAAACAGAATGCAAATGCCACACCACAAAATGCAACGATGTATGCTTCAGGTCATCCTTCAACGATGTTATTGTGCTGTTGCGCCATAGCTAGCTTAGCCGGATCTGACTTGAACTGCAACTTGTTAATAAATATAATTAATTAATAAATTATTATCTTTATTAGTATGATTTACTATAATCAAAGAAAAAATCCAAACTGATTCACTCACTGTGACAACATGTACTAGTTCTACTAATTACTACTAACACTAACAGCTTGTGGATAATGTTTATAAGCTAGCAATCCGACCAATCAAAACACTACACTAGACATAGCGATAAACATTTTGTGTAATACAAATCGTGGTCTATTGTGGTTACCCGCACTGAGGAAAATATGGACGACAGTGGAACACAATGGTGTTATAGAGCAATCATCCGTTTGTTAACTCTGAGTTATTTGCCAAGCATCAGACCCAATTCATAGCATCATAACCATCAAAATACATTTATTGAGCATAATTTTAGGACGTAAAGGAACTTCTGAGTAAGAGAAAAAGAGGAAAATAGTTAGAGAAGACAATTCCCCATACATGAGGCCATTTCTATAAACTGTGGTGTGGGTGTTCGATAGCGAAGCGCCACTAACTCCGCCCAGTTTATATCATTTAAACTAAGTGTGTGGTATGTACAGCAGTTGTAGTGTCACTGGCACTGTGTGTGGTATGTACAGTAGTTGTAGTGTCACTGTCACTGTGTGTGGTATGTACAGCCGCTGTAGTGTCACTGGCACTGTGTGTGGTATGTACAGTAGTTGTAGTGTCACTGGCACTGTGTGTGGTATGTACAGCAGTTGTAGTGTCACTGTCACTGTGTGTGGTATGTACAGCAGTTGTAGTGTCACTGGCACTCTGTGTGGTATGTACAGCAGTTGTAGTGTCACTGGCACTGTGTGTGGTATGTACAGCAGTTGTAGTGTCACTGGCACTGTGTGTGGTATGTACAGCAGTTGTAGTGTCACAGGCACTGTGTGTGGTATATACAGCAGTTGTAGTGTCACTGGCACTGTGTGTAGTATGTACAGCAGTTGTAGTGTCACTGGCACTGTGTGTGGTATATACAGCAGTTGTAGTGTCACTGGCACTGTGTGTGGTATGTACAGCAGTTATAGTGTCACTGTGTGTGGTATGTACAGCCGCTGTAGTGTCACTGGCACTGTGTGTGGTATGTACAGGAGTTGTAGTGTCACTGGCACTGTGTGTGGTATGTACAGCAGTTGTAGTGTCACTGGCACTGTGTGTGGTATGTACAGCAGTTGTAGTGTCACTGTGTGTGATATGTATCAGCAGGTGCGTACAGGCTATAGATGTGGTCTACAGGCTTTATTTACTATAGCTATAGATATGGTCTACAGGCTATATCTACTCCAGCTATAGACTTGGTCTACAGGCTATATCTACTTCAGCTATAGATATGGTCAACAGGCTATATATACTACAGCTATAGATATGGTCTACAGGCTATATCTACTCCAGCTATAGACTTGGTCTACAGGCTATATCTACTTCAGCTATAGATATGGTCTACAGGCTATATCTACTGCAGCTATAGATATGGTCTACAGGCTATATCTACTACAGCTATAGATATGGTCTACAGGCTATATCTACTCCAGCTATAAGTAGTAATATATGAGCAGATCTCCCTACCAAGTGTTTTTTTGTGGTTCTGGCCTTGGGGGTTATGCAATGAGTTACGACGTTGGGTGAATTCGCCGAGTTTATATTGTATTTCATTTGAGAGGTATTTGAGTGGCATTTGAGTGGCATTTAAGTGGCATTTGAGTTTTGATTATTTTTTTACTTGATTTGAACTCATATGCCAGCTAGATTTTGAATGTATGGCATTTAAGTTTTGATACTTTTTTCACATAATTTGAACTCATATGGCATCTTGAGAGAGAGGAGAGAGAAGACAGAGAGGAGAGAGGAGAGAGAAAGGAGAGAGGAGTTTTATCTACATTGAATAACTATATTGATCAAAAATGAAACATTTTACGATTATATACATTGATTACATAATAAGTAGGGAAAATCTTCCTATATAATATAGCTAGAGTCAGTAAATACTAAGTAATACAAAGCACTACAACTTGTAATGACAATCAATGTATACATACATACATATGGTATCTTGAGAGAGAGAGAGAGAGGGAGGGAGGGAGGGAGGGAGGGAGGGAGGGAGGGAGGGAGGGAGGGAGAGAGAGAGGGAGAGAGAGAGAGGAGAGAGGAAGAGAGGAGAGAGGAAGAGAGGAAGAGAGGAGAGAGGAGAAAGGAGAGAAGAGATATATCTACATTGAATAAATATATTGATCAAAAATGAATCATTATATGATTATATACATTTAATACATAATAAGTATGGAAAATCTTCCTATATAATATAGCTAGAGTCAGTAAATACTAAGTAATACAAAGCACTACAACTTGTGATGACAATCAATGCATTCATACATATATACATACATATGGTATCTTGAGAGATAGAAAGAGAGAGATGAGAGAGATCTTTTAGTTTTCTATACATTCATGTACATATGGTTGATTATGTACATATTTATGGGTATATTTATATCTACATAGAGAGAGGAGATATATCTAAATTGAATAAATACATTGATTAAAAATGAATCATTATATGAATATATACATTTATTACATAATAAGTAAAGAAAATCTCTCCATATAATATAGCTAGAGTTAGTAAATACTAAGTAATACAAAGCACTACAACTTGTAATAAATACAAAGTAATAACAGTTATTGCATAGTTTGTTCCTTTACAATGATGTTTTTGATGTACTGATGTTTGGTAAAAAAAACTACATTAGTTAAGTTTTAAATTCATATGAAAAAAATTTGTGTCAATTTAGTATCTACTCCATTATATATTTACAATATTACTTTGTAATTATTAGTGAAAGAAATTATGAAATACTGGGGAGTAATTAAGTAATTCAGTAAGGAAATTGGTTGGAATTGAAGTAATATTATTTAAATACAACATTGCTTTGCAACAACTATTAATAAAAGCAATTATGAATGTTGATGAGTTACTAAGTAATTTAGTAAAGAAAACTGATTGAAATTACGGTAATATTTGTTAAAAGATACTTGCGACATGTTTTATCAACGAAAAAATCAAACAATTTTCAAATGTTTACGCGTAACTAAGTGATTCAGTAGGAAAAACCAACTGAAACACGCAAAATCCGTTTTTGAAATATTTACGATAAACACAATTGGGATATTGCTGTTATCAAAGAAATCAAGCGAGTATCAAATGTTTACGAGTAACTAAGTGTTTTAGTTGAAAAAAATCGATTGAGATCGTGTAACATCCGTTACAAAATATTTTACGTCAAGTTACCAACGAGAAAATAAATATTTCTTAGAATATCCGCTATAGCGAGTTACGATAATTTTTACGCACCTTGAAGGTTTTCAGTCCATTTTCAGTCAGATCAAAATTTATGCGAGACATTTTAGGTATTATTTCAGTCGACGTAATGTTACCAGTTCATTTTTAAAAAGTAATTAATTATAATATAACGCAAGTGTCATTTTACTAATAAACTCATTCCAGAAAAGACATTAATCATCATCTCGCTTAATCCTATATGTTTTGATCTTTTTAATATCAAGTGTTATAAAGCCGCTCGAGAAAAGTCATTAATTACACCTAAGCACTATTTATTATCATGCTATTTCTATTTAAAACAAAACAACAAACGTCCATAGATGATGGAATTATAGGTCGAATTCAACCTAAAAAGGAAGAGAACTTGATTGCATCTATCTCCTGTTTTTTATTGTTTCATTACATATTAGTTAATATAGATACAGCCTTCCACCAAAACGGATTTGTGGTTTTACTTTTAATCCTAGTTATCTCCACTATCGTATAAAAAACATGAGCAAAGCACGACTTTATCCACTTGTTTTATTAGTTAGACTGTTACTTTTTTTAAAATATCTCATTGTTTTTTGTGTGAAATACAAATAATGTATCAACATACATAGTATATTTTCTATTTTTAGGAAGCTGTTTTGTCTAATAAATCAAGAGTTATATGTTACATATACATATTTAAATGCTATCAGATATCTTTAAAGTGTTTATTACATTCCTAACTCATACTTAATGTTGTAAACTATAATTGAAGCTCTCACATTTTAATTTACTGTCTGATGATATAAAGATGGAGCTACACTACATCATTGTTTTGCTGATGATGTGTCTATATGATTGTTTGTGGTAGTGTGTGTTATAGTAGAGTATATCAATAAACTGCAATTGAACTAGTTATTAAATGCTATCAGTACCTGTAAAGTATTTTATTACATTCCGAACTCATACTTAATGTTGTAAACTATAATTGAAGCTCTCACATATTAATTTACTGTCTGATGATATAAAGATGGAACTACACCGCATCAATGTTTTGCTGTTGATGTGTCTATATGAAAATTGTTGCTATAAAAATATGTTTGAAGGATGTGAGTTGTCATTCAAATGAAATGTAAGTTTCATCCTAGCTAGTTATATTTAAAAGAGTATCAACCTAGAGGTTGTAAAATTTGTTTATCCAACGCTCTACATTCAAAAATTTTAGCTAGATGGAAAGACAGTTTACAGGGGTGTATGTGGTGGTTAAGCTTATTAATCTATCTAATCTCTATCTTCCTATTTTTTAACCAACTTCCTAATTGTCTTCCACTTTTTTAAAAAACAATATCATTTATCATAGTAATAATCAGAAAATCAGTCTACAAATTAATCTTGATAAATGACTTCAATGTTTTGTATATAAGAGAAACTATTTTTTTAAACAGTATCAGTTTTCATTTGTACTTCATTTCAAGTATTAGTCTGCGAAACTACAAAAAATGGCTAGCAATATTCCTACAACAAATGAGTAAGTTACTTATACTATCTTTTACAATTTTGTTGAAATTACATTTATAAATTTATACAAATGTATATATATATATTACTTGTAGGTCTACAACCTCAAATGATGCATTAGAACTAAATATAGATGAAATAGATTTCAGTGCCATGTAAGTATATTATTGAAACTTTATTATTCAACTGTATTATATAGAGTTTTTAATTAATCACAATCTTGATTTATTGTTTTATTAAGCTCTACCGATGATGAAACAATGAGGTGGCTGGAAGAATGTTTTAAGGAAACGGAGAAGCCAAAAAAGACCAAGCCTACCACGCACATTGCTATGAGTAAGTATTTTTCTGTATTATGAAAAATGTAAATTTTTCTGTAGGTAAAATAATAACGACTCTACATTTACTACGTTATTTTTGTAGAGAAAACATCTACACGCTTTATTGCAAGCGCATGCTATGTAGGGAAAGATGAATCCTTTCTCTCCTATGATCGACACACATTTGAATGTAAGTATGATAAAAATATTATTTACTACATACTCATTCAATTTTAATAAATTTTTTTCAAAAACTAACATAATTACATTCGTATTTTCTATTTTAGTTCAAGCAGAGAACCTGCAGCTAGAACAGTACAGAAGCAGAAGTGTTATAGATGGGGAAATAAAAGATGATAAGGAGTGCTTCAAGTGTAAGTGATATGCATTATCTTTATATACATATACCATACTCAAGACAGTTATCTATATATATATATATATAATGAGAATTTGTTTATTTTGCTTGTAGATATCGATAACAAAAACACAAGATATTTTCTTTCAGTGCTTACGTTATTATTGATAGCATATTGTACAAAGACGCTGAGCGAAGCACTGAAAGAAAAAAAGACAGTGATTCGTGTATATTTTGTGGTAAGAAGTTTAAATTAGGGAAGATGCATGAGCCTGGCCGAGTTCTTTCAAGACATTTTTTTGCTCACTTGTTTATTTTTTATTGTTTATGCGGAAAATCACATACAACTTTGAGAGAACTCCAGCAACATACTTGTATTTTGAAAACTAAAATGTTTTTTGTTGTTGATATTGCTAGTTATAATAATTTTGTTTTATTTATTAATAAAAAATATTCTGAGTTAGTTATGAACATTACTTTTCCAAAAAATTTTATGTTAGTATATCTCTATCCAATTCCAATAGAAGGTTATTTTTCTGGAAACATCGATTTAGATTTTGAATTAGGGTGTAAATGGTTGGCAATAGCTAAAAAACCGGTTGCTGGAGATCGAAAGCTTTTACTTAAAACCCAACGTAAAAAAATGAGAGCACTTATATCTTCAGATTCTGATTTTTCAGAAACTGAAGAAAGTAATAATGACTTAATTTCTGTTGCTAGTTCACAGTGCAGTCCAAAAACCAGTGTTTTAGAATCTAATACCACAGATAACCCACAAACTCAAGTAGATTTAAAACAAAGCCAAAAGATTGATATAACTTCACTTAAATTAATTTTGAATATAAAAGATGGACTGAAAAAAAAGGGTTTTAATGATTGTGTTAAATTGAAATTAGCGTCTATTAGACAGAAAATGCAAAAAAAATCAGATTTTTCTCAAGAAGAAATTCTTGTATTAACTGCACTCTTAGGTGAGCTTTAAAATTTTTATTTCACTATATTTTTTAATATTATCATGGCTCTGGAATAGGCTTTATGCAACTATCCTAATTTATAATTTCTTACCACAAAATATATAGTTAATAGGATGTTTTTTATAAATACTCTCTTTATATATATATTATATATACGGACAATAGTCTGTGTTTTTATGAATACTTTATTCATATGTATACACTTCATGTAAAATTGTTCTGTCATTAGTTTACCTAATGCATTATTTTTATTTGTTTTGTGGTTGAGAACTCCATACGCTTCATTCTTACTGTATTACTTTGCATAATATTACAAAATAAATATTACATCAACTACCTTCATACTGCATCCAAGTGATGAAACAGTAAATTTCACATCTGTATTACTGAATCTATAGCATTGTTATGAAAAAGACTATAATTACTTAATTATTATGTCATATCGTGACAAACTATCAACACCCAATTCACAAAACTGTAAAACCTAAAGTATAATGCTTGTGGTTGTAAAAAGTCTTCTACTGTTTTGGTTTCTCAAACAAATTATAAAACATTTTTCACAATTTTTTGTGTAAAAGCGGAGTTGTCTTACCATTTTGACACAATGTGCCGACAACTTTTACATATTTTTTCAAAAACGAAGTTTAGAAATTATAAATGGGAGTTGTCTTAACATTTTTGAAAAATGAGACGATAACTTGAAATATTTATTTTTGTGTCGGAACATTGAAATTTTGTAACATTTTAGAGTTGTAACCCCGAAAGTTTTACAAATTGGCTAAATTACTAATGTTAAATATGAATAAAATACTTTATTACACTAAATATATACAAATTATTGCACAATACAAATAATATATAATTTAATGTTCATGAGTTGTTGCTGATAGATTTGGCGAGCCGACGGTCATTCACTTGTACACGTATTCTATCTGAAAGCATACATAGATGTCGTTATAACAACTACATTATACTATGGTGAAAAATACGGCTATTAGTAGTTACTTATTACTAGTGAAGATTAACATACCTTAATTAAATTTCCAATATCGAAATCCTGCTAGCTTCGCTTGAAATGTGATTGTTATCTTCATTGCTTTTCTCACTATCATTGTCGACAACTTCATCTTTTTCCTCAAATTTTTTGTTTTCAGAGTCATCATCCGTCATATTATCATCTTCTTCATCAGTATAAGCATCAATGTTATCATCGTCATCATCATCATCATCATCATCATCATCATCATCATCATCATCAGCAGCAACATCATCATCATCATAACTTTTCATCAGCTCAGCATCATCAAATAGAGAAAGTCTGGAAGCTATTCCTTCTTTTTCACTTGAAGTAGATAGAAGCATCAAAGCTTCTTCAACACTCAGAATCGTGAGAATGTGTTTCTTTGTGCCGCTTTCAGTTGTCATCGTATTTTTATAGTGGATCATACCACATTCATGATTTTTGATCTTCAAAACGTTCTCAGGAGGGACAACAATCTTCCCAGTCATCAAAGATCCATCATTCATCATGTATCTGTAAGTGACAGTGTGAGTGATACGTAGAGGCGATGTATCTTGTTTTCGTTTTCGCTGCTTCGACTTCAAATTTTTCCAAACTGAAAGTCTAGTGAATGTCAGAAGAGTGTTGACAGGAATATTATCGAAAGTGATGATATCAAAGTATGCTTGCAACTGTTTCAATGATTTTTTTCTCAAGATTTTGGCTATAACTCGTTGTTTTAGCCCTTGATGATGATTATCTCCTACAATACGCAGATCGGGTTGATTTTCTTCTAGCTTTCCCATGTACACTAGGATTTGTGAAGAGCCGGGATCAAGTTCCTGTAGCTCCACCGTAAGTTCTTTGTCAATCAGTGACTTGACTCGAATTCGATGATTGTTTTTTAAAACATATTCATAGTCCAATATACCATAATCTTCAACGTAATTAACATCGAAAACCTCCAATATCGTAGGAATTGGTAAATCCAACAAACTCACAAAATTTCCGATTTCCAACATTCCTTTCTGCATAGCTCCTGTCATTATTCCAGCCATCTCGAGCAATTCAAACTCTCTAAGTTTGTTTACGGTATTATTCTTGCTGTTGCTGAATAAAAAGGAAATTGAAGCTCGAGATAATGTCACTGTCGGTTTTTTGTTACCCTCCGTTCGTTTGACTTCACTGTTCTCATGCAGATATGTGTAGTTCGGTGTGGGACTCAAAGGAGAGTCAGCTGAAACTACATGATGTTTCATTGCTATATCAGCAGGAGTATTGGTGTTTGAGCGAGAAGATGTATCATTAAAGGTGTTAGGATTGGATCTTCTATCATCAATGTGAATGTCGTTGGTGGTGGAAATGATGGTTGTAGTGGAAATAGCGTTAGTGTTGTTGGTAGCTGTGGTTGGTTCAATATGGAGCTTAGGAAGTGCTTTGGAGTGTGATGTCATCATACCTGCAAAAAGTAAAAGAACTTAGTTTAATGATGTAAATATACTGAAGTTATTGTTTTATTAAAAGATTGTTTTTAAAAACTAAGATTCAAAAACCTAGATGTTTCAATTAATTAAAAACAAATAATTATTTTAGTGCTTCTTACCTTGTTGCTCTCCTAATAGCTGTAGTAGATGTTGCTCCTCTGTTAGCCGCTGTAGAACTGGATGCTTTCTGTGTGAAAACGATGGCTCTTATATAGCTAAAGTTGTACTGATTAAAGCCTATGAACCCCATCTCGTGTCAATCTCTATGAATCAGCATCTTTTCACGCGAAGGAAAGTCAATGTTTTCGCGGGAATAAATAAATTATTTTCACGCGGATACAAACCAATGCTTTCGCGGGAATAAATCTTTTAGTTTCACGCGAATGGAAACCATTGCTTTCGCGGGAATAAATGATTTTATTTCCCGCGAATGAAAGTCAATGTTGTCGCGGGAATAAATACTTTATTTTCACGCGAATACAAACCGTTGCTTTCGCGGGAATAAATAATTTATTTTCACGCGAATAGAAACCAATGCTTTCGCGGGAATAAATGATTTTATTTCCCGCGAATGAAAGTCAATGTTGTCGCGGGAATAAATACTTTATTTTCACGCGAATACAAACCGTTGCTTTCGCGGGAATAAATAATTTATTTTCACGCGAATAGAAACCAATGCTTTCGCGGGAATAAATGATTTTATTTCCCGCGGATGAAAGTCAATGTTGTCGCGGGAATAAATACTTTATTTTCACGCGAATACAAACCGTTGCTTTCGCGGGAATAAATAATTTATTTTCACGCGAATAGAAACCAATGCTTTCGCGGGAATAAATGATTTTATTTCCCGCGGATGAAAGTCAATGTTGTCGCGGGAATAAATAATTTATTTTCACGCGAATAGAAACCAATGCTTTCGCGGGAATAAATGATTTCATTTCCCGCGAATGAAAGTCAATGTTGTCGCGGGAATAAATACTTTATTTTCACGCGAATACAAACCGTTGCTTTCGCGGGAAATTAAATCATTTATTCCCGCGAAAGCATTGGTTTCTATTCGCGTGAAAATAAAGTATTTATTCCCGCGACAACATTGACTTTCATTCGCGGGAAATTAAATCATTTATTCCCGCGAAAGCATTGGTTTCTATTCGCGTGAAAATAAATTATTTATTCCCGCGAAAGCAGTGGTTTGTTCTCGCGTGAAAATAATTCATTTATTCCCGCGAAAACATTGACTTTCCTTCACATGAAAAGATGCTGATTCATAGAGATTGACACGAGATGAGGTTCATAGGGTTTAATCAGTACAACTTTAGCTATATAAGAGCCATCGTTTTCACACAGAAAGCATCCAGTTCTACAACAGCTAACTGAGAAGCAACATCTACTATAGCTATTAGGAGAGCATCAAGGTAAAAACTTAATAAATTACAGTTTTTACTCATGCATTATTTATTATACTAAAACAACTGAAAAAATTAATTATCTGTATTTTTTTAGATTCAACCACAAAAAATGGAAATAGTTAACAACACAGAATCAGAAACTCAGCCTAAACCTTTGACTCAAGAGGACTTGATACTTCTACAAAACCCATGCAATAAAAAAATTAAAGAGAGAGTGCGAATTATCTCAAACAATTGTAAATTCATCCAGAGAGACTTGATAAAACAGCTAAATAATTTTCGAACTGAATCTTTTCTAACATTAAAGCTCTTAGGGAATGAAGTTACATCAGACATTCAGAGATTACATTATGTATTACAACAACGACAATATCAACTAGAACAGGTAAGCACACCAATTTCTATCGAGTGTACTCGTAAAGATCTTGCTCTAAAAAAAAGAAACATGCAACGACAGTCCGCTCAAAGACAAGCTAGAAGGGTAAGGACTCAACAACGTAAGGCACGACAAGCTACAAAAACATCTGATTAACAGTCAATTTTTGATGATAAGGTAATAATTAATAAAAAAAACACTATTTAGTAAAAGTTTGTAGTTGTTTTAAATTTTCTGTTTAACCATTCTATACTAATACATAACTTTCATTTTTGTTTAATCATCCTATGCTAATACATAACTTTTTATTTTAGTTCATTATGGAATCAAAAGTACATAGAACAGAAGTCTTCCTTCCTAAGATATAACATCAGTACATCAAGTACATCAATGATGACATTGTAAAAAAGATTATGTATTGATTATCATTACAAGTTGTAGTGCTTTGTATTACTTAGTATTTACTAACTCTAGGTATATTATACAAGGATATTTTCCCACTTATTATGTAATAAATGTATATAATCATATATTGGTTTAATGTAGTTATATCTCCTTGTTCTTCTCTCCTCTCTCTCCAAATATCATATGAGTTCGAGTTATGTAAAACAATTATCAAAACTTAAATGCCATACATTCAAAATCTAGCTGCCATATGAGTTCAAATTAAGTAAAAAAATAATCAAAACTCAAATGCCACTTAAATGCCACTCAAATGCCACTCAAGTACCCCTCAAATGAAATACAATATAAACTCGGCGAATCCATCCAACGCCGTAACCCATTACCTCAACTCCAAGATCAAATCCACAAAAAAACACTTGGTAGGGAGATCTGCTCATATATTACTACTGCTATAGACTTGGTCTACAGGATATATCTACTTCAGCTATAGATATGGTCTACAGGCTATATCTACTACAGCCATAGATATGGTCTACAGGCTATATCTACTACAGCTATATATGTGGTCTACAGGCTATATCTACTCCAGCTATAGATATGGTCTACAGGCTATATCTACTACAGCTATAGATATGGTCTACAGGCTATATCTACTCCAGCTATAGATATGGTCTACAGGCTATATTCATCTACGACTGTTGCAGACAAAGATGGCTGCTGCCAAGGCCACTCTTTTGGTTGACACAGATGCTGACCATACCCGCAGTTATGGGTTTGTGGATAGAGGCTGTTCATCAGGGTTTGTTGTGGACAGTGTACAAGATCTCCCACGGGTAAGCTTAGCGTATTTCCTGTTTTATTACCTCAGCTAAATGTCCATTTATGCCAGCTCACCAAGTGTTGTTTTGGTTTGTTAAAGTTGATAGCTTGAACCTTCTTGTTGTAGTATCTCTTTTCTAGTCTTCTGTTAGACTTGCTGATTAGTTTTCACCTATCTACTGTAGCCTAAGTTTTAGGCCACCATTTGTGTATTTTGCTTTGAGTTTGCTGTGCGTTTTTTTATTTGGAGTTGCATGCCCCTCGTTATCTTAGCAACTTTTGAATGGATTTCATTGAATGATCAGTGGGCGGGATTTTTGTGTTGGTCTACTGATTCACACTCGTGTACATCCAGTTGTGTGAGCGGAAGTGGTTACCAAGGAAACCGGGTGCAAACAATTATTACCAATTGAATAACTTATCATTAAAAATTGTTGATTTGCTCCAAAAAAAGTCGTTGTTTTACCATTTGAAGGTTTGTCATATCTTGCACTCTTTTATGAATATTTGTGCTAAAGCACCTACTTAACACACCCAATAGCCACTTACATCGCTTTTGGTAGCTAATACAGGATTTTATCTACGTTGAACAGGACCAATTGCCATTGTGTCCATACACAATATGAATAATGAGCTTTTGGCTGCCTATTATTTTGAAACTTTATTTTATGGTATTAGCAAGCAAGGTCTTTGGTATGGTATTTCAATGGAGCATTTCTTGTTTATGATATAATTATTATTGTCAGGAGTTTTCGTTGATCAGATAATCCTTATGCCGTAATTATTATTATAATTAGTATATTATGTTTTTTGTACTAGCCATGCAATACGAACAACAATCTTTTTTGCTGTGTGATTTTTCATTTGCATTATCATCAATAACTCCTAACAATAATATTTACGGTGAAAATAATATACTAAACAACATTATACAAATGAATATGGTGATTTTTTTTTAGTTTCTCAAACTTGTCTTTGTTGGTGCTGGCTTCAAAATAACTAATAACTGATAATAATAAATATCAATAATAAGAAGAGCCGAAAATAAACTGAAGTCTAATCAAAAGTTCAAAGCAAAACATAGCTGATCAAGCTATGGGCCAAAGAGGGTAGTTAATGTAGACTGCAATCTTTGCACCGAAGACCATTTGGTCGCTGAAGCAATCCCTTTAACTTAGGCCAACAAACCAACACGACAGACCCGCCCACTAAACCGATCATCCAATGAAATCCATTCAAAAGTTGCTATGATAACAAAGGGCACGCAACTCCCAGTGGAAAACGCACAGCATATTCCAAGCAATATACACAAAATGCCACAAATGTTGGCCCGAGACTTAGGCTAAGTCTACTGTTGATTTTATTCTACAACCAGTTTGAACTCTCTCAATCAAGTTGATGTTGTCAGCCTTCAGATTATTTTATACCTGCAACTAATGTTGTCTTGTGTCTCTGTAGTGGTCAAAATGGTTGGGAAGCAGACAATCAGTCTCCTGCAGATCTCTGTATATGACTCCTTCACTCACCAGGTATTCTTGGTTATTTATTGGCACCTTCATACGCCATCGGTTAGTAGCTAGTAAGCTAGAGCTTACTAGTCTTTTCATTTCCTTCATTCTTTGGGGAAAGCAAGTTGTTAAGCTAAATAACTTAAGGTCACTGATACTCACAAACCTATGGCCACAGGCTAGTAGTGACATTTACTATGTTTGTATCCCCACCCACACCCCTAGCGAACAATGATGGCTTTGACCAGTAACTAGCGAACGGTTTGATGGTTTTTTTACAGTTTCCATTTTTGTGCCATAAAGCTGGCAAGGATGAAAGAGGTCAAAAGGTCAACAAGTCCTTTAGGATAGAAAAAGTTATTTGACTTACATGATACTTCACATTGTACCTGACACCTTAGATGTCTATTGGTTTGCTTCTATTGTGTATCTTACACCTTAGATGTCTATTGGGTTGTTTCTATTGTGTATCTTACACCTTAGATGTCTATTGGTTTGCTTCTATTGTGTACCCTACACCTTAGATGTCTATTGGTTTGTTTATATTGTGTATCCTACACCTTAGATGTCTATTGGTTTGCTTCTATTGTGTATCCTGCACCTTAGATGTCTATTGGTTTGTTTCTATTGTGTATCCTAAACCTTAGATGTCTATTGGTTTGCTTCTATTGTGTACCCTACACCTTAGATGTCTATTGGTTTGCTTCTATCGTGTACCCTACACCTTAGATGTCTATTGGTTTGCTTCTATTGTGTATCTCACACTTTAGATGTCTACTGGTTTGCTTCTATTGTGTATTGTACACTTTAGATGTCTATTGGTTTGCTTCATGGTCAACTTTATTTTCTACCACAAAGTTATACCTCACTACTACTTCACTCTATTGGCTACAGGATAGCCAACTGCTTCTGTATTGATATTTATTGTATCCCTTTATTGGTCGAGTTGGCTTTAGACAACTCTATTTCTCTCTGTTTTAGTGTTGGTTCGTACAATGAATGACTCTATTGCTCAGCTGACTTCACTAAACAGTCAACAGCTGATTTAGATCTTAGGATCAGATCTGAGACAACTCCTAGAAGTTTGATGTCTCTAACCTCATCAATGCATAGATTGATTGGTAAGTGTAACATCACATCCTGTTAGTTATACTCTTACCCCTCCGTTTCGAACGAGTGCGCTGTACATAACATGGAATATTCTGAACTGTAGATATTACACAGACAACTCCTAAAGCTATGGCTCCGCCCACAAAGCGCTCACAGAGCAGATCTGGATTTATCAACCGCTTGAAACTGTAACTCTGACGGCTAAAAGTTCAACAGTAGCAATATTACCAACCAGTATAGAAAGCAGCATAATTTCTTTGACTGTATATAGCCTGTATAGTAGTGCATGTATGACCTATATAGCAGTACATACATGACCTATATAACAATACGTACATGACCTATATAACAGTACATACATGACCTATATAACAGTACATTTGTGGCACATGCAAAAGCCCACCTGGATGTTGTTTTTTTATTGTAATTTTGATAGCATAATTTCTATCATTTTATAAACTTGTAAATATCGCGTCCACTAAACCATTTCTGGTGGACTGCTCGTTCTGTGGATACTCTAACCAAGTTGTCTTCTCTCAGCTCCTGTATACCACCAACCAATCAGTAGAAGGCAGAGGGGACCACCATTACATGTTTTGGCCAATCATAAGAGATAAACTGGTCACATGACAGGGCGCGAAACACAGGCCTACTGCAGAACATTTGGTGGAATTTGGACCATTTTTCGGAATTTTATGTTGTTTTGTTGTTGGTGTTTGGAAGGTAAGTCATGATTTCACACACCTGTCTTCATGTGCTGGCCTGCTGACTCAAAATTAATTTGGGCAGCACCCGCCAAGAAATCACCAAAAAGTATACCCTCGGGGCCGTCGATACTGACTTTTTTTATTCCAATCTGACCACTACCTGAGAAGCAGCAACCGCGTGTTTCCAAAATTTTGCTTGCAAATGGCCTGTCATGCAAAATCTCTTCACATCACCCGAGTCTCCTAAACTAACAAATCCTAACCCGCGGGGGGGGGGGGGGGGAGGAGGGGGGCACGGGTACTCATCTCAGCTTTAACATTATTGGTAACTCATAAGAGCCCGCGAAAACCGTCTAAGGATTACACAAGAGGGGCTTCAAGAATTTGTCAAAATAAGTAAACGATGCAGCCTTCACGTACTGATTGTACTGACTGAACGCTCTTGTCGAACAGTTGGGAAGCGGTAAAATGATTAATTATTACCGGGCGCATCGTTTCTATTTTCTTCCGCAATAATGTGTTGTGGATCCTCACAACACTAATACGGGTTAGTATGAGTGCCCGTAGTTGCAAAGTTGAGAGGAGGACTTTTCGTCACCCCCGCGGGTTAGGATTTGTTAGTTTAGGAGACTCGGGTGATGTGAAGAGATTTTGCGTGACGGGCCATTTGCAAGCAAAACTTTGGAAACACGAGGTTGCTGCTTCTCAGGTAGTGGTCAGATTGGAATAAAAAAAGTAAGTATCGACAGCCCCGAGGGTATACTTTTTGGTGATTTCTTGGCGGATGCTGCCCAAATTATTTTTGAGTCAGCAGGTCAGCACGTGAAGACAGGTGTGTGAAATCATGACTTACCTTCAACACACCAACAAGAAAACACAACATAAAATTCCGAAAAATGGTCCAAATTCCACCAAATCTTTTGCAGTAGGCTTGTGGTTATATTATTAAATAAAACTAAAGATAAATGAAAACTCAGCACAACATAGTCACTCAGCACAACATAGTCACTCAACACAACAGAAAATTTTTGGATTTCCTCAAATAAATTCCAATGCCTACATTTATGTCATAGACAAGGATAAATCAATTTTGTACCTTTTCCACTATTTATATGATAAATGTGATTGTTTACCAGTTGCTAGGAGAGAATACAGCAACAACAATGTTTGTATGTACCCACTTGTTTGTTTATTCAATACAACATACTAAGGAGAGCCGCAGTATGGGAGTGTACAAAAGAGTAGTGGATACAAATCTAGCTTCTAGCTATGTAACTCCTCTCATGTGATTGTATTAATGACACTGATTTCTATAGTTTGTTATGTTACTCACCAAAACAAGCACAAATTTTTGTTTCTTTGGATGAAAAAGGTAGTAGATGATCCTTGTGATTGATTGTGATCACATTGGACCACCTGACATATCCTACAGTTGTCTCTCGTTGCCATTTCACATACGACTTTTGCATAAGAAACAAGCATTTACAGTGTTTATACACTAATTGCGTTCGAAATGAACAAAACCACCAATTCCGATTTTATGTGGCAAATTCAAGCCAGTTGGAAACTTGCCCGTAATAGTAAAGAAGAGCAGTGAATCTTGAAACCCAATTGTGGGATTTCTGCTGCATGGCCTTCAGTAGACCTATGACTAAATGAATTGCCTAATCATACTTTACTTTAAAGCAAGGTGATGTAACTTCGTTTATATAAAGTTGGGTACAATTTACTATAACTGATTGGCCCTACCAACAACTTGATGGTGACGTAGTCATCAATCAATGGAAATTGTAGTAAACCAAACTTGAGCTGATGAGACGAGCATTTAAGGCTTTTTGGCAAGCTTGTAAATCAGGACTGAATGAGCCTACAGGGTCATCCAATACATCAATCTGTGGCTCAAGACTTGAATATTTAGAAAACCATAACAAGAATGTAGATGCAAACATGCTTTAACACCAAAAACAGTTGATCATAACTAATTACTTGACCAGAGTGACTAATATGCTCGTACGATGAATAAATGACATTCTGTTATTGTTAAAGTTCATATTCTGTCGGTATATAAATGACTACTAACCATTATTGTATTTGTCAAACAATGGAAGCTGTAAGTGAACAAGTTTTGCCGCACATGGAAAGAAGAGTGATAGGAAAGGAAGTTCTCACCAACTGTTGACGATACGGGCAAAAATTATTCCTCGCTCGCTTGATCTCTCCGCATCAATTATGAAAGCAGTACTAGTCAAAGACCTCTTCAGAAGAATAACTTGCTCATTAGGGTATAAGAGAACAGGGCATTGCTGACACTAGGCTATGTGATTGCTAACTGGGTGGTCTCTGAAGGTTTTTGTGGATTGAGCCGATGAAAGTTTAAAGCAACCAACAAAAATCAACTGACGCTTTGCTGCCGAGAGTTGTGAGAAAGTATATAATGATAATCACACGCTATTATGTAGAATAGTTTGTGATAGTAAGTGATAGATGTTCTACAATACTAGTAACTGTACTATAAAGTTATGCAAAAAGGTATACACTGTATTTGCATCATCACAACTTAAATCTTACACTGGATATTTTATATATAGCGAGTGGTGGATTTAATAAATCACCAACTTCTACAAGTAAACATTTCTTAGATTTCATCGGTGCAAATGGTATTACAAAAAGTCATCGGAGTGTTTGTGATGTAATAAGCGGTATTGCCAACGAGATTTTCATCTACAACTATGTACGATTCTTGTTCTGTAAGACAGATTTGGTCTAAAACCCAAATGGTTCCTAAGTGAAGTTTTGCATTCTCAATAAAGCAAAAGTTTGTTGCCTTGACGCCAAAATGCATTTTTTCCAATAGCTCTACAAAAAAAAAAAATAACTTCCAGAAGCTCTGCTTTATTTTCTCATTTCTCAGGTACTCGTAAAGCAGATGCCTGGTGTCCACATGGCTCAAGTAGTAGCTGGTGACCACATGGCTCAAGCAGTAGCTGGTGTCCACATGGCTCAAGTAGTAGCTGGTGTCCACATGGCTCAAGTAGTAGCTGGTGACCACATGACTCAAGTAGTAGCTGGTGACCACATGACTCAAGTAGTAGCTGGTGTCCACATGGCTCAAGCAGTAGCTGGTGTCCACATGGCTCAAGTAGTAGCTGGTGACCACATGGCTCAAGCAGTAGCTGGTGTCCACATGGCTCAAGTAGTAGCTGGTGTCCACATGGCTCAAGTAGTAGCTGGTGACCACATGACTCAAGTAGTAGCTGGTGACCACATGACTCAAGTAGTAGCTGGTGTCCACATGGCTCAAGCAGTAGCTGGTGACCACATGGCTCAAGTAGTAGCTGGTGTCTCTTTGGGTAAAAAAAGTCCCACAGCTCAAAGTCATTCGGGCTGAACTTAAGTCATGGGAGTGATAACTCATATGAGCTGGTTCCAGTTCGTTTGTTCTACTTCTAATTCAACCCGTATTGGTTCATGGAAGTCATTCGTGTTGATGAATGCACATTTTTTTGAGCAGCTCTTTTGTGGAGGAGGCAATAAACTAGCGTTTTGCCTGTAAATTACTTAAAACTGGTTTTTGTTTTATTTCCAACTGCTGTTTTTTTTACATTTGTGGGACTTTTTAAAAATTTAACAACAGTGAAGTTCTAACTTTCTTATTATTTGTTCAGGAAACTGACAGTCTCAGATATATTAATGGCAGAGTCCAGAGAAGCCTATGTTTGATTGGTGGGCAAACTAAAATATTGTTTCTTATTATTATTTATAATAGTAAATATTATCAGTTACTCTTTATTTATTGCAGTTATGTGTAATTATTATTACTCGTTGTTTTTATAATTATTCGTCGCATGTGTTGTCAGCATTCAGCACTTCTAGCTTGCATTTCTATGTTAACGATGTCACAATTGCTGCAGCTCTACTCAATGACAGGGAGGGACAACTCTAACGCAAGTGGTTTATGGATGGTTTTGGTAACGGGTTAGATATCATAGAATGTAAATAGCTTGTCCATCCACCAGCAGATCAAATCTGAGGAAGGCTGCTGCACCAACCACTGGTGGCATTATTTCTGCTGGCATTTATTGTTTATTATTTCCTCGGCAGCGCAGTAAGTTTTCGTCGGGAAAGCGGATGCCAAATTCTATTACCAGCTTGTATCAATAGAAAAGACGTTACATGGTGAATATATTACGGGAGCTGCATAAAGAAGATAACTCTCCAATTTCGACATCATCAAAAAAATAAAAATTGAATCCATATAAACTGGAATACCTTGCGAAGCTGTGTTCTATTATGTGTGTCTGGGATGGATTCGGATTTTGATACATTGTATCTGAAGATGAGAAAAGCAGACAACCATGTTGTTACAAAACGAGTCCAATTATTTTTTTGTTAAATATTGGGTAGCCAACTCCAATAATTCAGTATGAGTACATGAATGAGTAGACAACTCTGATTGACAAGGCAATACTGTACATCTCCCTTCTGAGACGAAAACTATACTACAAAACCATCGAGCACAAAAAAAATTTAGAATGGACAATAAAATGCTAATTACTCTACAGTTAAGGATACAGCAAATTTGAACCTCTCTGTCCACTCGTACATAATACTTTAAAAACACCAAAATCTAACACTCCTCAATTAAGCGTCGAGGTGGTCGATGTTCTCGGCGTGGTCGGCTGTTATGCGGGATATTCACAGCGTGTGTAGGATCGCTGCCCGTCCCAGGTGTAGGCTCAGTGTCAATGTCACTAGGAGTATTGTCATTAGAAGCAGTTTGTCCATCTAGTAATGCATTACGTTACGTCGTACATCTTTATCAGCGTCAAGTATGTAAGTTCTACCCGGTAGTGTTTGCTCCACAGCTCCATATAGGCTGAGATCACAAATATATATGGAGTTGCCTCTACGTAGAGTGGGCAACTCCTGAACCCGCTCACACCGGTCATGCTGCTCTTTCATTTCAACCTTGTACAAATCATTACTGCTCTGAAAGTTCCTATGATCTTCCACTATTGTAACGGGGTAGTTCAGTTGAACAGCACTATGACTTAGCCGTTGGGTCATCAGAAGGTCGGCTGGAGACAATCCACCGTGTATAGGTGATGTACAGTACGCTAACAATCCTAGATAGGATAGATAGAATGTCGACGCATGGCATTAGCGTTGCTGGAAGAGAATAGCCTTCTACTTCATCTACTAATTGAATGTATCGTTCATTTCGGGAATCACACGGATATGGTGACACGGCATCTGCAGAACTGTTCTTTTTGCTGAGTCACAGCAAGCGCTTACTTCTCCATAGCAGTATATCTACTTTGGGCCTCTGACAATGATCTACCTGTAGCTGTGGCTGTCTTTGACTCAACATTGCTCCTAGACCGTAGTCTGATGCATCCGTCGATACATCACTCTCTTTGGATCATATGCAGCTAGAATCAGCGTTTGCTGAAATTCTCTTTTCAGATTCATAAACGCTTGTTGCTGTAGTTCATCCCATAACCAGGGCACCTACTGCTGGGCTAAATCTACCATACCCATTCGCTACACCCAAAAAGCCGAGTAAATCATGTACACATGTCGGCGTTGGAAAGTCGAGTAGGGTAGATATACAATCGCCCGCATGTATACCAACAGTGTCAATTCTGTGCCCCAAGTAGTTGACTGATGTCTAGTTAAAAGCACACTCACTATGATTTAATGTCAACCCTGCCTCTTGTATATGAGGTAGCACAATGGTAAGTGTGCAGTTGTGTTTTTGTTAATCAGCTCCAATCACTAGTATGTCATCCATGTGTGCAGCTATGCCCTCCACATGGATCCTTAGCGATAGCATTTGAAGAATGCTTAATGTGTGGACATAGTCTGTGTTGTGAGGCTTTACTGTTAGCATGAACATCTACAGCTGTTTGCCCTTTGACCACTGGAAAATTTAAATAAATAAGGCGCCAAATGTGTAATAAGCTAGTCCCAGGTGAATGTCCAGTGCTGTCTCTACACATGTTTCTCAGGCTACAGCTCGTCTGGGGGTCGATGGTTTAACTCTTCACCGGAAGGCATTCTTGTGCACATGTCTTGGTACCTGCAATGGTAAGTATGTATAATGGCTGGTTTTTACAGGTATCCAACACCATACCTGCCACAACATGTTCAACCACCTACCAACACCTGGGTTTGTTGTACAAGCCATGTGTGTTTGCAAGGAGTATAGAGATCATGGTGAAGACTTCATTTAAAGTTTGTGACACTTTCTCTAGCGGTTGACAAAGACTGTTTTAGACAAAACACGATAAGCAAATAAAACTTTCTACCATATTGATGGTATATGGTTTGTTTTTCTCTGGAAAATGTGGTTTTTGAATCATGGGTTTGATTTTGAGAATTTTGTGTTGACTTTGGGACTTTCATTACACTTGCACATTTGTTGTCATGAACAGCTGAATGACTATCTTTGGTCAGTGTTAGAATATTCACCGATAGTGCTATGGTAAAAATCAAGTTAGCTTTTGTACCAAGTTAGGGAAAACTCATCAAGAAAACGATGGTGGTTTCTGCAAGGCTATAACAGAGACTCACCAAAGTCATCCAACAAGTAACTGTTGCTGGCACCAAACACATTGCCTATCTCCTTATTTGACTGTGTGCACTGCTTGTGTCTATCCTCCTCAACAGATGCTAGCTTAGTGGAGGACTTCTGGGGGCTCACAGGCTATAGAACACGCGGCTTGTATCAGTTATAAAATATAAAGCATCAACCGAGGGCTGTAACAATTACAGTGGACACAAAAGGCAGTAGCTTACTGAATTAGAAATCTGATTTTGTAAAAGAAACATATTATACTAGTTTTACATACATATATATAGATGTATATACCATTGTATACTGTATATACTTGTACACTACACATACATATATATAGATGTATATACCATTGTATACTGTATATACTTGTACACTACACATACATATATATAGATGTATATACCATTGTATTCTGTATATACTTGTACACTACACATACATATATATATATGTGTATACCATTGTATACTGTATATACATGTACACTACACATACATATATATATAGATGTATATACCATTGTATACTGTATATGCTTGTACAATACACATACATATATATAGATGTATATAATATTGTATACTGTATATACTTGTACACTGCACATACATATATATATATATGTATATACCATTGTATCCTGGTCTACAGACGCAGGTTACAGACAACAATAAACTGTAGTAAATCTAAGACTCACCTGCGACCTGAGGAAGGAACTAGAAGCAGATAACACATGGCTACACGTTGCCGACTCATTTTCTGACATATCTTTCTGCATTTCCTTCTGCATCCTTAGCATGTCGTCTTCGTAGTACTAAACATTTAGTATATACAATATTATATATATACTACAGACATAGTATACAAGTTAGTATATACAATATTATATATATACTACAGACATAGTATACAAGTTAGTATATACAATATTATATATAAACTACAGACATAGTATATAAGTTAGTATATACAATATTATATATACTACAGACATAGTATACAAGTTAGTATATACAATATTATATATATACTACAGACATAGTATACAAGTTAGTATATACAATATTACATATATACTACAGACATAGCATACAAGTTAGTATATACAATATTATATATATACTACAGACATAGTATACAAGTTAGTATATACAATATTATATATATACTACAGACATAGTATACAAGTTAGTATATACAATATTATATATATACTACAGACATAGTATATAAGTTAGTATATGCAATATTATATATATACTACAGACATAGTATATAAGTTAGTATATGCAATATTATATATATATACTACAGACATAGTATATAAGTTAGTATATACAATATTATATATATACTACAGACATAGTATATAAGTTAGTATATACAATATTATATATACTACAGACATAGCATACAAGTTAGTATATACAATATTATATATATACTACAGACATAGTATGCAAGTTAGTATATACAATATTATATATATACTGCAGACATAGTATACAAGTTAGTATATACAATATTATATATATACTACAGACATAGTATACAAGTTAGTATATACAATATTATATATATACTACAGACATAGTATATAAGTTGGTATATACAATATTATATATACTACAGACACAATATAACATATAACTTATTGTATACAATGTTACATACCTTTATCTGCTTCCTCTAAGCATCTCTCTTAATCTCAAACTCTAACCTCTTTTTAGCCTTCTTCATCAGAGAGTGCCTATTCTTAACCTCTTCTAACTGTTGTTGCAGTGCTGTCAGCTGCTCAGTGTCCGCCGATGACTCTGTCAACCAATCAGAGCATTCGGTAGTAGACAAAGTCTATGTATACTTTACCTTATTGTGACATCACTGCATTTACTGGCAGCTAGCTGAACCGTCAGCAGTGAATACCTCCATTTATACACTACATACATAATGCTGCTGCGGCGCATAACAAATACGTTTCTATGGCTCGAAGTTGTTTGGTCTGAACGTTCACTCGAGTTGAAAGGAACTGCTAACATTCCTGTAGTTTCAGTTCCGTGAACAAACCATAAAAACCTTATAATTTTGCTGTTATTGAGTTTGCAAAAGTCAACATATAATTGTAGAAACACTGCAGTGAGAAACAAACAGACAATGATGAATGCTTTCAAGTAATTTACAGATAAAACACAAACATACAATAACTATGACAAACATAGTATACAAATCGTCACATAAATAAATGGCTAGCATTCACCCTTGTAACAACAAAGTAAAATCCATCACAAGGTTCCACCACACAAAACCACTTCTCAGTCATTGTTTTACTTTCGCTGATAAAATGATCCAACCAATAACAGAAAAGTTTACTCAGACGACTCATCCACAACGCAACGGAGAGAGCAGTACCTACCTGTTGTACTGTCTGACTCACTGCTGACGCTGTCAATGGAATAGTTGGAAGTTGATCTCGGAACTACAGGTGCTGCCAAGCTGTTTTCACTTACAGCGCTAAATGCATACCGCAGCAAATCACCAAACTGTTCAGATTGTATTTGAGCCGCTGAATAGTCCTGAAATAAAGTGTAGCACCTGTTGAAACATGCCATACATAGTGTCAGTCACACATGCGCCTGCTTATAGATGCCACACACAGTGTCAGTGATACAAGCACCTGCTGATACATATCACACAAAATATGAATCACACAAGCACTTGCTGATACATACAACACACACAGTGACAGTAATTATGCAGTACACGACCTGTTGATACATATCACACGCAATGACAGTAATACAAGCACCTGTTGATACATGCCATACACAATGTGAGTTATACAAACACCTGCTGATACATATCATACATACCACACACAGTGACAATAATACATGCACACATCTGTTGACACATACCACACACAGTGTAAGGGATACAAGCACCAACTGATACATACCACACACAGTGACAGTAGTACAAGCACCTCCTGATACATACCACACACAGTGTAAGGGATACAAGCACCAGCTGATACATACCACACACAGTGACAGTAGTACAAGCACTTGCTGATACATACCACAGACAGTGTAAGGGATACAAGCACCTCCTGATACATACCACACACAGTGCTAGTGGCGCAACACCTGATGACACAGATCACATAAATTCCAGTGCGATTGGAAAATGATCTTTTACCTGAAACACTTCCTGAAATGCACACAATGCCACTTTTTGTATAGTAAGGTTGCAAGGTGGGGACAAGTCATACGCAGGTAAAGGATCAAAGGACAACTCGTCAGGTGCCAAGTCATTGTTGTAGGTCTTAGCAGATGACATTTGTATTGCCTCCTCATTTTGTGTGTAAGAGGTAGGTCTAACACTAGAACTAAAACAGGAAGCAACAATTCCAATGTCTCTAGCGGGCACTGATGCACGGAAGTGAAATAATAAATAATAGTAATGAATTATTGATACTAATAATGTTTATTATTGTCATTCACACAATCCCAGACTGTAACTTTTTAACAAACCACACATGACATGATATAAACCACTATATATATATATATTGTCACAATGCCACTCCGCATAAATACAGATTGAATAGTGGATTTGACTGAATATCACACCAATAAAACTAGTTATACCATGCCATACATCAATTTGAAGCTTCTAGCTAGCTTTTTCAGTTGACAAAAAGTACCTCTGTTTAGTAACAACCTTTAAAATAGAGCTCAAAAACTCGCTTTCAAGTGTTGACTGTGCATCTGATTTGGGTTTTGACTGTACACTTAGCTAATCAAATCAATGAACTGGTTCACTAGTCCAATCAAAGTGAAAGCTCAGTGCGCACAAACCTCATCGGTGTCCATATAGTAGGAGGTAACTCCACACACCATGCGATAGCTCATAAATAAAGCAATATTTGTATAAATGAAATACACAGAAATACCCGACTGATTGAGATGAACCTTTGAGGTTATGTTCTGTCAACATAACCCTTTCATCATATCAAAAATAATTTAAATCTTTTACTATCAAAATGTCTACGCACAAGGGCTTTAACCATTTACGCAACAAAGAAAACAAGGCTAGTCACTGTGTGAGTTGGAGTTGTCTTATTTCACATAGGTAAGTAACTCCAAATTTATTATTGGGTATAACTTGCGTCTAAATAATTTTTCAACCAAGACAAACCAGGCACAAGTTTTTAAAACTTTGTTTAACAATTAACTACCCTAAACAATAGGACTACATCGCATATAAAGTCTTGTTTTAGTATAATGAAACTTCATCTGTACAGTATATTCTGGTGAGCTATACATAATATATTTATTAAACTCTGTAGTACTTCAAATCTAATCTTATTCTGTAAACTTATGAAATCACAAGAGTAATTAGCTCAACCAACACTCTCTAGCCTGAGATACTCAGATATTACATACCTTACAGCCATAATCTGATGCTCTTGCCTTTCCCTATCACGCGTCGGTACCTGAGCTAAGGCTACCGGCTGGGACAGAATAGAGAACCTGGTGCACTCTACATCATGGGAGGGCTTGTCTGCCAGTTGGTGCCTGACTTGCTCTCTTAGAGTCAAGTAATTATTCATTGCAGCAATGAAACAGCTAAACCCTCTACTGCTTGACCTTGACATCGCCAAGTTTGCAAGGTCAGCTTGCACCATAGTCATTCTAATTACCAACTTAGGATTTGGTTGAGCAGGACCAACGAATCTGAGAGAAGTTAACCTTAAAAATACAAGCAAATAAAATGAAGGCAGGTACAAAGCAGATATTGGACGCAACCAAAATATCAAATTGCCAACAGTTTTACTTGAGAGAGAATATAAATGAACATTTTTCTAACAATTAAATGTACAAGCCATGCTATTCTCTTTCAAAGCATAGCTTTAATGGCTACATGAGTGTGCATTTAATATTAAAATATTTCTAACAAAAACCCTCTTTAAAACTATAGCTGTCACTACATTGCGATAAGAAAACAGGTCACTCAAAATGGACGTCACAAAATAATGCAAAGCATGTAAAAGGGTTCATAATTTAACTTGTTTTGGAATCAGCAATTCCTCAACTGCAGAAAAAACAACTGTCGTACAAAACACAAATTTTCACAGAATATACCAAACAAGAGAATGCCTGTAAACATTTAAATAATTTTAAGAACTTAGAGAAAATCAAACTATGAATTACCAACTGATTGAGGAGTTGTGTAGTCAATTCCTCGGTTAGACTAACGGTGTGGCTACACTGCACCGATGTTTTGACACCGATGTGACTATGCGATGGTTCGTGGCTATGTGAAGGTGGCTACACAGGCCGAAGTAGCGTGACGATGTACACGAGCACAACGGTGAGCTGCAACTGAACTAGCCAATCATACGGCACAAAGTGTGGGTTTTTGCCTGTTTCATTTCCGACAACGAATTATTTGTTTCCCTAATAATTATCATCACAATAAATACAATAATAATTGAAAAACAATTTCATTGTGATGTATGGCTGATCTTATTCACCATGAAAACATTGCTTTCAATATTTCTTTTTGGTTCTGTTTGTTAATAATTCTTCCAGATATCATTGTGATTATTCATTAGTTATAATAATAGAAATAATAAATAAATAAATGATGTAATAATGAGTTTATTCCAATGCACTGGTTATTAATTCTACTTATTAATATATTTATACTCAGTAATTATGAAATTGTCAATTACCACTATTCTATGAGCCTTGTAAAGTTAATTCACTCAAACAAATTTTATTATTATAACATAATAGTTCCTTTGGAGTTTGCAGTGGATGCTCATTGTTGACAAAAATTCTAACAGAAATGCTGTGTAATTGGTTAAAATTGATGAGCTTGACAAAATATTTTGTTTCAACCAGTCAGAGAACGCCGATGTTTGTTCGTCATCAGGCATAGACCAACATGTTGGTTATGCCCACGAACAGGCCACACGATGTGCCAAAGTGGGCACGCCCATCGGGAACGCCCATCGCAAGGCCTTCCGATGCAAAACATCGGCCTGTGTAGCCACTCCTTAACTCGATGAGAAATGGTCAGTTAATAAGCTATACAAACAACATGTAGTAGTCCACAATGGTGATGAAAGGATTTTGTATACCTTTGAAGGATGCTGGGAAGTGTACATCTGAACTGGTGGTTGGATAGGGTAGTGAAGTCAATGGGCATTGCTTCAGTGCATACTAGATGTCTTGTTGTAGTAGACTGTTCTTTTACTTCTTTCCCCGTGGCCTTAGTACAAGACATTAAGGAAGAGCCCCGCCTACTGCTAACGTTAGCGCTAGGGCTAGAAATGATATAAAAAAAGCACAATTCAAACTAGAGAGATAAAATGGTAATCAAATTATGTAATGGTGGACGAATGGCCTTTGCTGAGGTCCATTTGTAAGTAAATACAAAAGTGTTTGAAGTTATCTGTCCATGAAAAGGGAATATAATTATATAGTTGTTAGCGGCAACCAACAGTTTTCAGCTAAAGAGTGCAAATCATGAATAGAAGGAGTTGCTAAAAAAGGTTTCGTGGAACTTTTTTGATTTTAGCTGCAGAACATAATAACTAGAGTGATAACAATGTAAGGGTATGTGGCACTTGGAATAACGTATCAACACATGTACCAACACATGTACCAACACATGTATCAACACATGTACCAACACATGTATCAACACATGTACCTACACATGTATCAACACATGTACCTACACATGTACCTACACATGTATCAACACATGTACCAACACATGTACCAACACATGTACTTACGCACGTACCAGCACAACTTACCATCAAATGAAACCAACGCAGACTTCTAGTGAGAAGTACAAACCAAACCCTCCAGCAACACTAGAAACTGAATTAAAATTTTCTTCAATAAAATAGTGACAAATATGTATTACCCACCTGGAATCATGTTTAGGAGTTTGTACTTGTAAGTTAGCTTCAGCAAGGCTTGTGTCACAATCCTGAATGCCACCGTTTAGACTGTGGTCCTGTGCAATACACAGGAGCAATGGGACCTCTACAGCTACAGAGATAAATCAAATTGAATAGTTAACATTCAACCAGCCAACAGCAATGCACAATGAAACAGTGGAAGTAGTAATGTAAGCTAAAAGACCCACTCACCAGCCTCAGTACTAACAGTACAGGTGTCACTATTTACATCGGGTGTCCACAGGCCCTTCTCAGGAGGACCAGGTTGTGGAGCTACACCTATGCCCTCAGAAGTTGCAGGGGTTGCTGCTTCTGCTACTCTAGCTTGTAGGGTAGGCTCACGAGACCTGCGGCTCACCATTTTCTTACAGCGCTCATCCAATCTCTAAGAAAGTTTTACAACTGCAAACTTATAATGAGAGCTAACAAGATCCAACAGCTAATGATGGCACAACATACAAAGTTATAGAGACAGCTAACAAGATCTAACAGGCAGCGATAACACAACATACAAAGTTATAGAGATAGCTAACAAGATCTAACAGCCAGTGATAAGACAACATACAAAGTTATAGATATAGCTAACAAGATCTAACAGCCAGTGATAACACAACATACAAAGTTATAGAGACAGCTAACAAGATCTAACAGCCAGTGATAACACAACATACAAAGTTATAGAGATAGCTAACAAGATCTAACAGCCAGTGATAACACAACATACAAAGTTATAGAGACAGCTAACAAGATCTAACAGCCAGTGATAACACAACATACAAAGTTATAGAGATAGCTAACAAGATCTAATAGCCAGTGATAAGACAACATACAAAGTTATAGAGACAGGTAACAAGATCTAACAGGCAGCGATAACACAACATACAAAGTTATAGAGACAGCTAACAAGATCTAACAGGCAGTGATGACACAACATGCAAAGTTATAGAGACAGGTAACAAGATCTAACAGGCAGCGATAACACAACATACAAAGTTATAGAGACAGCTAACAAGATCTAACAGCCAGTGATAACACAACATACAAAGTTATAGAGATAGCTAACAAGATCTAATAGCCAGTGATAAGACAACATACAAAGTTATAGCTATAGCTAACAAGATCTAACAGCCAGCGATAACACAACATACAAAGTTATAGAGACAGCTAACAAGATCTAACAGCCAGCGATAACACAACATACAAAGTTACAAACCTTTAGCTTCTCTATCCTTTCCATCTTCTGCTGTAGTTGACTTCTCTTCTCTTCTAGTTCACGCATTCGTACTTGACGCCTCTCTTTCTTCTTTCTCGCCATGAACCTTTAGTGTGTAATACATACAGGGTCATGTGACTTACAGGGTCATGTGACATACAAAGTATTGTATGGTACATTGTCAACTAACATACAGTTGCGTACATTGGTATGTGACATACGTTATACAAAATACATGCGACATACATTATACAAAGGCATGCGACATACGTTATACAAAAACATGCGACATACGTTATACAAAATCATATGACATACGTTATACAAAAGCATGCGACATACGTTATACAAAAACATGTGACATACGTTATACAAAAGCATGCGACATACGTTATACAAAATCATATGACATACGTTATACAAAAGCATGCGACATACGTTATACAAAAACATGTGACATACGTTATACAAAAACATGTGACATACGATATACAAAAGCATGTAACATACATTATACAAAGGGATGTGACATACGTTATACAAAGGGATGTGACATACATTATACAAAGGCATGCGACATACGTTATACAAAAACATACGACATACGATATACAAAAACATACGACATACAGAGCCACTTGACATCTATAAGACATACAACACTTACTCCTGTACAGACTTGGAGTCATGTCTGTGCTTAGACTTTGGTTTAACAGTTTCATCAGCTTTAGTGATGCTTTGACTAGGTAGGGTGCCCCGTACACCACCATCTCCTACAATACCAACACACATTACTTGTACAACATGTGTTCAGCACCGATTGCTGTCAGCTTTTCATTGGATCGTTACAGGAAATCCAAAATTTGGACTCTACCTCTTTGAGTTCTTCAGAAATAGAGGTATATTTAGCCGCTGCAGCTCAATTTACAACTTTGATTTCAGTAAACAACTTTGGTACCAAATTGTAGTGAAGCTTCTGGTGTAATTATTTGTATGAGTGACTTTTTAAAGCCTCAAGTAGACATTTTAATAAAAACATTAATAGAAACAGCTATTGGTGTATCTATGGATTTTTCGCAAACGATCGCCTAAAAGACCCTCAACCTTATTAGGCCAAAACATTAGGGAGTATGTGATGACCCCCGTAAGTACTGGATGATTGTAGAACTAAGTTATCGCATACTCATACACCGCTCAGAAGTTTCTAGTTGGCACTTTGAAAACCATTTTAATTATAAATAATAAAATAAATGCACAAAACAGGAAGTCAGTGAGTGGATGGGCCACTGTTGGTGAGGTTGTAATGGTCAAAGACTCTTCTAATGTCAGTGAGTGGATAGGCCACTGTTGGTGAGGTTGTAATGGTCAAAGACTCTTCTAATGTCAGTGAGTGTATAGGCCACTGTTGGTGAGGTTGTAACGGTCAAAGACTCTTCTAATGTCAGGGGGAGCTGGTAAAACTACTCAAATGTTTGGTAGTTGCTATGACTAGTTGCTAATGGGGAGAACACTTTCACAACTCTTTTGACAGACGATCATACACGAAATTTGATTGGCCATTTGGAGAACAAACCGTTTTTCTCTTCAGTGGATTGGTTGCTGAGTTGTTATCAAAAACTTAAGACGCGATTTCGGAATTGCATTGAAGACAGAACCATCTAGGAAACCTTTTACTGCATCAACTGATAAATATTGGTCGGCTGTAGTGGGTAATTATTAGAACAATCTAAAATTGTGAGACAAAAGGCAACATCAATATGAATGAATGAGAGAAGTAGTGCTCACCGATGGAATGTGATTTGAAAATTAAATTATTAAAACTCTTCAACTTATCTGACCAAAGAACAATATTTAGTAGTAAATATTTATTTAAAAATGGAGTTGTGGCCCCTTGAGTAGCTAGTAAAATAAAACACTCCTCTCTGGATACCCTTGACCTCTTTTTACATGATCACCATAAAAATGAAATCTAAACTGGTAATAAAAGCAGCATATTTTCCATAGACTCAAATGAGACCAAATCAGAGTAGACTCAGACAAAGGATTACTAGAAAATATTGATGGAGAGAGGAGGAGTAGAGAAAGGCAGTATAATATTAACATCTATTTACAATACTCACTAAACAGTATAAAGTGAAATCACACTGCACAGATATACACTATGTAGCCAATACAAACATATTTTTCAAATCAGCCTTGGGACGTTAAAAAACATATCATGGCGTAGAATCATATCTTGCAGTCACAATAGTAGTAAACTTTTGTGTCTCTCATTGATAGTTACTGAGAAAATGAGTTTTAAAAATGACCCTCTCAGCAAAAAAATTACTTTGTTTCATGTTTGCACTGCGGTTAGTTTTACGCCTCATTATTGATACATTAGAGTGAAATCTGTGACGCGAGACCAAGCGAGCGTAATTAATTTGCGGTTAGTTACTAATTGCTTCATGATAATATATATTTAAAAAAATTACGTTTTTATTTGGCAAGGAAATTATTAAATCTATTTTCCTACCTCCAGATGTAAAGGATCTATAACAAATAGTATATCAACAGGTCGGTAATAAGACAGGCTAGTGATATAACATAAACTAACATCATATGGTCCATCGGCGCACTGGGAATTTTCTCGTTTTCAACGTGGTTTTCAAGCATCTTTTCTCAAGCGTACACATTTGTAAGCAGTGCAGTGATTGGTTAATCTTGTTCGGCATATTGTTTCCTATTAAACCCTTTTAAAATTTTGTTTCTAGCAGCCTGTGGTCCCAAGTTATTAAAAATTTAGTAATTACCGAATATTTGGACACTGAAAAAAAATAGGTGCTACAAATATTTATATCGATGCTTTTGACGTGTGACGTCATATTTCGTGATCAGTTTGTGGACGCTACACTATACACATATGAGCTAAGTAAGCCGGCACTTTTAGTCTGAGAAAAGCAAGAGAGACAACTACATAGGCTGAGAGTATACCAGACAGAACTAAATTAACTTTGGGCTCACCGTCAGACTGTCCTAATCTTTGTGGGGCGATAGATTCTCTTGGTGTCAGCTCGGACTGAGCAGAGCAGACGCAACAGTTTACTGAGCTGACAAGTCCCATCGCTAATTGTGCCGTTATGTAATACTGCATGCCCGAAGGTATTGTTGCTCATCATGCCTGTGTATGTTAACAAGATATGCCCATGTAGGGATGGCTACTAATACTAACAGTAATATTCTCTCTAACAATAGGGTTTGTACAGATAAGAGTACATACACAGGGAATCATATGCACTTCCAGGAGCGAAGGAATAATACAAAAGTTTCTTTCCCTCCAGATAGAAGACAAGTCAAAACATCTAACTTATAGGTTACTTCATAGAGAGCAGACAACTCAGCCTAAAACTGTTGTTATTGCTGTAATTATTACTTACACCTGGTTTCAGGAAAAATCAAACATTATTGATAGTTTCTAAGGCTGTACCAATACAAGCTTTCTCCCATATTGCCTCCTTCAATGTCGAGATTAAAAAGAGGGCAGATAAAGAAATTAAAGTCTTTGGCATTTATCTTACAATCATACAACTATTGAAAAGTTTCAAAGTCTGTGGTCACGGTATCTAGGGATGTGGTTTTGTTTTGTAAAAACACAGAAATTGTGGTCACCTTTTTATTAGTTCAGATTGCTAACTTAAACCTTTCAACAGGAAACTGTCTTAATTTCCAATTTTCCAACAATTCGTTTTCTTCCTTTTGAACGCATTTTAAAATAAAAAGAGGATGTAAAAACAAATTAAATAACAAACATGAAACAAACACCTGTATTCTATCAGGTGACAAACTGTTTCAGGTAAAAGAATCGCTTGAGAATGACGATCACTATCCCCACTAAGATCCAATCTAATAGCCATACACTTGTGGTCTCAGAGAGATCCTAAGCAACCATTTGCATGTAAATGGTCTCCATCTTAAGTGATAACAAAAAGTAACAAAGATGATACAAATAATGTTAGTTTAAAAGATGAATATCTTTGGTAGGTAGGACTGTTGTGTGCGCCACTATTATACTAGTAGTAGTGCTTGAGAGAACTACAGAGTTGGTTACATTAAAACATGAACTTGTGGGTGTGCCAATGGCTTCCATATACATACAGTGGATATCTAGTATATATACATTGTACATACAGTGTACATAGGATATACATACAGTGGATATCTAGTATATATACAGTGTACATACAGTGTACATAGGATATACATACAGTGGATATCTAGTATATATACAGTGTACATAGGATATACATACAGTGGATATCTAGTATATATACAGTGTACATAGGATATACATACAGTGAATACCTAGTATATATATACAGTGTACATACAGTGTACATATGATATACATACAGTGGATATCTAGTATATATACGGTGTACATAGGATATACATACAGTGGATACCTAGTATATATACAGTGTACATACAGTGTACATATGATATACATACAGTGGATATCTAGTATATATACGGTGTACATACAGTGTACATAGGGTATACATACAGTGGATATCTAGTATATATACAGTGTACATACAGTGTACATATGAAATACATACAGTGGATATCTAGTATATATACAGGGTACATACAGTGTACATAGGATATACATACAGTGGATATCTAGTATATATACAGTGTACATACAGTGTACATATGATATACATACAGTGGATATCTAGTATATATACAGTGTACATACAGTGTAGTACATAGGATATACATACAGTGGATATCTAGTATATATACAGTGTACATACAGTGTACATAGGATATACATACAGTGGATATCTAGTATATATACAGTGTACATACAGTGTACATAGGATATACATACAGTGAATATCTAGTATATATACAGTGTACATACAGTGTACATACGATATACATACAGTGGATATCTAGTATATATACAGTGTATATACGGTGGATATCTAGTATATATACAGTGGATATCTAGTATATATACAGTGGATATCTAGTATATATACAGTGGATATCTAGTATATATACAGTGGATATCTAGTATATATACGGTGGATATCTAGTATATATACAGTGTACATACAGTGTACATAGGATATACATACAGTGGATATCTAGTATATATACAGTGTACATACAGTGTACATAGGATATACATACAGTGGATATCTAGTATATATACAGTGTACATACAGTGTACATAGGATATACATACAGTGGATATCTAGTATATATATAGTATATATACAGTGTACATAGGATATACATACAGTGGATATCTAGAATATATAAAATGTACATACAGTGTACATATGATATACATACAGTGGATATCTAGTATATATACAGTGTACATACAGTGTACATAGGATATACATACAGTGGATATCTAGTATATATACAGTGTACATACAGTGTACATAGGATATACATACAGTGGATATCTAGTATATATACTGTGTACATAGGATATACATACAGTGGATATCTAGTATATATACAGTGTACATACAGTGTACATAGGATATACATACAGTGGATATCTAGTATATATACTGTGTACATAGGATATACATACAGTGGATATCTAGTATATATACAGTGTACATACAGTGTACATAGGATATACATACAGTGGATATCTAGTATATATACAGTGTACGTACAGTGTACATAGGATATACATACAGTGGATATCTAGTATATATATAGTGTACATACAGTGTACATAGGATATACATACAGTGGATATCTAGTATATATACAGTATATATACAGGGCTCATACAAAGAACGTACAGGAGAAACACATGTGTTTTGTTTGGTCTATTAAGCCTGGGAACTGTAGGTGTCACTGTGCTTACCTGTAGGTGCTACTTGTCTGCTGTGGGATGAGAGTTTCTGGGCTTTTGGGTGCTTTTGTGGACCGAGTTTAGGTATTTCAGATGAACACATTGTTCTCTACACAAAAACAAAACTTAGTTGATAATAATTGTGTTGTTGTACCCCCGACAGTAAAATGGTATGAACTATTTACTTGTAATTTATATGAAACAGGATAGTGATACGTTCAAACAGGGATTAACGGAAGTCACAAACCAATTTATAAGAAATTTTTATTATCAATTATTTTGTAACTTTCATGCGCTTTCGGGTGTAAGGCTTATTTGGTAGTTTTAAAGCATTGCTCTTTAAGTTTATACACAAATATATTCACTAATTGAAGAACAACATTTGGTTAAACCACAATTATATTTCATTAAAGAGGTATGCTAGCACCAACAAACAGAGACTTCAATAAAAATAGAATAAATTTTTATTATTACTAGAATCATGTTTATTGTAGTACCAAGAGTTCTTGATGATGATGGGTGAAATGTAATTTGCTAGTATAACGATTCCTTGACTTTTATAAATGAGCTCGTCTCCCTCAGTTATTTCATCTCTAAACGTCCGGAAGTATTCACCTGCATTGTGACACTTATTCCTTTTTGTCGGCCAGCCTTCATTCACCATTTTCTTCAGCATGCAGTATCTTTCGTCATCCATTACATTGGTGTTTATTTGCAGAAGCCTTTCAACTGAGAGTCTGTAACCTCCTCAGGTTCACTATCATTGATGTCGGCAAAGAATATCTCAATCTAAACTTCTGTTAATCAGCAGTCGAATTGATCTCTCTTGCAGGAGCCCTCAATAACATATCTGCTCCTTTCCTGGCTTGTATTCCAGGTTGAATCCATATCTCTGCAGGGATTTCAATGGTGAGTTGCTTTCTTCCACTCGCAGGCTCTCTCAAAGTAATTTTTTCCTCTGACAATATCTGCATATGGCCCCATGGGCTGGAGAGTTGTGTTGGAATCGGGTTCTCTGGGTCTTCTGTTTGACGGGTGCTCCTTGCGCTCATACAAACTCATCTTATATACTGTCTCTGAAACTGATGCATCTCCTAACTCATTCATGAGTGAGGCTGCTTCAGCACTTTTCCTTGCAATTTTGATAGCTAAATCAAGTGTGAGGGACTCTGCACATGATTTCAGCGGCAATTTGTCTCTCAAGTTCATATCATCCAGTCCCCGTACCAATGCATGGCAGGTTAATTCATCAGTGTGAGCATCATATTTACATATTCTAGCTTGGGTTATTTTATTGACCCAGGGAAAGCCATATTCAAAGAAAAAGAACTTCTATACCTCACCATTAGCTACTTTCCGCCACGCATGGTCATAGGACACCGCAAAATAGCCAATGGTGCGGTATAGAAGATTTTTGTATTTATTTGAATATGACTCTTCAGTAAAACTGTTTCTTGTCTACATAATGTGATTGCTTTATGATAAATAGTATACCACTGGGTCAATAAAATAACCGAGAATCGGAATGACATATACTGAAACCTTACGGGCCCATCGCGCAATAGGAAATTGCAGATTTACAATGCATTTTCAACCCGTTATCTTTCAAGTCCACAGCTATTTAGGCAGTGCAATGGTTGGCTAAGCCTGTGCGGTAAATGGTGTCCATTTGACACCTTTTTCAATTTGGTTTCCAGCATCTTCTGTTGCAAAGTTATTAAAAAATTGATTACTATGAGTTTTTTACAAGCTACTAGCTATACTAATTATTCATTATTATTAAATGAAACTACCTCTCAAAGTAAGTAACAATGTATAGGAAATGACTCCAGCTAGCCCAAGTTTTGTGAGAGGAGAAACAACTTACAACAAAAAGCTTGAGCTGAAAGATCAGCACACACACTTATAGAATAACAAGGAGAGTAAGGGTGAACAACTCAAAAGAAAAAGGTAAAGTGTTGTACACAAACAGAATTGCAAATTGCTGACAAGCTTGGAAACTTGGGAATCCAAGTTAATTTTAGATAAAATTGATGACAGACAATGCAACTTTCATCCAATAGAAACAGGGTACAAAAACCATATATAAGGAGCAGCTCAGCTACATTGAAAGGGAGTTCAACTCAAAGAGCTTTTATAAGCGCTGGAATCTCAGGAGAGGAAGAGACTGCTGGATTTTCTCAATTGGACTTAAGAGAGCAACAGTAAAGGAGCTACAGTTTTGACAGGATTGGAAAGAGAAACAGGAGCTACAGAATTACACATAGAGGAATGGAACACATTAGTGTTAAGCGGATTTTATTTTGACATTAGCTTTAGATAGCTGTAGTGTATAGACACACTAGTTGAATAGTGCCGATAGCACGCATTAGTTTGTGAAGGAAGTGGTAGACATGTGAAACAAATTGATATAGGTATTTGGTACTTCAAAGCTGACAGTTGGATTGATTGTTTTAACTGCTTGCAGTGTATACGGGTGTTTAGATTGTACCATAAGTTCTCGAAAAAATTATTGTGTTTTTTATTATAGGCAAATAAACTTTTGGATCAAAGGATACGTTTACTTATTTCGGTTTTCTTTGTAAGGCGCGTTTGTGTACATACGGTAGATAGCAACAGGTAGCTCACTCATAGCAATATATACCTATTATATAGAGAAGCTTGAATAGGGTAAAAATCAGCAATTACACGCAGGAGCAAGTTCTTGGGATATATTTGGTAAAACATTTGAAGACATTAGCGCAATCGACTTTTCTTTTATTATTTACATTTTTTTTATTGTTGTATTGAATAGACATCGTACATACCCCAATTATTGATATACTGTTTGTTTAGATACAGTCTTTACGATCAAGCATTTATTTTCATAAAACAACAGTAACTGACACCAAACTCCTTTACGGTTTGGTGGGGTTGTGGTGGCAAATAGCTATATTTTTGGTTTAGCTGGCTATTTGGGGTAAACTCACTTTTTGAACGTGGGTTTGCTTGGGCTCAACTATAAATAATAATATTAATTCAATTACAATCATATCATATTAACACATTTATAAATAAATAATATTGATTTCATCTTTGAATATTTGCATCGAACGAACTATAAATAGTAAAGCAATCAGAAAACCATAAAAAAGACTTTATTTATTTATCAGTTTAAACTTGTCTACATATTAACTTCACCTATATTATTGATATTGACTAGTCAGTCAGACAGGTTGTTTTGACAACCAAAAATTAATATTAGAGGACAACCAAAGGGAATATTTTACTTTAGTTTTCAGTTTAATTTTTGTTTACAAATTAATCTTATTGGTGTTATTGATATTGGCGAGTCAGTCAGACAAGTTGTTTTGACAACCATCTGCAGTGGACTGTGTATAGCGCTGATAGAAACGTCACAGCTGTTCATTGTTTACGAATTGTTTTGTTTATATTTATATTTTCAGGAGGGTAGGGACAGGCCACATACTCGTAACCTATTAGTCTCAGCCTCGGACTGTTACAAATGGTTACTGAGTGCGTGTAACAAATTGGAAATACAGTCCTCTGGCTTACGATCTCATCAGTTAGCAGTTTGACTTATTACTGTTTACCAAATTTTATTATTATTTAGTTTTTTATTAATTCTCGTTTCATCATATTTATTGATTTTACCCAATCTACCCTCTGACAGTTCAACTGTTGTATGCTGCGCAGCTCTATTACCAGAGAATGACTGTAATTGGCGGAGGACAACTCCCAGTTCATGACGTACAGGAAGAACAACAAAGGTGACGAACATTGCTCTTTGTGATGAGCTATCCAATATCTTATATAATCAGGCTATTGTTACACCTATTTATGTTGTCCTGCATTAGCCACCCTTCTTTCATATATAATACTGTGAGGGACGCCAGCACTCGCTGCTATTTTATCATATATACTCACTCAGTAGCGTCTAAGATATTCTCTCATTGTTAAGCATTTATACAAAGACTAAGCCTTTATTTCAATAGCAACTCACTGTCTACCCTTTGTCTACGAAACTGTCTCGGTATTTACTCACTACGCATTGTCTATGTCTGTGTCAGAGTTCTATTGTTTACCTGTGCCTACGCTACAAGAGTCTATTTAGTGCTGTTCTATCTTGTACCCAAATAATTATTATTATTATTATATTTTATACTTTTTCCACGGTTTTAATTATACAATTGCATTTTGGTGCTGATGTAAGTACAAGGCGTGGCTTGTACCAATATTTTACCCAGGCGTGGCTTTGTCAGATTTTACCCGCCTACTTGTATAAATATTCATGTTCATGCAATAAAGTTCAGAGTTAGCCTGGCTCTCAGAAGATTCTTTCTCTCAAGAAGCAAGCACAGCTAGAAGCAGCTAAACTACAAGCGCTGACCTGGTTGACTATTAGCAAGCATGAGGCTTGGCGGAAAGTGAGAACGGTTTGCCCTATCACTGCGTGTTCCCTCACCTGAGGAGGTGAGAAATACGACGCAAACGCCTAGTGCCCTAATAGTTCGACTCACATTAAATACGGACTCCGAGAGTTCGGGACAAGATAGTACAGCAATAATTCCAGTGCAATTATTGTCGATCTCGACTGAGTCGAAGTAGACAAACAATAATTCCAGCACAATTATTGTCGGTGACAAAGTTAGCAACAAACTATAAACTAAACAATAATTCCAGCACAATTATTGTCGGTGGCAACAGTTCGCAACAAACTATAAACTAAACTGCAAAAGCCAATGTACACACTCTAACAATAATAGTATATTATTGAGCGCTGACTTAGGATAGAGGCAGAGCACGTCGGGAAGGTGTACAGGTGGCTACCACCCAGACACAAATTCCTGAACAATACGAAGGCTATTATATGCAGACAAAGGATGTTATGTAATCTTTCATTGAAATACTGGCTGCTGCTGCCTCACAACTCAGAGGAGTTGGAGGAGCACAGGCAGAAGTAACGAAGAATACAAGCTATACTACTCTCACACACTCTCTTTCTCTCTTATTGCTTACATGAAGACATCAATACCTACTGCAACAATAAGAGTCTTGCAATAGATAACAAGCCTGCAAAGCACGCAGTCCAGCACTTAATCCAGCAAGAAGTCCAGCACCCAGCACAAAGTCCAGCTATGCCTGGCTATTAAACTGAAGCCTGCAGTCTATTCTGGTACCTGGGGGAGGTGTAGGTGCCCGCTACCTAGTAGTGAACTGCACATCACTAAAAAATCCTGCACAATAAACAATAATAAAAAACAACAAAAAAACAGTAGTCGTTATTATTTTTTATTAATAATAATAATTAAGAAAGGATTAAAAAAAACTTTTGAAGGTGCTGATGATGATGATGACCGTGATGGTCACGATTCATGTCGTTGTTGCACAACAACAGTTGGCTACACAAAAGTGGAATAATAATAATTAACTAATAAATTATAATATATATAACTACTATATTATAATAATATATATATATCAATTTGATCAATCAAATTTTAATAATAATTAATAATAATAATAATAATTAATAATAATAATAAATAATAATAATAATAATAAAAGATTTCAATTGATTTCCCAAACAAGAGTTTTCATTTGTAAGTTTGGACTATTAATAAATAAGTTTACACCATAAACAATTTCAGCCATCATAACCATCATCAATATAGGATCATTCATTCAAAGTCATCAATCAATGCTGAATGAATGGCATAAATTCTTGTAGTCACCAACAATTGTTTTCTGGTCGAAACTGCAACTATTAGGACCTTGACCTCAAAAATATTGCATGGCTTCAATAACCAGTTAGGAAATCCAGGTATTGATTAGCTAATCAGTTTTGTGAATTCATTCAGTCAGCGAATGAAAACATTCTGTCACCTTGTGCATGGATGAAATACACCAGGATTGGCTACGGCCGTTCGATATAACTTTGACCACGATTCAAGTGAGGCCGTTTATGGGAGTCGCCATGACTAGGATTTTTACGCAGTATCCGGTACGTACTTGTGTTTTTTTAATGCAGTGTCGAGTTGTCTTTCCATTAAAAAAGACAACTACGCCAATCCAAGGGAAAGTGACGTACTTGCGGCCCCTTACTGTAGCGTATGTCACAAAATCCTTTGTAAAAGTCGCAGTTACAGTCTATATCCGGTACGGACTTGGCCGTTCAAATTGCTTCACCTGATTGGGCGCAGCTGGCCATCCTGGTGTATTTCATCCATGACCTTGTGTCTGCACAACTTTGCTTGCTGCCGGTCACTCAGGCTATAGGCAGTGTGGTTTGTGGTGAAAGATATTTTCAAACGTTTTCAAGCAAATGGCGGGTAAACTTAAAACTTTGATAAGTTTTGAGTTGTCTCCTTTTCACCATTATGTTGACCAGCTTTTGTTGATAACCAACGATTAATCGCTGGTTTATAAAAGTTATTAGTGAAGTTGAATTATACATAACATAATAATTACCACTGATCTAGACAATGGCTACTTTTATGGAAGTAGACAACTCCTCAAATGAGCATAAAGATGATGTTATGAAACACATGCAATGAGTGTTGTTAGAATGGATGTCAACATAATTACTTTCAGCTGGTTGCAAACATTTCTTTCAGGTTTGTTGACTTTTGTTTTAAGAACTGTCTATTTTAGTTGAAGGTTTCTCAGTGCTTATTTCTTGCCCTTTCTAAGCATTGATTTCCAATAAAATTAGTGACCTTAACTGACAGCATCATGTATCAACTTTTTTACTACAGCAATTAGTTGCACCATATTTCTCCAATTCATATAAAGTGAATGAGGAAGTAAAAACGTACAGATAACTATGGAAAATTAGCAATCAGTAAAAATAAATTTTAAAAATAAATGTTTATGTTCAGATTGCACAAACGTATAGAATGCATAAACTGGTCATAATCTGTTACCATTAGTTCTCTCCCCCCTTCACCTCTCTCACTTCTTGCATGGCACTGTGTATTTATAGGTTTTTTTAGTGTTTCATTTTTAAAAAATAATATAATTACCGTTTTTGAAAGATATGCACAAGCTCATGTTTCTCATCGGAGAAATAACTTTCTAGCGTTGAAATGTTTGATAAGTTTGTTACACAAATTGTTTTATTTCACACAAGTATGAAGAGTTCATCAACAATTAATTGCAAAGTTTCGTGTAGACAAATAACTTCTGAGAACATTTTCACAGTTATCACTCATAAGGAGCTTCAACTTTCGAATAATTTAATTGTAAGTTTATTGGCAGTCTTCCAAAGTCAGCGTAAGTGAAAGTGTGAAGAAGGTTGTTTTTAGGTTTTGCTTCACCCAAAAATACTCTGAATTGATTTAAATACTATTCATGGGTGACAGAACCATTATCCTCTAAGTAAACTTTGCTGTGTTTTATTAAAAATTCATGATTATTGTAAAACGTTGTAACAAACATATGTAGAATACTGCAAGAAACATCCACAATCAGTTCAAGTTTTCATATATATTACATAACAAACACTCTCTGTTCTTGAGTGAAAACTATAGCAAATGCAGAAAGTAGGAGAACAATACAACAGCTTATTGTCTATTACATAGCAGACACATACTTTTAACTTGATTGATTTAAGGATTGATAGAAAAAGAAATAATTTATTGGTTGCTAGATCTTTAGTACGCATTCCAATCAGTAAATGGGCTTTGCTCAAACATTGCTAAAAATAACATTGCTTTGGTCAGGGTTACCCAGCACTGTTAACCTCCATTTATGGTTTTTTTTGTAATTAAGCAGATTACTGGAAACTGGTTTCTACAATGAGGCAAAGAACTAAGATATGGCCTGTCGATGTGCAGCCGGAGGATTGGTTTTACTCTAATCCCAAATAAATTGTGGTAGCAAGTTGAAACATTTATAATTGAGAACAGCAGGACAGTAATTGAGCAGACAACTGGTTCTGCGATGTGAACTTTACCCAGTAGTGTAATAAGATTGGATATGTAACAGCTATGTTGATGATTATTGTGATGATGGGTTACATTAAAATATTAAAATCTGAGATTATCCTTTTATGTAAGCTTCGTGCAATTTAAAAGACTGTCTGTTCAAGTAAAAATGCTCCAACCAACCGGACTCAAGAATGTTATTGCCCTTTCTTATTGAATAGCAAAACAATTAAATAATTTAAACTCTCTGGTTTTGGCTGTAAGTTACAAGTTATCTGTATATGGTTTGAAGTATGATGCATCTAGTTAGATTGATATAAAATCATAGGCTACTATATAGGTAATGTATGAAGTTATGTTTACCTGCATTATCTATGTTCGATAGAATTATTTTTACTCAGCTATTTGTGTTTGTGATTATCTCAAGATGTCCAGGTTAATATAAGTATAGGTTGATTTGTCTGAGTACATTTATTTATATATTAATATAAAGTTTGAATCATTCGAATAGAAGGAAACGTGTAAAGTTGAATTATCAGCACTCAGTCTACAAGCGTGCAACTCTAAATCTAGGTAAATGCATAAAGTTGAATTCATTTCATACTATTTACAATCATGAAGTTTAAATGATCCGAGTTTATCCATATTTTTTGTGCAATTGCTGATTTTGTGGAGTTTTTAAATCTTCTGAATCTAGCCACATTTGTATTAATTTAGGATGATAAATGGAAGTTGTCTGCACCTATTTAGATGACAATGTCAATTTATCGGAATGTAGATATCTGAAGTTGAAATCATTTGAATCTTTATGCATTGGGCATTTACCTGAATGCTCCCGAGTCTTTAGGAAACTGTTGTTTCAGATTTACCTGCAATTAACTTCATTAGCTCAATTTAAAATCAAAACCTCGTTGAACTTTTTTAATGCTCTCAAAACCTACCCGGGGATTCCCGAAATTGAATACTCAGTATAGAGTTGTTTCCTCTTGGATAAAATAACAGTTTTCTATTGGCTATTTTGCTCACTTCTGATTGGCGAAAACTGTCACTTGAGAATAGACAGCACCATTAATTGCGGGTACAGCAATGAGAGCACAACTCCTACTTTCTATTGGTTGCTTTTCACTAATGGTAACTACAACAGGCAATAATATCTAATAAAAACCAACATCATTGCCACCCACCACACTATCCTATCAGTGACTAAATGTCACCAATTTTATTAGCAGCCACCAATGGTTAAATGTCTTTTTGGCGGTCTGGTTTTATTTGTCCTCATACAGAACTTCAAAGTTGGAAACTGAAGAGTTTTTGTACTGATATTTGATCGGTTAAATCTAGGAGTATGTATTTCTAATCCAGGTTTTAATGTTCATCAGTAGGAAGCTCTGTTGGCTTGCAGGTATTTCTACTACTGCTGAAACTAACTAGCACCTGTCAGCTGCCTGAGTGGATATGCACTTACCTGGATGCTGTTTTCTAAGGAATTATAATGCGATTACTGATTTGTGTCAATGCAATAATCGACAAAATACCAAATAAACGGAAATAGCTTTTACGGTGTAAAAAAGTTATACAAAAGTAGCAGTCGCCCATTTGGTGCTAGCCTTTCCTCCCAACAAATCATATCAACAATACTGATGCACCATCTCCTTCAATATATTGGCTTTACATTGAAAAGATAAACTCTGGATAAAAGATGCTCTCATTTTTGTAGGTTTTTTGGCTTCTTTTATGATCGATGACGATGCGGAAATAGGTGAATCAAACATCATTATGGTATAACTAAGCAACACCATAATAACACAGGTTGTTTTATTGTATTACTTTCTCAGACTTCTGCAATTGTTTTTTTATGATTCCTTTTCTGTAGAAATTATTTCAATCATCTAATGTATATACTTTCTTCCGTTACCTCCACAGTGCGCAATGTCCTTTTAATGTATAGCTATTGTTGATCTTCGTTTATGTCTATGGTTCTAGGAAATGTTACACGTACTCTCCACATTAGAGAGATGTCATTCACAGTATCGCAGCAAACGCTGACCGTTGAGGTCACACTTGTTAGGAAATCACATCAGACATTAGTTTGATAGCTTATCACAGAAAATGGAGCAAAAGTCTCAGTCTAATAGCCTATAAACCATCAAGGGCACCTGCAGGTTTACTCACGCAGTTGGTTGTTTTCACCTGACCAACAATGATGCTGAGATGGATAGATAAAACAGCATTCTATGAATATATTACTATACAGTGTATTACACAACAGAGCAAACAAGGTATGTGTATGAAGGTGCAACGATACCAATATACCTGGTAGGTAGTGTATGATACAAGGATAGATATATGTAGAGATTGAAATATTTTACAACTGTTAGAGAAACCAATTTATATGATAGTAAAACTACAGCAGTGCAACAAAACACAGTCTACAGTAGAGTGATGATATATGGGATCTGTAGGCCATCACCCAGAGTTGATCACAAAACAGAAATGTTATAATTACTGAGCTTGGAACAAACTAGTAGCCCAATATTGGTAGCAGAAATAGTTAGCTTTGGATCCAATGAATAAAGGAGAATAACTCAAATTATAATGGAGCTATTTTATAGTCTAAGATTCAATGACAGCAGGTCATAGTTCACCACATTTGTGATCATAATCGTGTGCGCTGGACCCCTCCCGGGGCTTCACATACACTCCTTCCGCTGTTATCAAGAAGTTAAAATTATTTGGATTAGGATAAGCTGAGATCTCACTCTGGCCATGGATGGGACGACCGAAGGTATCACCCCTCACATGAAGATAACTATAAAATACAGACGAAATTCATACATTTTGTGAGTTGTCTCCCCAAGAAAGTAATACAACTCCTATATGCTAGTTTCTTACAACAAAATATTGAGCACATTTAACAAATGGACTATAATGCAGGCTATATGTACTCCATACAGTGTGTTTTGCTTTTAAGCCTACAAAAACTTTCATATCTTGTTTTTTAATAATCATTTGAAGATTTTCTAATATAAAAACTTTCAAAGTAATAAAATCAGCCCATTTTAAACCCGCTAGCTGCTGCATGGCTCCAGAGAGAAACAGTTTTAAATGCTACATTTCTGAGCATACGTTCTGGCCCTTTCCCTCCCAATGTTGTAGGTCTCTGCCACAAAAGCTTTCCCTGACACATCAAGTTGTGGAGCCATTCAAGTTATATTTGAAACGATAACAAGTATTTGTTTCGCATCGCAGTAAAAGCAACTTCACGCCAAAAATCAACTGTTTTATGAACATTTTTGGAGGGAACAAAAATGTCGACTAGAAGACAAGACTGTCAAAAAAAAGAAGTTGACCTGAAACTGCCTCACATTATGACATGCATGTGTTTGCCAGTGCCAGTTTTATGTGGCGAGAGAACAATCTACACAGCTACATTTCTCCATCGCCTCAGGTATGTTACAAAGACATCCAACTACAAAGAAGTGCAGAGAGCAATTCTACACACAGTACTGTGAGACTAGACATCCACTCACCTTCCTGTGACAGTGGGCTTCAATCTAACCTTGGTATCTCTTTCCCAGTACATATCACTGCACACAACATTCCAATTGTCTCCTGAAAGCAATCATTGATGATAAATAATGTACTAGTTTATCAACACTTGAAGCTGCTGCGCCACGGGCTTTGATTAAATCCAATCTATGATATTTAGGGGATTTGTATCAAAGAAACTGTTGTGGAGTTGTGCTCTCCTCAGCACCACACAGTACAAGTGCAGTAGATGCTGACTTGCAGAAAGTTATTTTTGCTGCGTGTAACAAGTTATATACGGCATCAACCAATGCAGAGTGACAAAAGTTTTCGTTTGAATAAAAAGTGAGTTTTGTCTTAAGAACAGTCATCGTACTCATCGGCTTTTAAAAATGTAAAACATAGAACTGCAGCAGTTTTTATATTTTTGAAGAGGTTTAGCTGAGTCAACAATTTTATTTGCTGCTGAAAAATCTGCCATCAGCTATTCTTTCAAAAACTCTGACTGAAAAAGTAAACAATTACAGAAAGAAGGTAAACAATAACTATCAGAAATAACAGTTGACTCTTGGTTATTATTCGCAATTTGGTGTTGACCATATAGCGCTCTTGAATACATGTAGGGAAGACAACTACAGAATTTTAATTGTATTGCATATTATTGACAAGCCTCTTTCAATCAAACAATAGAACAGAAACAATGCATCATCGGCCATGGCCTCACCAAATGTACTCACTTCATAGTTACAGAGAGAAGAGAGCTCAAATGGTGGCTATAGACATTCCTTCTAGTTTGCAGATGCATCAAACGGAACATTTGGCCACACTTGATGTGGTTTCTACAAACAAGACAGTAGGACATTAGCAGAAGTATTAGCTAACAAACAAAGATACAACCAATGTACCAGATATACTGGTTAGATGAATAGAGAAATGTGTAAACCTACCCACGTGGACACTCCACTCCTTGCTCTCCCTTCACCAGCCAGTAGCTATTGTTGTCATCAGTGGAATGAGCACCAGTTACAGACTAAAATGCACATAATATCAAATTAATCCATAAAAAGAAAATGAATGCACTAAATCATAGTACAAAAAGATATTTAAAAGTATTAGATATAAAGTCTTTGCACCCGATGATGTTTATAGACAACAACAACTGCTTACCTGTTGCCTGCTACCTGAGTCATACTCAACATTGTGTAAATGCAAACGAATGTCACATTGATCAACTTCAGCACTGGGCCACATGCTACATATTCTAGTTCTGAGGCTATAACAAGCAGATAATGAAGCTGGTGATGAACAGTTTATATCGCAATACCTGAATACTGCAAAAAACGGTCAGGAACTTTCAACTGACACAATAAGAAATAACCTTGCAACCTTGTTAATGAAACTCATGTAAATGAAACCATTCTGTTAATTATTAGTCTTTGCAATAGAATGCAATCTACTCATATAACAAGGACACTAAAAAGGCTCTTTTTACACTTTCCATCAAAATGTTGCTGCTTTCCATTGTCAGTAAGGTTCAAGTAATTGTGAAATTTATGTAGCACCAGTTATTTCGTGATGGAGTAAAAATTATTTCAAATACTGATAAGTGAAGCAAGCAGGAAGAAGGAGAGAGACAGAAAATACAACAATTTGCTGCAGGTGGACGCTAGGTAGTGACAACAAGAATAAGTTAATACCATTATTATTAGGTAATTTGGTTTGCGGGTCATTAATTATTTGTAAGTAACTGTAACATAATGTACAGGAATTTGCAATGTGTAGTGGTAACTGTCCACCTGTACAACGTCCCACGTTTAGTGAGCGAGTTTAGGCAGTGTAGCGAATGACTTTAGCAAGCTCAAGGTCGACAGTCTAGACTGGTCAATCAAGATTTGCAGCGTTGCAAGCTCGTGAGCTATACACAGTGAGGAGTTGTCACAACTGCCTCACTTTCCACTGATTTCTTGGTCGAAAGAATAGCTGTGTGGGGTCGAACTAACAGGTGGAACAATCGTTCCAGTATCATACGCCCGTAGGTCGTATGCAGTGTAAGTCGATTTGACAGAACACTTTCTACTGACTATTGTTCGTGCTGTTAGCCAACTTGTCCAAGTAGCCGCTTGTTTATTTAGTTGTTATGTGCATGTAGTTACGTTGCTATGCTTTTGCTGGTTATCTGTTCTTTGCATGTAGTCACTTGTGTTTGTTTATGCTTTTGCTGGTTATCTGTTCCTTGCATGTAGTCACTTGTACTGTGTAGAGAGAGATTCATCAAGCTGTGCGAGAGTCAGGTTAACTCTGATTTTATTATTGAATGCACACATATTTATACAATATAATAGACAAAGGCAATGTACAAGTATCCATCGAACAAAAGAATAGGCTACGCCCATCTGGCCTGATTGGCCAATAGAACTTAAAGAGGGTGGTCCATCGTCACGACTGATTTCACAGTGCCACATGTGCAGAAAATAATAGATGCTATGGTAAATAATACATTGATTGTAACTGATTGCTTAGCTAAATACTGAGAGTTCATGTTGGTCGACTGGGATTGTTCTGTTGGTCAATCGTTTCCCAACAATAACAACGAGTCAACTTGAACTTGGCAGTGGCAAGTATCTACTACAGCAGCAGTGTTGGCCTTGACAATAACTTATATTACAATTACTATAAACAACCAGCAAGTACTTACTTACGTACTTCTAGGATGATCGCAAACTTCAATGCTGAAGGTCCCGGCAATGTGGCAAGCCGTCTGTCAGTAATCGGTCCAGTGTAGTCAACGCGAAATCATGGGATTGCCAGTCTTGGGACCTAGCCAGCCACCGGGGGACCATGTAGCAGTGAGCTACTGGGGGGCAAGGAATTCCAGACTTTGGCTGTAGTAACGAGTAATAATAATAAATAAATAAACAAAATAATATATACAAACAAACTGTAAAAACTAAAATAACTGAAAAATAATAATAAACCATCCATGATGATGATGATGATGAAGATGATAAAGGGTGATGATGGCAGAACAACCGTTAATTATTAATAATAATCATTATTAAATATGATTATTATTTATTTATTATTAATAAATAATAAATAATTGAGAAAAGATTAAAAAAAAAACTTTTAAGGATGCTGATGACCGTGATGGTCATGATTCACGTCGTTGTTGTACAACAACAGTTGACTACAAAAAAGTGGAATAATAATTAGTTAATAATAAAATAATTAAATTTAATAATAATAAATAATAATAAAAGAAGAAGATGATGATTTCAATTGATTTCACAAACAACAAGAGTTCTCATCTGTATTTTATTACTGTTAACAAATGAGTTTACACCATAATCTACTTCAGTCATCATAATTATCAGCATTATGGGATCATTCATTCCAATTCATAATCAATCGTTGCTGATAGGCATAAATTCTTTTAGTCACAAACAATTATTTTCTGGTCGAAACTGCAACCATTAGGACCTTGACCTCAAAAATATTGCCAGGCTTCAATAACCAATTAGAAAGTCCACGGGTCAATCAGCTAATCAGATTTGAGAATTCGTTCAGTCAGCGAATGAAAACATTCTGTTACCCTTTGACTGCACAACTTTGCTGGCTGCTGGTCACTCGGGCTATAGGCAGCGAGATTTGTAGTAAAAGTTACTTTGAAGCCAGGGTCTGTGTATCTGAGATAATTGCTTTCAGCCCACTAATCCCTTATTATGGACAATAGACACATCATACCAGCGACTACAAATTATCTTTAATTTTAACAACAATCAGATCAAGGCCTCCCAACCTTGAGCTTAAAAATTTAGGGAGTGTCAGCAACAAAAAACAAAATAATAATATTATTTATGTAGTAGTAGTGGTAGTGGTAGCGGTAGTGGCGGTAGCGGCGGCGGCGGCAGTAGCAGCAGTAGTAGCAGTAGTAGCTGTAGTAGCAGTAGTAGTAGTAATCACTCAATAATAATGATGATAATGGTGATGATGGCGATAATAATGATGATAATAATGATAATAATAATAATAATCACTTCAGTGAGTAATGATAATTAAATAATAGTAAAAAATATAAATAATAATAGTTATAGTAATAATGTAGTACCATGTATGTATTATTATTTATAATAATAATTATTATTGTTATTGTTTGTTGCTGCTGGTGATGCTGTTGCTGTTTTTGTTAGTAGTGAGCTTTGTTGTATGGTTTTGCTGTCATTATTGTTTGTCTTTTGTCGATGTCTTGGTAATGGTGTCTATAGTTACACAAGTTCATGTGGGCTGTAGACTAACTTAGGTTCTTTTTTATTCTAGTTGGTATTACATACACACAGGAGCTAATGCTTAACTGCAGCTGATACCAACTACATACATGGACACTTAACTACAGCTAACAGTTATTCAGGGCTAAACCGGAGCAATTATTATCAACTAACTTTTATTACTGTGTAGAGAACAGTGCGCATTACCTAGATGACTTGGACCCAGTGCCAACAAAGCTACACAAAAGTCCCAACAGAACATCTAATCAAACAGCAGACACAGTGTTACCTCAGCTTCAAGGCTAATCATACAAAAGAATGTGCATGAAATTGATCTTGGTTCCCAGGGGTACAATGATATTGAGATGGACGGCAACATTCCACCTATCAGCTGTAGATCTGAGAAATGCAATGAACTTTTAAGAATGCCAGTTGAAGGTCATCTAATTTCCACTTGATGACGATTGTACTCCATCTGTATTTCTCCTGTACAAACTTTGTATGAGCCCTGTATATACGTTGTATACATACTAGATATCCACTGTATGTATATCCTATGTACACTGTATGTATACTGTATATATACTAGATATCCTCTGTATGTATATCCTATGTACACTGTATATATACTAGATATCCACTGTATGTATATCCTATGTACACTGTATATACACTGTATATATACTAGATATCCACTGTATGTATATCCTATGTACACTGTATATACACTGTATATATACTAGATATCCACTGTATGTATATCCTATGTACACTGTATGTACACTGTATATATACTAGATATCCACTGTATGTATATCCTATGTACACTGTATGTACACTGTATATATACTAGATATCCACTGTATGTATATCCTATGTACACTGCATGTACACTGTATATATACTAGATATCCACTGTATGTATATCCTATGTACACTGTATATATACTAGATATCCACTGTATGTATATCCTATGTACACTGTATGTACACTGTATATATACTAGATATCCACTGTATGTATATCCTATGTACACTGTATGTACACTATATATATACTAGATATTCACTGTATGTATATCCTATGTACACTGTATGTACACTGTATATATACTAGATATCCACTGTATGTATATCCTACGTACACTGTATGTACACTATATATATACTAGATATTCACTGTATGTATATCCTATGTACACTGTATGTACACTGTATATATACTAGATATCCACTGTATGTATATCCTACGTACACTGTATGTACATTATATATATACTAGATATTCACTGTATGTATATCCTATGTACACTGTATATATACTAGATATCCACTGTATGTATATCCTATGTACACTGTATGTATACTGTATATATACTAGATATCCACTGTATGTATATCCTACGTACACTGTATGTACACTGTATATATACTAGATATCCGCTGTATGTATATCCTATGTACACTGTATGTACACTGTATATATACTAGATATCCACTGTATGTATATCCTATGTACACTGTATGTACACTATATATATACTAGATATTCACTGTATGTATATCCTATGTACACTGTATGTACACTGTATATATACTAGATATCCACTGTATGTATATCCTACGTACACTGTATGTACACTATATATATACTAGATATTCACTGTATGTATATCCTATGTACACTGTATGTACACTGTATATATACTAGATATCCACTGTATGTATATCCTACGTACACTGTATGTACACTATATATATACTAGATATCCACTGTATGTATATCCTATGTACACTGTATGTACGCTGTATATATACTAGATATCCACTGTATGTATATCCTACGTACACTGTATGTACACTATATATATACTAGATATTCACTGTATGTATCTCCTATGTACACTGTATGTACACTGTATATATACTAGATATCCACTGTATGTATATCCTATGTACACTGTATGTACACTGTATATATACTAGATATCCACTGTATGTATATCCTATGTACACTGTATGTACACTGTATATATACTAGGTATCCACTGTATGTATATCCTATGTACACTGTATGTACACTGTATATATACTAGATATCCACTGTATGTATATCCTATGTACACTGTATGTACACTGTATGTACACTGTATATATACTAGATATCCATTGCATGTATATCCTATGTACACTGTATGTACACTGTATATATACTAGATATCCACTGTATGTATATCCTATGTACACCGTATGTACACTGTATATATACTAGATATCCACTGTATGTATATCCTATGTACACTGTATGTACACTGTATATATACTAGATATCCACTGTATGTATATCCTATGTACACTGTATGTACACTGTATATATACTAGATATCCACTGTATGTATATGGAAGCCATTGGCACACCCACAAGTTCATGTTTCAATGTAACCAACTCTGTAGTTCTCTCAAGCACAACTACTAGTATAATAGTTGCCCACACAAGAGTCCTACCTGCCAAAGATATTCATCTTTTAAACTAACATTATTTGTACCATCTTTGTTACTTTTTGTTATCACTTGAGATGGAGACCAATTACGAGCAAATGGTTGCTTAGGATCTCTCTGAGACCACAAGTCTATGGCTATTAGATTGGACCTTAGTGGGGATAGTGACTGTCTTTCTTAAGCGACTCTTTTACCGGAAACAGTTTGTCACCTGATGGAATTATATACAGGTGTTTGTTTCATGTTTGTTATTTAATTTGTTTTTACATCCTCTTTTTATTTTAAAATGCGTTCAAAAGGAAGAAAACGAATTGTTGGAAAATTGGAAATTAAGACAGTTTCCTGTTGAAAGGTTTAAATTAGCAATCTGAGCTAATAAAAAGGTGACCATAATTTCTGTGTTTTTACAAAACAAAACCACATCCCTAGATACCATGACCACAGACTTTGAAAGTTTTCAATAGTTGTATGATTGTAAGATAAATGCCAAAGACTTTAGTTTATTTATCTGCCCTCTTTTTAATCTTTACATTGAATGTCACCGTTGGGCCTGGAGACAATATGGGAGAAAGCTTGTATTGGTACGGCCTTCGAAACCATCAATAATGTTTGATTTTTCCTGAAACCAGGTGTAAGTAATTATTACAGCAATAACAACAGTTTTAGGCTGAGTTGTCTGCTCTCTATGAAGTAACCTATAAGTTAGAAGTTTTGACTTGTCTTTTATCTGGAGGGAAAGAAACTTTTGTATTATTCATTTGCTCCTGGAAGTACATATGGTTCCCTGTGTTTGTGCTCTTATCTGTGCAGACCCTATTGTTAGAGAATATTACTGTTAGTATTAGTAGCCATCCCTACATGGGCATATCTTGTTAACATACACAGGCATGATGAGCAACAATACCTTCGGGCATGCAGTATTACGTAACGGCACAATTAGCGATGGGACTTGTAAGCTCAGTAAACTGTTGCGTCTGCTCTGCTCAGTCCGAGCTGACACCAAGAGAATCTATCGCCCCACAAAGATTAGGACAATCTGACGGTGAGCCCAAAGTTAATTTAGTTCTGTCTGGTATACTCTCAGCCTATGTAGTTGTCTCTCTTGCTTTTCTCAGACTAAAAGTGCTGGCTTACTTAGCTCATATGTGTATGTATAGTGTATATCTGTGGAGTGTGATTTAACTTTATACTGTTTAGTGAGTAATGTAAATAGATGTTAATATTATACTGCATTTCTCTACTCTGCCTTCTCTCTCCACCAATATTTTCTAATAATCCTTTGTCTGAGTCTACTCTGATTTGGTCTCATTTGAGTCTATGGAAAATATGCTGCTTTTATTACCAGTTTGGATTTCATTTTTATGGCGATCATGTAAAAAGAGGTCAAGGGTATCCAGAGAGGAGTGTTTTATTTTACTAGCTACTCAAGGGGGCCACAACTCCATTTTGAAATGAACATTTACTGCTAAATATTGTTGTTTGGTCAGATAAGTTGTAAAGTTCAGATAATTTAATTTTCAAATCACATTCCATCGGTGAGCACTACTTCTCTTATTCATTCATATTAATGTTGCCTTTTGTCTCACAATTCTAGATTGTTCCAATAATTACCCACTACAGCCAACCAATATTTATCAGTTGATGCAGTAAAAGGTTTCCTAGATGGTTCTGTCTTCAATGCAATTCCGAAATCGCGTCTTAAGTTTTCGATAACAACTCAGCAACCAATCCACTGAAGAAAAAAACAGTTTGTTCTCCAAATGGCCAATCAAATTTTGTGTATGATTGTCTGTCAACAGAGTTGTGAAAGTATTCTCCCCATTAGCAACTAGTCATAGCAACTACCAAACATTTGAGCAGTTTTACCAACTCCCCCTGACATTGGAAGAGTCTTTGACCATTACAACCTCACCAACAGTGGCCTATCCACTCACTGACATCCTGTTTTGTGCATTTATTTTATTATTTATAATTAAAATTGTTTTCAAATTGCCAACTAGAAACTTCTGAGCGGTGTATGAGTATGCGATAACTTAGTTCTACAATCATCCAGTACTTACGGGGGTCATCACATACTCCCTAATGTTTTGGCCTAATAAGGTTGAGGGTCTTTTAGGCGATCGTTTGCGACAAATCCATAAATACACCAATAGCTGTTTCTATTAATGTTTTTATTAAAATGTTTACTTGAGGCTTTAAAAAGTCACTCATACTAATAATTACACCAGAAGCTTCATTGCAATTTGGTACCAAAGTTGTTTACTGAAATCCAAGTTGTAAATTGAGCTGCAGCGGCTAAATATACCTTTATTTCTGAAGAACTCAAAGAGGTAGAGTCCAAATTTTGGATTTCCTGTAACGATCCAATGAAAAGCTGGCAGCAATCGATGCTGAGCACATGTTGTACAAGTAATGTGTGTTGGTATTGTAGGAGATGGTGGTGTACGGGGCACCCTACCTAGTCAAAGCATGACTAAAGCTGATGAAACTGTTAAACCAAAGTCTAAGCACAGACATGACTCCAAGTCTGTACAGGAGTAAGTGTTGTATGTCTTATAGATGTCAAGTAGCACTGTATGTCATATGCTTTTGTATAACGTATGTCGCATGCTTTTGTATAACGTATGTCGCATCCCTTTGTATAACGTATGTCACATGCTTTTGTATAATGTATGCCACATGTTTTTGTATAATGTATGTCACATGTATTTTGTATAATGTATGTCACATGCCGATGTACGCAACTGTATGTTAGTTGACAATGTATCATACAATACTTTGTATGTCACATGACCCTGTATGTCACATGACCCTGTATGTATTACACACTAAAGGTTCATGGCGAGAAAGAAGAAAGAGAGGAATGAAGTGCGAATGCGTGAACTAGAAGAGAAGAGAAGTCAACTACAGCAGAAGATGGAAAGGAAAGAGAAGCTAAAGGTTTGTAACTTAGTATGTTGTGTTATCGCTGGCTGTTAGATCTTGTTAGCTGTCTCTATAACTTTGTATGTTGTGTTATCACTGCCTGTTAGATCTTGTTAGCTATCTCTATAACTTTGTATGTTGTGTTATCACTGGCTGTTAGATCTTGTTAGTTATCTCTATAACTTTGTATGTTGTGTTATCACTGGCTGTTAGATCTTGTTAGCTGTCTCTATAACTTTGTATGTTGTGTTATCACTGGCTGTTAGATCTTGTTAGCTGTCTCTATAACTTTGTATGTTGTGTTATCGCTGGCTGTTAGATCTTGTTAGCTGTCTCTATAACTTTGTATGTTGTGTTATTGCTGGCTGTTAGATCTTGTTAGCTGTCTTTATAACTTTGTATGTTGTGTTATCACTGGATGTTAGATCTTGTTAGCTGTCTCTATAACTTTGTATGTTGTGTTATCACTGCCTGTTAGATCTTGTTAGCTGTCTCTATAACTTTGTATGTTGTGCCATCATTAGCTGTTGGATCTAGATAGCTCTCATTATAAGTTTGCTGTCGTAAAACTTTCTTAGAGTTTGGATGAGCGCTGTAAGAAACTGGTGAGCCGCAGGTCTTGTAAGCCTACCCTACAAGCTAGAGTAGCAGAAGCAGCAATCCCTGCAACTTCTGCAGGCATAGGTGTAGCTCCACAACCTGGTCCTCCTGAGAAGGGCCTGTGGACACCCGATGTAAATAGTGACACCTGTACTGTTAGTACTGAGGCTGGTGAGTGGGTCTTTTAGCTCACATTACTACTTCAACTGTTTCATTGTGTATTTCTGTTGGCTGGTTGAATGTTAACTATTCCATTTGATTCATCTCTGTAGCTGTAGAGGTCCCATTGCTCCTGTGTATTGCAGAGGACCACAGTCTAAACGGTGGCATTCAGGATGGTGACACAAGCCTTGCTGAAGCTAACCTACAAGTACAAACTCTTAAACATGATTCCAGGTGGGTAATACAGATTTGTCACTAGTTTGTTGAAGAGAATGTTAATTTAGTCTCTAGTGTTGCTGGAGGGTTTGGTTTGTACTTCTCACTAGAACTCTGCGTTGGTTTCATTTGATGGTAAGTTGTGCTGGTACGTGTGTAAGTACAAGTGTTGGTACATGTGTTGGTACATGTGTTGGTACATGTGTTGGTACCTTGTGTAGGTACATGTGTTGGTTCATGGGTTGGTACATGTGTTGGTACATGTGTTGATACATGTGTAGGTACATGTGTTGGTACCTTGTGTAGGTACGTGTGTTGGTACATGTGTTGGTACATGTGTTGGTACATGTGTTGATACATGTGTTGATACATGTGTTGGTACATGTGTTGGTACCTTGTGTAGGTACGTGTGTAAGTACATGTGTTGGTACATGTGTAGGTACGTGTGTAAGTACATGTGTTGATACATGTGTTGATACATGTGTTGGTACATGTGTTGGTACATGTGTTGGTACATGTGTTGGTACATGTGTTGGTACATGTGTTGGTACATGTGTTGGTACATGTGTTGGTACATTATTCCAAGTGCCACATACCCTTACATTGTTATCACTCTAGTTATTATGTTCCGCAGTTAAAATCAAAAAAGCTCCACAAAACCTTTTTTAGCAACTCCTTCTATTCATGATTTGCACTCTTTAGCTGAAAACTGTTGGTTGCCGCTAACAACTATATAATTATATTCACTTTTCGTGGACAGAAAACTTCAAACACTTTTGTATTTACTTACAAATGTACCTCAGCAAAGGCCATTCGTCCACCATTACATAAATTAATGACCATTTTATCTCTCTAGTTTGAATTGTGCTTTTTTATATACTTTATAGCCCTAGTGCTACCATGAGCAGTAGGCGGGGCTCTTCCTTAATGTCTTGTACTAAGGCCACGGAGAAGGAAGTAAAAGAACAGTCTACTACAACAAGACATCTAGTATGCACTCAAGCAATGCCCATTGACTTCACCACCCTATCCAGCCAGTTCACATGTACACTTCCCAGCATCCTTCAAAGGTATACAAAATCCTTTCATCACCTTTGTGGACTGCTACATGTTGTTTGTATAGCTTATTAACTGACCATTTCTCATTGAGTTAAGGAGTGGCTACACAGGCCGATGTTTTGCATCGGAAGGCCTTGCGATGGGCGTTCCCGATGGGCGTGCCCACTTCGGCACATCGTGTGGCCTGTTCGTGGGCATAACCAACATGTTGGTCTATGCCTGATGACGAACAAACATCGGCGTTCTCTGATTGGTTGAAACAAAATATTTTGTCAAGCTCATCAATTTTAACCAATTACAACGCGTTTCCGTTAGAATTTTTGTCAACAATGAGCATCCACTGCAAACTCCAAAGGAACTATTATGTTATAATAATAAAATTTGAATAATGAATTAACTTTACAAGGCCCATAGAATAATGGTAATTGAAAATTTAAAAATTACTGAGTATAAATATATTAATAAGTAAAATTAATAACCAGTACATTGAAATAAAATTCATTATTACATCATCATTTATTTATTTATTATTTTTATTATTATAACTAATGAATAATCACAATGATATCTGGAAGAATTATTAACAAACAGAACCAAAAAGAAATATTGAAAGCAATGTTTTCATGGTGAACAAGACCAGCCATACATCACAATGAAATTGTTCTTCAATTATTATTGTATTTATTGTGATGATAATTATTAGGGAAACAAATAATTCGTTGTCGGAAATGAAACGGGCAAAAACCCACACTTTGTGCCGTATGATTGGCTAGTTCAGTTGCAGCTCACCGTTGTGCTCGTGTACATCGTCACGGCCTGTGTAGCCACCTTCACGTAGCCACGAACCATCGCATAGTCACATTGGTATCAAAACATCGGTGCAGTGTAGCTAGCAACACCGTTAGTCTAATCAAGGCATTGACTAGACAACTCCTCAATCAGTTGGTAATTCATAGTTTAGTATCATAGCTTGCTTTTCTCTAAGTTCTTAAAATTATTTAAACTTTTACAGGCATTCTCTTGTTGGTATATTCTGTGAAAATTCGTGTTTTGTACGACAGTTGTTTTTTCTGCAGTTTAGGAATTGGTGATTTCAAAACAAGTTAAATTATGAGCCTTTTTACATGCTTTGCATTATTTTGTGATGTCCATTTTGAGTGACCTGTTTTCTTATCGCAATGTAGTGACAGCTATAGTTTTAAAGAGGGTTTTTGTTAGAAATCTTTTAATATTAAATGCACACTCATGTAGCCATTAAAGCTATGCTTTGAAAGAGAATAGCATGGCTTGTACACGTAATTGTTAGAAAAATGTTCATTTATATTCTCTCTCAAGTAAAACTGTTTGCAATTTTGGATATCTTGGTTGCATCCAATATCTGCTTTGTACCTGCCTTCATTTTATTTGTTTGTATTTTTAAGGTTAACTTCTCTCGGATTCGTTGGTCCTGCTCAACCAAATCCTAAGTTGGTAATTAGAATGACTATGGTGCAAGCTGACCTTGCAAACTTGGCGATGTCAAGGTCAAGCAGTAGAGGCTTTAGCTGCTTCATTGCTGCAATGACTAATTGCTGGACTCTAAGAGAGCAAGTCAGGCACCAACTGGCGCACAAGCCCTCCTATGATGTAGAGTGCACCAGGTTCTTTATTCTGTCCCAGCCGGTAGCCTTAGCTCAGGTACCGACGTGTGATAGGGAAAGGCAGGAGCATCAGATTATGTCTGTAAGGTATGTAATATCTGAGTATCTCAGGCTAGAGAGTGTTGGTTGAGCTAATTACTCTTGTGATTTCATAAGTTTACAGAATAAGATTAGATTTGAAGTACTACAGAGTTTAATAAATATATTATCTATAGCTCACCAGAATATATTGTACAGATGAAGTTTCATTAACTAAAACAAGACTTTATATGCGATGTAGTCCTATTGTTTTGGGTAGTTAATTGTTAAACAAAGTTTTAAAGACTTGTGCCTGGTTTGTCTTGGATGAAAAATTATTTAGACGCAAGTTATACCCAATAATAAATTTGGAGTTGCTTACCTATGTGAAATAAGACAGTTACAACTCAAACAGTGACTAGCCTTGTTTTCTTTGTTGCGTAAATGGTTAAAGCCCTTGTGCGTAGACATTTTGATAGTAAAAGATTTAAATTATTTTTGATATGATGAAAGGGTTATGTTGACAGAACATAACCTCAAAGTTTCATTTCAATCAGTCGGGTATTTCTGTGTATTTCACTTGTACAAAAATTGCTTTATTTATGAGCTATTGCATGGTGTGTGGAGTTACCTCCTACTATATGGACACCGATGAGGTTTGTGCGCACTGAGCTTTCACTTTGATTGGACTAGTGAACCAGTTCATTGATTTGATTAGCTAAGTGTACAGTCAAAACCCAAATCAGATGCACAGTCAACACTTGAAAGCGAGTTTTTGAGCTCTATTTTAAAGGTTGTTACTAAACAGAGGTACTTTTTGTCAACTGAAAAAGCTAGCTAGAAGCTTCAAATTGATGTATGGCATGGTATAACTAGTTTTATTGGTGTGATATTCAGTCAAATCCACTATTCAATCTGTATTTATGCGAAGTAGCATTGTGACAATATATATATATAGTGGTTTATATCATGTCATGTGTGGTTCTTCAAAAAGTTACAGTCTGGGATTGTATGAATGACAATAATAAAGATTATTAGTATCAATAATTCATTACTATTATTTATTATTTCACTTCTGCGCATCAGTGCTTGCTAGAGACATTGGAATTATTACTTCCTGTTTTAGTTCTAATGTTAGACCTACCTCTTACACACCAAATGAAGAGGCAATACAAATGTCATCCGCTATGACCTACAACAATGACTTGGCACCTGACGAGTTGTCCTTCGATCCTTTACCTGCGTATGACTTGTCCCCACCTTGCAACCGTACTATACAAAAAGTGGCATTGTGTGCAGTTCAGGAAGTGTTTCAGGTAAAAGATCATTTTCCAATCGCACTGGAATTTATGTGATCTGTGTCATCAGGTGCTTGCACCACTAGCACTGTGTGTGGTATGTATCAGGAGGTGCTTGTATATTACTGTCACTGTGTGTGTGGTATGTATCAGCTGGTGCTTGTATCCCTTACACTGTGTGTGTGATATGTATCAGCAAGTGCTTGTACTACTGTCACTGTGTGTGGTATGTATCAGCTGGTGCTTGTATCCCTTACACTGTGTGTGGTATGTGTCAACAGATGTGTGCATGTATTATTGTCACTGTGTGTGGTATGTATGATATGTATCAGCAGGTGTTTGTATCACTTACATTGTGTATGGCATGTATCAACAGGTGTTTGTATTAATGTCATTGCGTGTGATATGTATCAACAGGTCGTGTACTGCATAATTACTGTCACTGTGTGTGTTGTATGTATCAGCGAGTGGTTGTGTGATTCATATTTTGTGGGATATGTATCAGCAGGTGCTTGTATCACTGACACTGTGTGTGGCATCTATAAGCAGGCGCATGTGTGACTGACACTATGTATGACATGTTTCAACAGGTGCTACACTTTATTTCAGGACTATTCAGCGGCTCAAATACAATCCGAACAGTTTCGTGATTTGCTGAGGAATGCATTTAACGCTGTAAGTGAAAACAGCTTGGCACCACCTGTAGTTCCGAAATCAACCTTCAACTATTCCATTGACAGCGTCAGCAGTGAGTCAGACAGTACGACAGGTAGGTACTGCTCTTTCTGTTGCGTTGTAGATGAGTCATCTGAGTAAACTTTTCTGTTAATGGTTGGATCATTTTATCAGCGAAAGTAAAACAATGATTGAGAAGTGGTTTTATGTGGTGGAACCTTGTGATGGATTTTACTTTGTTGTTACAAGGGTGAATGCTAGCCATTTATTTATGTGCTTATTTATGTTTGTGTGTTTTATGTAGTGGAATGTATGAGGGAATATGTTATGTAACTGTTTGTGTGACGATTTATATACTATGCTTGTCATGGTTATTGTATGTTTGTGATTTGTCTGTAAATTACTTGAGAGCATTCATCATTGTCTGTTTGTTTCTCACTGCAGTGTCTCTACAATTATATGTTGACTTTTGCAAACTCAATAACAGCAAAATTATAAGGTTTTGGTTGTTTGTTCACGGAACTGAAACTACAGGAATGTTAGCAGTTCCATTCAACTCGAGTGAACGTTCAGACCAAACAACTTTGAGCCATGGAAACGTATTTGTTATGCGCTGCAGCAGCATTATGTATGTAGTGTATAAATAGAGGCATTCACTGCTGACGGTTCAGCTAGCTGCCAGTAAATGCAGTGATGTCACAAGAGGGTAGAGTATACATAGACTTTGTCTACTACCGAATGCTTTGATTGGTTGACAGAGTCATCGGCAGACACTGAGGAGCTGACAGCACTGCAACAACAGTTGGAAGAAGTAAAGAGGAAGCACTCTCTGATGAAGAAGGCTAAAAAGAGGTTAGAGTTTGAGATTAAGAGAGATGCTTAGAGGAAGCAGATAAAGGTATGTAACATTGTATACAATAAGTTATATGTTATATTGTGCCTGTAGTTTATATAATATTGTATATACTAACTTATATACTATGTCTGTAGTATATATATAATATTGTATATACTAACTTGTATACTATGTCTGTAGTATATATATAATATTGTATATACTAACTTATATACTATGTCTGTAGTATATATATAATATTGTATATACTAACTTATATACTATGTCTGTAGTATATATATAATATTGTATATACTAACTTATATACTATGTCTGCAGTGTATATATAATATTGTATATACTAACTTGTATACTATGTCTGTAGTATATATATAATATTGTATATACTAACTTGTATACTATGCCTGTAGTATATATATAATATTGTATATACTAACTTATATACTATGTCTGCAGTGTATATATAATATTGTATATACTAACTGTTTAGTACTACGAAGATGACATAGAAAGGATGCAGAAGGAGATGCAGAAAGATATGTCAGCAAATGAGCCGACAGCGTGTAGGCATGTGTTATCTGCTTCTAGTTCCTTCCTCAGGTCGCAGGTAAGCCTTAAATTTACTACAGTTATAATTGCTGTATGTAACCTGCGTATGTAGACGACAAATAGTCAACCGGTATTTTGGACTTCAGAGTTGATGTTGTCGATTAGAACATTTATGATACTGATGTAGAGAACAAATTGAATCCATGTATGAAAGGATGATGTGAAAACAGCTAATCTTAGTGATTGATGTTACACCAGAGTCACAAATGTGTGAGACAATAGCTTAAGATTCTGAAGTTAAAGCAAATACATACTCGACAAACTCTCACCTAATCAATCATTTTTTTTATTATTATTTTTACATCATTTCTTGCAGAAACCATTACCGTTGCAGGTACCAAAGAATGTGCACAAGAATGCCTTCCGGTGAAGAGTTAAACCATCGACCCCCAGACCAGCTGTAGCCTCAGAAACATGTGTAGAGACAGCACTGGACACTCACCTGGGACTAGCTTATTAGACATTTTGCGCCTTGTTTATTTAAATTTTCCCGTGGTCAGAGGGAAAACTGCTGTAGGTGTTCATGCTAACAGTAAAGCCTCACAACACAGACTATGTCCACACAACAAGCGTTCTTCAAATGCTATCTCTAAGGATCCATGTGGAGGGCATAGTTGTACACATGGATGGCATACTAGTGATTGGAGCTGATTAACAAAAACACAACTGCACACTTACCATTGTGCTACGTCATATACAAGAGGCAGGGTTGACATTAAATCATAGTGAGTGTGCTTTTAACTAGACATCAGTCAAGTACTTTGGGCACAGAATTGACACCGTTGGTATACATGCGGGGGATCGTATATCTACCCTACTAGACTTTCCAACGCCGACATGTGTACATGATTTACTCGGCTTTTTGGGTGTAGCGAATCGGTATGGTAGATTTAGCCCAGCAGTAGGTGCCCTGGTTATGGGATGAACCGCAGCAACAAGCTTTTATGAGTCTAAAAAGAGAATTTCAGCAAACGCCGATTCTAGCTGCATATGATCCAAAGAGAGTGATGTATTTGTCGACGGATGCATCAGACTACGGTCTAGGAGCAATGTTGAGTCAAAGACAGCCACAGCTACAGGTAGATCATTGTCAGAGGCCCAAAGTAGATCTACTGCTATGGAGAAGTAAGCGCTTGCTGTGACTCAGGGAAAAAGAACAGTTCTGCAGATGCCGTGTCACCATATCCGTGTGATTCCCGAAATGAACGATACATTCAATTAGTAGATGAAGTAGAAGGCTATTCTCATCCAGCAACGCTAATGCCATGCGTCGACATTCTATCTATCCTATCTAGGATTGTTAGCGTACCGTACATCACCTATACACGGTGGATTGTCTCCAGCCGACCTCCTGATGAACAGACGGCTAAGTCATAGCGCTGTTCAACTGAACTACCCCGTTACAATAATGGAAGATCATAAGAACTTTCAGAGCAGTAATGATTTGTACAAGGTTGAAATGAAAGAGCAGCATGACCGGTGTAAGCGGGTTCAGGAGTTGCCCCCTCTACGTAGAGGCAACTCCATATATATTTGTGATCTCAGCCTATATGGAGCCGTGGAGCAAACACTACCGGGTAGAACTTACATATCTGACGCTGATAAAGATGTACGACGTAACGTAGTGCATTACTAGATGGACAAACTGCTTCTAATGACAATACTCCTAGTGACATTGACACTGAGCCTACACCTGGGACAGGCAGCGATCCTACACAGGCTGTCAGTACCCCGCATAACAGCCGACCACGCCGAGAACATCGACCACCTCGACGCTTAATTGAGAAGTGTTAGATTTTGGTGTTTTTAAAGTATTATGTACGAGTGGACAGAGAGGTTCAAATTTGCTGTATCCTTAACTGTAGAGTAATTAGCATTTTATTGTCCATTCTAAATTTTTTTGTACTCGATGGTTTTGTAGTATAGTTTTGCTCTCAGAAGGGAGATGTACAATATTGCCTTGTCAATCAGAGTTGTCTACTCATTCATGTACTCATACTGAATTATTGGAGTTGGCTACCCAATATTTAACATAAAAACAATTGGACTCGTTTTGTAACATCATGGTTGTCTGCTTTTCTCATCTTCAGATACAATGTATCAAAATCCATGGATGAAATATACCAGGATTGCCAGCTGCGGCAAAGGGGTGTAGCAAATTTTTGCCAATGGGAAGTCATCCATGGCGCCCATATTGAATTGGTTGTTCGGAGCGGAAACATAAACTACCATAGTAGTTCGCAAAATAATCGTAACTATCTAGTGAGGCAACCTTCTGATTTTTGCCTCACGGCAAGAGCTTATTTAGCTTTGGAGGGGAAGCTGTGTAAAATCCATAAATTTTGAGACCGAGTTTGTCACATACCAAAGATTACATATATGTTATCGTTGGCATATTCAATTTGGTTCTCGCAGCGGATATGGTATTGTAAGTAACAATACTTGAATCGTCAAAACTAACGAAGTATGCCCACGGCACTCTACACTGGTGGCAGCGGTGGGATTGCCTTATCAGAAAAAACCCCTAGTACGATTTGACTGGTTAATACAATTATTCATTCACCCTGTCCTTGACCCAGTAATTCATTCACCCTGTCCCTGACCCAATAACTCATTCACCCTGTCCCTGACCCAATAACTCATTCACCCTGTCCTTGACCCAATAACTCATTCACCCTGTCCCTGACCCAATAACTCATTCACCCTGTCCCTGACCCATTAAAGCATTCACCCTGTCCCTGACTCAAAGTATCTGCCCGTGTTTTACCACAGTACCTTCACCACTGCCGAGAATAGCTGTCCTAGACTATTGAGCTCTAGAGCTGTGTCGGTAGCGTAGCCTACTAGTGTCAAGGCACAACCCGTTATACAGTATCTACTAACCTGTAAATCTCCCTCTTTCAATACGGAGACTTCCTGTTTCCTAATACGGGGATCCGTTACGCAACACACACAGATCCGGTTTCACTTACTTCTCAAATTTGCTTAGCAAGCACGTGTATAGCTTTTAGCAATCGTGTTAGGTAGACTTGTGACAATTCCAAAGAGTGTACGTAATTTCTAAGAGTGTAATTATCAACAATATTATTCTGCTTAGCAAACTCACCCAGCACAAGGAGAGTTGTAGTTATCAGCAACAATATATTCAATGTAAAAATACAAAACTTACAACGAGAGGCGTTTCAAAGTGTATAAATAGTCGACAATATTAGAACCCACTTCCAATCAAGACTATGAGAATGCACAGCGTTACCCTAATGCTTCCAGTGATCAACTCAACACAACTACTACAAGAACTCTGACTGCTGGGTGATCTGCCTTAATACTTATTGAAATAATATGCAAATAAAGCAGTTGAAAACTACAACACGCGATTGGATGAAAATAACATAATATGATTGGCAGACAAAACTAGGGCACTACATTCACGCACAATAGCGCCAAGCATAGACATACATAATATAAACAGACGCATTACAAACTACGCAACACAATGACAATAATAAATACAAGATGGCTACTGGAACGATCCTAGTACGAGTTCTTCGCTTGACTTGGCTACCAAGTCTCCACGATCTGTAGGAACGCAGGCTCCTCTGGTTGCTAAGCATCCAAGCTAACATCTGCTTCAGTAAATAAAGTAAGGTAACTCCTGGCGCATCTAGCCTCACACAATCCCTCGCGCAATTCCATCACAATAACTCACTCACCTGTCCGTGACCCAGTAAGTCATTCACCCTGTCTCTGACCCAATAACTCATTCACCGTGTGCCTGACCCATTAACTCATTCACCCTGACCCAATTACTCATTCACCCTGTCCCTGACCCAATAACTCATTCACCCTGTCCCTGACCCAATAGCTCATTCACCTGTCCCTGACCCAATGACTCATTCACCCTGTCTCTGACCCAATAACTCATTCACCCTGTCTCTGACCCAATAACTCATTCACCCTGTCCCTGACCCAATAACTCATTCACCCTGTCCCTGACCCAATAACTCATTCACCCTGTCCCTGACCCAATAACTCATTCACCCTGTCCCTGACCCAATAACTCATTCACCCTGTCTCTGACCCAATAACTCATTCACCCTGTCTCTGACCCAATAGCTCATTCACCCTGTCCCTGACCGAAGAATTCATTCACTCTGTCCCTGACCCAATAACTCATTCACCCTGTCCCTGACCCAATAACTCATTCACCCTGTCCCTGACCCAATAACTCATTCACCCTGTCTCTGACCCAATAACTCATTCACCCTGTCCCTGACCCAATAACTCATTCACCCTGTCTCTGACCCAATAGCTCATTCACCCTGTCCCTGACCGAAGAATTCATTCACTCTGTCCCTGACCCAATAACTCATTCACCCTGTCCCTGACCCAATAACCCATTCACCCTGTCTTTGACCCAATAACTCATTCACCCTGTCCTTGACCCAATAACTCATTCATCCTGTCCCTGACCCAATAGCTCATTCACCCTGTCCCTGACCCAATAACTCATTCACCCTGTCCTTGACCCAATAACTCATTCACCCTGACCCATTAACTCATTCACCCTGACCCAATTACTCATTCACCCTGTCCCTGACCCAATAACTCATTCACCCTGACCCATTAACTCATTCACCCTGTCCCTGACCCAATAACTCATTCACCCTGTCTCTGACCCAATAACTCATTCACCCTGTCCCTGACCCAATAACTCATTCACCCTGTCCCTGACCCAATAGCTCATGCACCCTTTCTCTGACCCAATAGCTCATTCACCCTGTCCCTGACCGAAGAATTCATTCACTCTGTCCCTGACGTAAAGAAGTCACCAATCCCTGACCCAGTTATTCTTCACCCTTTCCTGGTTTGAATATCTAGCCTTGACCCAAACCTAATTAATTTATCATAACCTCGACCATAATTATCCATTACTTTTAAATTCAAAATGTCCTTCAAGCACCCCGAGCACAGCAACCAACCCCATTGAAGGCCCCACCCTTTGATGGAAGAGGTGATGTTGAATATTATATTAATCGTTTTTTGGCAATAGCTGACAATAATTGCTGGAATGAAAACACCACCTTACTACAATTAAAAGAAGCATTGAAAGATGATGCACCAGATTGCGGCCGAGCCACAAGTAGAATTAGAAAGGGCATTGGCCCTCAAACTATTGCAATTAACACTAACAACTGTCATCAGTATAGTTGTGAAGGACATCGGTGTAGGTACGCTACCACTAACTTATAACATACACAGACATCCTCCACACTGTCACCCAGTGATAGAATGCATGCATGTATTGATATGAAATGAATGTAGAGTAGATTATGGCTGTTATATCTATCAATTAGACACTATAGAAGTATTGAGAGGTTACACATGTGGTCCATTGGTATCTTCCTCTTCTAGACATCGTGTATGTAGCCTGTAACTGTATTATATACTGTTATACAATATCATAAGGATGGACCGTTTAGTGTAGGGGGTGGGTATCTATGGTTCTATACCTCTGTATGAGTTGTATGTAGTATATTACTCCACTACACATATACCTGTATGAGTTGTATGTAGTATATTACTTCACTACCCAAATACCTCTGTAGAAGTTATCTTCCTTAGCACTTGTACAAGATTATTCAGCTATTACAAACTGCTACACTAACTACCAAAATAACAACCTGTAAAATTCTCAATAATACAATTAATATGGCAAAAAAATGAATTGCGTCAGCCGGGAATCGAACCCGGATCTATTGCTTGGAAGGCAACAATGCTAACCTTTACACCACCGACGCTTGATGATTTCAGAGGCAGTCCTGGGAACAGCTGACACGATAATAGACACCTGAGCTGTTAATTTACTCCATGACACAATTTAAGAGCTAGCAACCATAGAAACAGTTTAAAGAATCATAAAGTAGAAGCCCACTCAAGTAAAACATACAAAAGTCAAATAAATCTATCTCAAATATTATGATTAACTTGTGAATTGAACAATTGCATTTTTTTAAAGACATGATACAGAGCAGAAGAAAAAAATCGATGACAACAAGAACTTAAAAGGTAAAACCATTTTTGTCACAAACCGGATTCTCTCGTTAGACCAAAATACAACAGGAGGCAGAGGTTTATATGAAAGAATAAAAGTTCAATAATCCGCTTGACGCTTTTTTGTGAAACTGAGTGATAAAACAGAAACATTGTAATGGATTTCTGCCTCGATATGTACAGGAAGTAGTTTCAGCCAATCAAACAATACAAATACAACAATAGATACAGTAGTGCACATACTTAAATAGATAGGGTGCTTGTGGCAATGTAAGAGGCTATTAGACTAGTTAGCCTGAGCCATTGACTCACCTCTTGTGAGCAACTTCTACATTGTACCCTTCAGGCTATACTGACCTTGTGATATCTGTGGGAGAGAGAGGTTTTGTTAGGCTGTGCTACAAGGTGTGGACAATTCCTAGTTAGTGGAAGCCCTACCAGCATGTTCCACTACACTACCTCCTCCTACTGCTGCCTCTAGTGCTGCTGCTACTGTTCCTGTTGTTACCAGCTACATCTCTCCAGTTTGTAGATAGAAAAACTGGCTTCTATCATGCTCAATATCCAACTTTCGTAGACAATCCCACTGTTTGGAGTGGTTTGTTTTTATGTTATTCCATGTTTACTTTTGATTTGATAGAATGAGACCCAAACCAATCATAATCTTAGCAAAGGCCCTTCAAATCAATCGTAATCTTGGCAAAGGCCCACTCAACTCAACAGATACTAAAATCACCATGGATGAAATATATAAGAATTGCCAGCTGCGGCTGCGTAATATAACTTTTGTAACGAGCCAAATGCAGCAGTTTGTGGGAGAAGCAATAGTGCTCCGAACTTTTCAAGACCACTTGGATCTCGTAGTCAATAATGTTTTCTTATTGGTTGTTATACACCTAATCTATGCCTGGGGATGATTTAATAGTTTTCACGATTCAAATATTGTTACTTACAATACCATATCCGCTCCGAAAACAAACCTGAATATGCCAACGATATCATACATGTAATCTGTGGTATGTGGCAAATCCGTTTCAAACTTTATTCATACTACTCAGACTCCACTCCGAAATCACAAAAGCTCTTGTCATGTGGCAAAAGTCAGAATATTACATTATCACAAATAGTTCCGATGATTTTGTGAGTTCCTATAGTAGTTTATAGTACCATATGTTTCCGCTCCGAAAATTCATTGGCCACCCCCAGGCAACCACCCACAACATTAAACCAGTGAGTGTCTGATGCTTCTTGTACATTTGTATTACTCTATACAATAGAGCAGTTCTTTCAGTACAACATTACTTGTTATATACTTGTACATCACATGAGCTGGTACCCTTAGACAATAGAGAACAAGTATGTGCAGGTATATTTGTAACACTACTGCACGCTGTTGTAGACTGAGAGAGATAATACACAGAAACTTGTATCCAACGGCAACTGGGAATACAGTTCCCTCATCAACTGCATCTCTAGATAATGTGGTAACAATTATAATGCGGTTTTGTCTGCCTTCGCTCCCTGTCATATGACCAGTTTCTCTCTTATGATTGGCCAATAGGTTTCCGAGCAAACTTTTTGTTGAGCAGACCTTTAGATATAGCTGTATAGAGTTGGTGATTCAATTCAACCCATATCACGGTTTATTTTTTTTAAATTGCCCAAAACATGAAATGGTGGTCTCCTCTGCCTTCTCCTGTTTGGTTTGTGTTTTACAGGAGCAGAGAGGAGACAACTTGGTTAGAGTATCCACATGATGAGCATTCAACCAGAAATGATTTAGTGGACGCGGTATTTACAAGTTTATCAAATGATAGAAACTATGCTACCAAAATTACAATAAAAAAACAACATCCAGGTAGACTTTTGTATGTGCCACACGTGTACTGTTATATAAGTCATGTATGTACTGTTATATAGGTCATGTATGTATTGTTATATAGGTCATGTATGTCCTTTTATAAAGGTAATGCTATACTACTGCTATACTTGTAGCTAATATTGCTTCTGTTGAACTTGTAGCCGACAGAGTTACAATTTCAAGCGGTTGATCCATCCAGATCTGCTCTGTGAGCGCTTTGTGAGTGGAACCATAGCTTTAGGAGTTGTCTGTCTAATATCTACAGTTCAGAATATTCCATGTTATGTACAGCGCACTCATTCAAAACGGAGGGGTAAGAGTAAAACTAACAGGAAGTGATGTCACACTTACCAATCAATCTATGCATTGATAAAGTTAGAGACATCAAACTTCCACGAGTAGTCTCAGATCTGACCCTGAGATCTAAATCAGCTGTTTAGTGAAGTCAGCTGAGCAATAGAGTCATTCATTGTACGAACCAGAACTAAAAGAGAGAGAAATAGAGTTGTCTAAAGTCAACTCGACCAATAAAGGGATACAAGAAACATCAATACAGAAGCAGTTGGTTATCCAGCAGCCAATAGAGTGAAGTAGTAGTGAGGTATAACTTTGTGGTAGAAAATAAAGTTGACCATGAAGTAAACCAATAGACATTTAAGATTTAAGATATACAATAGAAGCAAATCAATAGACATCTAAGGTGTAAGATACACAATAGAAGCAAACCAATAGACATCTAAGGTGTAAGATACACAATAGAAACAAACCAATAGACATCTAAGGTGTAGGATACACAATAGAAGCAAACCAATAGACATCTAAGGTGTCAGGTACACAATAGAAGCAAACAAATAGACATCTAAGGTGTGTGATACACAATAGAAGCAAACCAATAGACATCTAAGGTGTAGGATACACAATAGAAGCAAACCAATAGACATCTAAGGTGTAAGATACACAATAGAAGCAAACCAATAGACATCTAAGGTGTAGGCTACACAATAGAAGCAAATCAATAGACATCTAAGGTGTAGGGCACACAATATAAGCAAACCAATAGACATCTAAGGTGTAGGGTACACAATAGAAGTAAACCAATAGACATCTAAGGTGTGAGATACACAATAGAAGCAAATCAATAGACATCTAAGGTGTAGGGCACACAATATAAACAAACCAATAGACATCTAAGGTGTAGGGTACACAATAGAAGCAAACCAATAGACAACTAAGGTATGTGATACACAATAGAAGCAAACCAATAGACATCTAAGGTGTAGGCTACACAATAGAAGCAAACCAATAGACATCTAAGGTGTGTGATACACAATAGAAGCAAACCAATAGCATCTAAGGTGTAGGGTACACAATAGAAGCAAACCAATAGACATCTAAGGTGTGTGATACACAATAGAAGCAAATCAATAGACATCTAAGGTGTAGGGCACACAATATAAGCAAACCAATAGACATCTAAGGTGTAGGGTACACAATAGAAGCAAACCAATAGACAACTAAGGTGTGTTACACAATAGAAGCAAACCAATAGACATCTAAGGTGTAGGCTACACAATAGAAGCAAACCAATAGACATCTAAGGTGTGTGATACACAATAGAAGCAAACCAATAGACATCTAAGGTGTAAGATACACAATAGAAGCAAACCAATAGCATCTAAGGTGTAGGGTACACAATAGAAGCAATCCAATAGACATCTAAGGTGTAGGGTACACAATAGAAACAAACCAATAGACATCTAAGGTGTAGAGTACACAATAGAAGCAAACCAATAGACATCTAAGGTGTGTGATACACAATAGAAGCAAACCAATAGACATCTAAGGTGTAAGATACACAATAGAAGCAAACCAATAGCATCTAAGGTGTAGGATACACAATAGAAGCAAACCAATAGCATCTAAGGTGTAGGGTACACAATAGAAGCAATCCAATAGACATCTAAGGTGTAGGGTACACAATAGAAACAAACCAATAGACATCTAAGGTGTGTGATACACAATAGAAGCAAACCAATAGCATCTAAGGTGTAGGGTACACAATAGAAGCAATCCAATAGACATCTAAGGTGTAGGGTACACAATAGAAGCAAACCAATGGACATCTAAGGTGTAAGATACACAATAGAAGTAAACCAATAGACATCTAAGGTGTAAGGTACACAATAGAAGCAAGCCAATAGACATCTAAGGTGTAGGGTACACAACAGAAACAAACCAATAGACATCTAAGGTGTGTGATACACAATAGAAGCAAACCAATAGACATCTAAGGTGTGTGATACACAATAGAAGCAAACCAATAGACATCTAAGGTGTGTGATACACAATAGAAGCAAACCAATAGACAACTAAGGTGTAGGGTACACAATAGAAGCAAACCAATAGACATCTAAGGTGTGTGATACACAATAGAAGCAAACCAATAGACATCTAAGGTGTAGGCTACACAATAGAAGCAAACCAATAGACATCTAAGGTGTGTGATACACAATAGAAGCAAACCAATAGCATCTAAGGTGTAGGGTACACAATAGAAGCAAACCAATAGACATCTAAGGTGTGTGATACACAATAGAAGCAAATCAATAGACATCTAAGGTGTAGGGCACACAATATAAGCAAACCAATAGACATCTAAGGTGTAGGGTACACAATAGAAGCAAACCAATAGACAACTACGGTGTGTGATACACAATAGAAGCAAACCAATAGACATCTAAGGTGTAGGCTACACAATAGAAGCAAACCAATAGACATCTAAGGTGTGTGATACACAATAGAAGCAAACCAATAGACATCTAAGGTGTAAGATACACAATAGAAGCAAACCAATAGCATCTAAGGTGTAGGGTACACAATAGAAGCAATCCAATAGACATCTAAGGTGTAGGGTACACAATAGAAACAAACCAATAGACATCTAAGGTGTGTGATACACAATAGAAGCAAACCAATAGACATCTAAGGTGTAAGATACACAATAGAAGCAAACCAATAGCATCTAAGGTGTAGGATACACAATAGAAGCAAACCAATAGCATCTAAGGTGTAGGGTACACAATAGAAGCAATCCAATAGACATCTAAGGTGTAGGGTACACAATAGAAACAAACCAATAGACATCTAAGGTGTGTGATACACAATAGAAGCAAACCAATAGACATCTAAGGTGTAAGATACACAATAGAAGCAAACCAATAGCATCTAAGGTGTAGGATACACAATAGAAGCAAACCAATAGACATCTAAGGTGTAAGATACACAATAGAAGTAAACCAATAGACATCTAAGGTGTAAGGTACACAATAGAAGCAAACCAATAGACATCTAAGGTGTAGGGTACACAACAGAAACAAACCAATAGACATCTAAGGTGTGTGATACACAATAGAAGCAAACCAATAGACATCTAAGGTGTGTGATACACAATAGAAGCAAACCAATAGACATCTAAGGTGTGTGATACACAATAGAAGCAAACCAATAGACAACTAAGGTGTAGGGTACACAATAGAAGCAAACCAATAGACATCTAAGGTGTGTGATACACAATAGAAGCAAACCAATAGACATCTAAGGTGTAGGCTACACAATAGAAGCAAACCAATAGACATCTAAGGTGTGTGATACACAATAGAAGCAAACCAATAGACAACTAAGGTGTAGGGTACACAATAGAAGCAAATAAATAGACATCTAAGGTCTAAGATACACAATAGAAGCAAACCAATAGACATCTAAGGTTTAAGGTACACAATAGAAGCAAGCCAATAGACATCTAAGGTGTAGGGCACACAATAGAAGCAAACCAATAGACATCTCAGGTGTAGGGTACACAATAGAAGTAAACCAATAGACATCTAAGGTGTGAGATACACAATAGAAGCAAATCAATAGACATCTAAGGTGTAGGATACACAATAGAAGCAAACCAATAGACATCTAAGGTGTAAGGTACACAGTAGAAGCAAACCAATAGACATCTAAGGTGTAAGGTACACAATAGAAGCAAACCAATAGACATCTAAGGTGTAAGATACACAATAGAAGCAAACCAATAGACATCTAAGGTGTAGGCTACACAACATAAGCAAACCAATAGACATCTAAGGTGTGTGATACACAATAGAAGCAAACCAATAGACATCTGAGGTGTGAGGTACACAACATAAGCAAACCAATAGACATCTAAGGTGTGTGATACACAATAGAAGCAAACCAATAGACATCTGAGGTGTGAGGTACACAATAGAAGCAAACCAATAGACATCTAAGGTGTAGGGCACACAATAGAAGCAAACCAATAGACATCTAAGGTGTCAGGTACACAATAGAAGCAAACCAATAGACATCTAAGGTGTAGGGCACACAATAGAAGCAAACCAATAGACATCTAAGGTGTAGGGTACACAATAGAAGCAAACCAATAGACATCTAAGGTGTGAGATACACAATAGAATCAAACCAATAGACATCTAAGGTGTGAGATACACAATAGAATCAAACCAATTGACATCTAATGTGTGAGATACACAACATAAGTAAACCAATAGACATCTAAGGTGTAAGGTACACAATAGAAGCAAACCAATAGACATCTAAGGTGTGTGATACACAATAGAAGCAAACCAATAGACATCTAAGGTGTAAGATACACAATAGAAGCATACCAATAGCATCTAAGGTGTAGGGTACACAATAGAAGCAATCCAATAGACATCTAAGGTGTAGGGTACACAATAGAAACAAACCAATAGACATCTAACGTGTGTGATACACAATAGAAGCAAACCAATAGACATCTAAGGTGTAAGATACACAATAGAAGCAAACCAATAGCATCTAAGGTGTAGGATACACAATAGAAGCAAACCAATAGCATCTAAGGTGTAGGGTACACAATAGAAGCAATCCAATAGACATCTAAGGTGTAGGGTACACAATAGAAACAAACCAATAGACATCTAAGGTGTGTGATACACAATAGAAGCAAACCAATAGACATCTAAGGTGTAAGATACACAATAGAAGCAAACCAATAGCATCTAAGGTGTAGGATACACAATAGAAGCAAACCAATAGACATCTAAGGTGTAAGATACACAATAGAAGTAAACCAATAGACATCTAAGGTGTAAGGTACACAATAGAAGCAAACCAATAGACATCTAAGGTGTAGGGTACACAACAGAAACAAACCAATAGACATCTAAGGTGTGTGATACACAATAGAAGCAAACCAATAGACATCTAAGGTGTGTGATACACAATAGAAGCAAACCAATAGACATCTAAGGTGTGTGATACACAATAGAAGCAAACCAATAGACAACTAAGGTGTAGGGTACACAATAGAAGCAAACCAATAGACATCTAAGGTGTGTGATACACAATAGAAGCAAACCAATAGACATCTAAGGTGTAGGCTACACAATAGAAGCAAACCAATAGACATCTAAGGTGTGTGATACACAATAGAAGCAAACCAATAGACAACTAAGGTGTAGGGTACACAATAGAAGCAAATAAATAGACATCTAAGGTCTAAGATACACAATAGAAGCAAACCAATAGACATCTAAGGTTTAAGGTACACAATAGAAGCAAGCCAATAGACATCTAAGGTGTAGGGCACACAATAGAAGCAAACCAATAGACATCTCAGGTGTAGGGTACACAATAGAAGTAAACCAATAGACATCTAAGGTGTGAGATACACAATAGAAGCAAATCAATAGACATCTAAGGTGTAGGATACACAATAGAAGCAAACCAATAGACATCTAAGGTGTAAGGTACACAGTAGAAGCAAACCAATAGACATCTAAGGTGTAGGCTACACAATAGAAGCAAACCAATAGACATCTAAGGTGTAAGGTACACAGTAGAAGCAAACCAATAGACATCTAAGGTGTAAGGTACACAATAGAAGCAAACCAATAGACATCTAAGGTGTAAGATACACAATAGAAGCAAACCAATAGACATCTAAGGTGTAGGCTACACAACATAAGCAAACCAATAGACATCTAAGGTGTGTGATACACAATAGAAGCAAACCAATAGACATCTGAGGTGTGAGGTACACAACATAAGCAAACCAATAGACATCTAAGGTGTGTGATACACAATAGAAGCAAACCAATAGACATCTGAGGTGTGAGGTACACAATAGAAGCAAACCAATAGACATCTAAGGTGTAGGGCACACAATAGAAGCAAACCAATAGACATCTAAGGTGTCAGGTACACAATAGAAGCAAACCAATGGACATCTAAGGTGTAGGGCACACAATAGAAGCAAACCAATAGACATCTAAGGTGTAGGGTACACAATAGAAGCAAACCAATAGACATCTAAGGTGTGAGATACACAATAGAATCAAACCAATAGACATCTAAGGTGTGAGATACACAATAGAATCAAACCAATAGACATCTAATGTGTGAGATACACAACATAAGTAAACCAATAGACATCTAAGGTGTAAGGTACACAATAGAAGCAAACCAATAGACATCTAAGGTGTAGGGTACACAATAGACGCAAACCAATAGACATCTAAGGTGTAAGATACACAATAGAAGCAAACCAATAGACATCTAAGGTGTAAGGTACACAATAGAAGCAAACCAATAGACATCTAAGGTGTAAGATACACAATAGAAAGAAACCAATAGACATCTAAGGTGTAAGGTACACAATAGAAGCAAACCAATAGACATCTAAGGTGCAAGGTACAATGTGAAGTATCATTATGTCAAATAACTTTTTCTATCTTAGAGGAGTTGTTGACCCTTTGACCTCTTCATCCTGGTCAGCTTTATGGCACAAAAAATGGAAACTGTAAAACTACCATAAAATCGTTCGCTAGTTACTTGTCAATGCCAGTTCTGTTCGCTAGGGGTGTGGGTGGGGATACAAACATAGGAAATGTCACTACTAGCCTTTGGCCATAGGTTTGTGAGTATCAGTGGCCTTAGGCTATTTAACTTGAAAACTTGCTTTCCAAAAAATGAAGGAAATGAATAAAGACTAATAAAGCTCTAGCTTACTAGCTACTAACTGATGGCGTATGAAGGTGCCAATAAATAACCAAGAATACCTGGTAGGTGAAAGAGTCATAGACAGAGATCTGCAGGAGACTGATTGTCTGCTTCCCAACCTGTTTGACCACTACAGAGACACAAGACAACATTAGTTGCAGGTATAAAATAATCTGAAGGCTGACAACATCAACTTGACTGAGAGTTCAAAGTTTTTGTAGAATAAAATCAATAGTAGACTTAGCCTAAGTTTCAGGCCAAAATTTGAGGCATTTTGTGTATATTGCTTGGAATATGCAGCACGTTCTTTAATAAGAGTTGTATGCCCCTTGTTATTGTAGCAACCTTCGAATGGATTTCATTGGATGATCGGTTTAGTGGCGGGATTTTCGTGTTGGTTTGTTGGCCCAAGCTAAAGGGATTGCTTCGGCGACCAGATGATCGCCGGTGCAAAGATTGCAGTATACATTAACTACCCTCTTTGGCCCATAGCTTGATCAGCTATGTTTTGAATTGAACTCTTTATTTCGGCTCTTCTTCTTATTGATATTTATTATTATCAGTTATTAATTACTTAAACCCAACAACAAAGACAGGTTTAAAGAACTAAAAAAAATTACTATTATTATTTGTATAATGTTGTTTAGTCGATTATTTCCATCACAATTATTATTGTCAGGAGTCCTTGACGGTAATGGAAATGAAAAATGACAAAGCAAAAAGAAGATTCTGGTGTTTGTATCGTACTGGTGAATACCAAATATAACATAATAATATTAATAATAATTATGACATAAGGATTATCTGATGAACAATAACTCATGACAATAAAAATTATCTCACAAACAAAAAATGCTCCATTGAAATACCATACCAAAGACCTTGATTGCTAATACCATAAACAATTGGTAGTAATTGTTTGGACCTAGTTTCCTTGGTAACCAGTTCCATTCGCGCAATTGTATGTACACGACTATGGGCCAACTAAATCGATTATTTAATGAAATCTATTCAAAAGTTGCTAAGATAACGAGGGGCATGCAACTCCCAATAAAAAAGCACACAGCATACTCCAAGCAAAATACACAAATGGTGGCATACGACTTAGGCTACAGTAGACTGATGAGGGATAATCAGGAAGTCTAACAGAACACTAGAAAAGAAATACTACAACAAGAAGGTCCAAGCTATCAATCAAAACTGCAATCATCTCTACATGATGGTTAACCCAACAGATTTTCGCACAACACGGTAGTTCTGTTTAAATGCTGCCAGTTCGGTACAAATAAAGATTTTACGGAACTGTTTGATTTGAACCGTATCATAAGTACAGTGATGAAAAACATATGGGTACACAATGTACCAACACATGTACCAACACAATGTACCAACACATGTACCAACACAATGTACCAACACAACGTACCAACACATGTACCAACACAACGTACCAACGCATGTACCAACACATGTACCAACACATGTACCTACACATGTACCAACACAACGTACCAACACATGTACCAACACAATGTACCAACACAATGTACCAGCACATGTACCTACACATGTATCAACGCATGTACCTACACATGTACCAACACAATATACCAACACAACGTACCAACACATGTACCTACACAAGGTATCAACACATGTACCTACACATGTACCAACACAATGTACCAACACATGTACCAACACATGTACCAACACATGTACCTACACATGTACCAACACATGCACCAACACATGTACCAACACATGTACCAACACATGTACCTACACAAGGCACCAACACATGTACCAACACATGTACCAGCACATGTATCAACACAATGTACCAACACATGTACCAGCACATGTATCAACACATGTACCTACACAAGGTACCAACACAATGTATCAACACATGTACCTACACAAGGTACCAACACAATGTATCAACACATGTACCAACACATGTACCAACACAAGGTACCAACACATGTACCAACACATGTACCAACACATGTACCAACACTTGTACTTACACACGTACCAGCACAACTTACCATCAAATGAAACCAACGCAGAGTTCTAGTGAGAAGTACAAACCAAACCCTCCAGCAACACTAGAGACTAAACTAACATTCTCTTCAATAAACTAGTGACAAATCTGTATTACCCACCTGGAATGATGTTTAGGAGTTTGTACTTGTAGGTTAGCTTCAGCAAGGCTAGTGTCACCATCCTGGATGCCACCGTTTAGACTGTGGTCTTATGCAATAAACAGAAGCAATGGGACCTCTGCAGCTACAGAGATGAATCAAATGGAATAGTTAACATTCAACCAGCCAACAGCAATCACAATGAAACAGTGGAAGTAGTAATGTGAGCTGAAAGACCCACTCACCAGTCTCTGAATTCTTTGTAAAGTAAAATATTGTAGTAGATTTGCACCCTCTACAACGATCACAACAGCAAACTCTCCGTGTGCAACCCTTCTGCAAACTCCACTTCTCCACACACCCCCTGGGGTCCACCCCGAATGCAGACGTTAGCAACTCCACAGGATCCACAACCCAGACAAACTACAGAGATGTTAGAGTGAATATACTTTATTACGGTAATAAAATTAAAATATGCATTTGGAGAAAATTAAAATTTTGAAGCAAAAGCAATGTCCATATTAATGAAACAGAGAAAATATGCACGCATCTGGAATGTGGTTTTGAGATTAAATTATCAGAACTTTTCAATTTATCCGTCCAAAGAACTATATTTAGCAATAAATGTTTATTTCAAAGGGAGTTGTTGTCCCTTTGAGTAGCTAGTAAAAGTAAAACGGAAATCTAAATTGTTAATAGCACCATATTATCCATTCACCCAAACCAGAGTGGAGTTGAACCAACGTTCATTTAGTGTCCACAAAACTCATGCTAGCGCAGCACCAAGCATCGATTTATAAAATTGTCCAACCAGTGTTTTTCAATTTTCAAATACTCCCGAGTTACTAAATCTTTAATATTTGGGACCACAGGCTGCTAGAAACAAAAAATGGAAAAGGGTTGAACAGGACAAGTTTAGCCAATAATTGCACAGCTTACATAGCCGGGGACTTTATTGTAAAGCAGAGATATCCCAGTGCGCCGTGGGTCCTTGCAGTGATAGGTGATGTTATACTGCTGCCCCACTATCTTACTGACCTATCGATGTACTATTTATCATTCATCATCTACATCTGAAGGTATGAAAATAGATTTAATAGTAGCCTTTTCAAATGAATATGTAATTCTTTATATATTATTAGGGAGAAGCTAGCTACTTGGTTACAAGTCACTGATTTCACTCTAATATAACAAAACTATCGGCCGTCAGAAGTAAAACGAAGTAATTTTGGTGCATTCGAAACTCATTTACCCAGCAAACATCAGCGTAAAACAAAAAGGTTTACTGCTGATGTGACTGCAAGACTGAATAGACAAAAAGGTAGCAGCGCAGGCTACATATATGAACCGAGTAAGCCAGCCTTTTTAGTCTGAGCAAGAGAGACTACTACATACTACATCTTCTTCTGCACAAGCAACTCTTGTCCGCGATAGATCTGAAATCGAGTTAACTTCAAGTTTAACTAGATCAATTACCAAGACTAATTCGATCAATGTTCGCTGCAAATAACTCGAACGCTGTAGTAGATCTAGCCAGTAGAGCATATCTATAGCTGTAGTAGATATAGCCTGTAGACCATATCTATAGTTGTAGTAGATATAGCCTGTAGACCACATCTCTAGCTGTAGTAGATATAGCCAGTAGAGCATATCTATAGCTGCAGTAGATATAACCTGTAGACCATATCTATAGCTGTAGTAGATATAGCCTGTAGACCATATCTATAGCTGCAGTAGATATAGCCTGTAGACCATATCTATAGCTGTAGTAGATATAGCCTGTAGACCATATCTATAGCTGTAGTAGATATAGCCTGTAGACCATATCTATAGCTGTAGTAGATATAGCCTGTAGACCATATCTATAGCTGTAGTAGATATAGCCTGTAGACCATATCTATAGCTGTAGTAGATATAGCCTGTAGACCATATCTATAGCTGCAGTAGATATAGCCTGTAGACCATATCTATAGCTGTAGTAGATATAGCCTATAGACCATATCTATAGCTGTAGTAGATATAGCCTGTAGACCATATCTATAGCTGTAGTAGATATAGCCTGTAGACCATATCTATAGCAGTAGTAGATATAGCCTGTAGACCATATCTATAGCTGTAGCAGATATAGCCTGTAGACCATATCTATAGCTGTAGTAGATATAGCCTGTAGACCATATCTATAGCTGCAGTAGATATAGCCTGTAGACCATATCTATAGCTGTAGTAGATATAGCCTGTAGACCATATCTATAGCTGTAGTAGATATAGCCTGTAGACCATATCTATAGCTGTAGTAGATATAGCCTGTAGACCATATCTATAGCTGTAGTAGATATAGCCTGTAGACCATATCTATAGCTGTAGTAGATATAGCTTGTAGACCATATCTATAGCTGTAGTAGATATAGCCTGTAGACCATATCTATAGCTGTAGTAGATATAGCCTGTAGACCATATCTATAGCTGAAGTAGATATAGCCTGTAGATCAGAAAATAAGCTCCAAATTACAGCGGTTGACAGCTGACTGCATACTGCCAGTCTACCTGACTTTTTCCTGACTTTGGCAGAGTGCCTAAAGTCTAAATCATTCCCATTTCACACAGTTTTCCACAAACAGAGACAAATATTACGATATGAGAGAATACACGAGCTGTTGACAGTAACAACCTAATGGTGCAGCAGATTTAAACCAACTACAGAAGAATAACCCATACTATTTACCGCTCAATACAGAGAATAAATCAGTTGAGGTAAATAATTAATAAAACATGAGAGAGACAATTCATCCAAACTTGTACGTACAAACATATTATATATACATGTACACTGCACAAACATATATATATACTTGTACACTACACATACATATATATATATGTATATACCATTGTATACTGTATATACTTGTACACTACACAAACATATATATAGATGTATATACCATTGTATACTGTATATACTTGTACACTACACAAACATATATATAGATGTATATACCATTGTATACTGTATATACTTGTACACTACACATACATATATATAGATGTATATACCATTGTATACTGTATATACTTATACACTGCACATACATATATATAGATGTATATACCATTGTATACTGTATATACTTGTACACTACACATACATATATATAGATGTATATACCATTGTATACTGTATATACTTGTACACTACACATACATATATATAGATATATATACCATTGTATACTGTATATACTTGTACACTACACATACATATATATAGATGTATATACCATTGTATACTATATATACTTGTATACTGCACATACATATATATAGATGTATATACCATTGTATACTGTATATACTTGTACACTACACATACATATATATAGATGTATATACCATTGTATACTGTATATACTTGTACACTACACATACATATATAGATGTATATACCATTGTATACTGTATATACTTGTACACTACACATACATATATATAGATGTATATACCATTGTATACTGTATATACTTGTACACTACACATACATATATATAGATGTATACACCATTGTATATTGTGAAATGAAAGCAGGTCTCAGGTGATGACTGTAATGTGTGGCAGACGACAATCTGTACCATCTCCTCACTTTGTGTGGAAGAGACAGAACTCACACCAAATTAAATACATGAGCCAAACAAAGAGAACAAGGAATAGAGACGATATAAATGTGTTGTCATGGAAATGTTTGTGTGGCAGCGATGGCATACATCACACCAAAATTAAACTCAAGTTGTCTCTTGTCGAAAAGGGATGAAAGTTCCACTCAAACATTGCTTAAGCAGATAGCTCAGTCAATGGATAAATTTCCACAGTGTATGCAGGAGACTATGTTCACACAGCAAAGAAAACCATGATGTGTGAATTGGAGTTGTCTTCCTTCACATGGGTAGGTAACTCCAATTCAAACACGAGTTAGCCTCTCCACACACAATGATTTTGTCATGGAAACGGAGAAATGGCTGTTTATTTTATTGTTAATTCTATTTACTTCCATTTGCTGCAATCGTCTAGAATCAAACTTGTTTGATTTTTGCCAGCCAATGTCACAATTTGTTTTTATTATTACCTGACGGTGATTGGTCAATGGAAATGGCTCGTATCTAGTTTTTCCTACTTTGATTTTCTCAACTGTGACAACCCATGCCATCACTATAAAGTGTTGATGAGCACTTTCATGTGTATGATCGTTGTATGTAGAGTGCGCAACGGACTACGATAGGAGAACTTGCCTCAAAGCGCTAAATTCGCGGCCATAAAATGATTAGCGGTTACAATATTCTCTGCTGAGTACAATATATTCTGGTGAACTATAGATAATATATTTATTAAACTCTGTAGTACTTCAAATCTAATCTTATTCTGTAAACTTATGAAATCACAAGAGTAATTAGCTCAACCAACACTCTTTAGCCTGAGATACTCAGATATTACATACCTTACAGACATAATCTGCTGCTCCTGCCTTTCCCTATCACACGTCGGTACCTGAGCTAAGGCTACCGGCTGGGACAGAATAGAGAACCTGGTGCACTCTACATCATAGGAGGGCTTGTGTGCCAGTTGGTGCCTGACTTGCTCTCTTAGAGTCAAGCAATTAGTCATTGCAGCAATGAAGCAGCTAAACCCTCTACTGCTTGACCTTGACATCGCCAAGTTTGCAAGGTCAGCTTGCAGCAAACTCATATCGATTACCAACTTGGGTTTTGGTTGAGTAAGGCTGACGATTCTGAGAGAAGTTAGTCTTAAAAAACAAACAAATAAGATGAAAGCAAGTACAAAAGCAGGTATTGGACGCAACCAAAATATACAAACTTGCAAACAGTTTTACTTGCGAGAGAATATAGATGAACATATTCTAACAATTAAATGTACAAGCCAAGCTATTCTCTTTCAAGGCGCAGTTTTAATGGCTACATGAGCGTGCATTTGGTATCAAACTTTCCAATGAAGATGCTATTTAAAACCAAAGTTGTCATTAAATTGTGATAAGAAAAGTGTCTCTCAAAATTGAAATCACAAAAATTTTTAAAACAGCTATCAAAAAAAATATTTCACTTGTTTTGAACTCAGCAATTCCAAAACTGCCGAAAAAAACAATCGCCATATAAAACAAAAACTTTTACAAAAGAATGTTAGCAACTTGGAAAAAAGCAAGCTATATTACCAAATTGTATATTACCAACTGATTGAGGAGTTGTCTACTCAATGCCTTGGTTAGACTAACTCGATGAGAAATGATCAGTTAATAAGCTATACAAACAACATGTGGCAGTCCACAATGGTGATGAAAGGATTTTGTATACCTTTGAAGGATGCTGGGAGATGTACATGTGAACTGGTTGGATAGGGTAGTGAAGTCAATGGGCATTGCTTCAGTGCATACTAGATGTCTTGTTGTAGTAGACTGTTCTTTTACTTCCTTCTCCGTGGCCTTAGTACAAGACATTAAGGAAGAGCCCCGCTTACTGCTCATGGTAGCACTATGGCTAGAAATGGTATAGAAAAAAGCACAATTCAAACTAGAGAGATAAAATGGTCATTAATTTATGTAATGGTGGACGAATGACCTTTGCTGAGGTCCATTTGTAAGTAAATACTAAAGTGTTTGAAGTTTTCTGTCCATGAAAAGTAAATATATTTATATAGTTGTTAGCGGCAACCAACAGTTTTCAGCTAAAGAGTGAAAATCCCTGAATGGAGAGAATTGCCACAAAGAAGCCAACTACAAACTGATACAGGTTAGTTTACGTTCAACCAGCCAGACTAAATTGATGTTCTCTTTAATAAACTAGTGACAAATCTGTTAATACCCACCTGAAACCTTATTTCAGAAGTTTTACTCGCAGGTTAGCTTCAGCAAGGCTTGTGTCACCATCCTGAATGCCACCGTTTAGACTGTGGTCTTCTGCAGTAAGCAGAAGTAATGGGACCTCTACAGCTACAGAGATAAATCAAATGGAATAGTTAACATTCAACTAGCCAACAGCAATGCACAATGAAATAGTGGAAGCAGTAATGTGAGCTAAAAGATCCACTCACCAGCCTCAGTACTAACAGTACAGGTGTCATTATTTACATCGGGTGTCCACAAGCCCTTCTCAGGAGGACCAGGTTGTGGAGCTACAGCTATGCCTGCAGAAGTTGCAGGGATTGCTGCTTCTGCTACTCTAGCTTGTAGGGTAGGCTTACGAGACCTGCAGCTCACCATTTTCTGACAGCGCTCATCCAAACTCTAAGAAAGTTTTACAACAGCAAACTTTTAATGAGAGCTAACAAGATCTAACAGCCAGCGATAACACAACATACAAAGTTATAGAGACAGCTGACAAGATCTAACAGCTATTGATAACACAACATACAAAGTTATAGAGATAGCTAACAAGATCTAACAGCCAGCAATAACACAACATACAAAGTTATAGAGACAGCTAACAAGATCTAACAGCCAGCGATAACACAACATACAGATTTATAGAGACAGCTAACAAGATCTAACAGCCAGCGATAACACAACATACAAAGTTATAGAGATAGCTAACAAGGTCTAACAGGCAGTGATGGCACAACATACAAAGTTACAAACCTTTAGCCTCTCTTTTTCTGCCTTTCCCCTGCAACTACAACAGCAAATTCAGGAGAACTGTTTACTTGTACGTCTTCTTCTGCACAAGCAGTTCTTGTCCGGGATAGATCTGAAATCGAGTTAACTTCAAGATTAACTAGATCAATCAGCAAGACTACTTCAATAAATGTTGGCAGTAAATAATTCTTAGAGATAACAATCGCACAAAATTTAAGCAAAAAAATAGTTGTGGGGTCAGAGTTAGCCGTTACATTTATATATGCACCAGCAGTAGTACCGCACATACTCATATTCAAATGTGTTTTTCCGCCTTATCCTAGCTGAGCCCCTCCCAGCTGGCCCTTCACCAGCCCCTCCCCGCTCTACTTCTCAGACTTTACCTCGCTCTACCCCCACTCTGTTCCACCTGTACCCACTCTACCCTCTCCCTCTCTACCACTCAATTTAGAAGACGACAAAGAATGACAGTCTGCTGTCACATTGCAGCCACCACTGAGGCTACTAAAGGCTGGAATACACTGCACTGAAGTTTTGGTGCAGATTTACCTACTAAAGGACTTGCCACATGAGAGAGAACTAGTTTATACTAATTAGTGCGTGCCGAATAGCGATTAGCAAACAAAGCCACACCCAAGGCAATCAACCACTTGAGAGTTATCCTTCCACAACCAAATTAAACAAACAATAAGCAATCAACAATAACTAATATATAATCTTTCATCAACTGTTGTGTTGTAGAAAACAACAAATTGGTTTCGCTACTACCTGTGAATGACCAATAAGCTTGAAGTGCGAATGTGAAATCGTTGCGTATCCTAAGCGATGAACAATTGTTGGTATTTGCGAGGACAAATCACGGCAAGCGGACAAATGCGATCTTGCTGACACAATCGCTACGGTGTGGTAAGGTCATATACAATATATAGTTAGATGTACCACTGACTACACAGACTGATATAGTGTGCAGATGTAATAGCGCATATCGGCACGCTACTGAACTATCTAATCATATGCTATGGCAACCGTTTCACCTTCAGCAATAAATAATTAACTTTTTTCTCATCAAAATACTCGAATAAATACTTAATGAGATGCCAAGTCATTTCTTTTCACAATAAAAACCATTTTTCTTAACTCTTGTTTTAGATTTATTTGACAATAGACCACCAATACACACTGTAACCAGCATAATTCCATACAGAAGGGCTGAGAACATCACATCAAACTATGGATAGTATTGAATGGACCAAATAGCCTTAGAGATTATATAGATAGATGTAATACTAAGTGAAAGGTTTTGTTCCACCATTTTTTTATACGAGTATTTTCGTTGCTAGGTTATAAATAATAATGAAAGATAATGCAAGTGACAATACAATAATATTATGAATATTAAGGATTCTTCCAGACATTTCTTTTACTTGTCTCACTTTGTGAAGAATTTCATGGATATTGACAACTTAAAGTAGCATTATTTAATTATAACTTTATTATTTTGTTGCTAATCATAATAAATAATAGTATTAAATAATTAAATTTGATTCGTTTAAATTTTAAAACTATCATCAGTTGGTGTAACGTCTGATCAATTAATGGCAATAATATTTCAAAGTATCGACAAAAAATTACTAATTCACCAAAATAATGTTTAGATGACCCTCACTTGGTAATATTCTTGTTCGTATTGCTGATTGACAGCCTTGCATGCGCTACATTCCATTACTTGTTGCCCGTGCTACCATCGCTATTATACTGGGATTGTATGAGACAATAAATGTATAGGCTAGACAGCACCGAGTTATACGTCTGAGCTGAGAGCTCATCATTAGTTGTGGAGTTGGTTTACTCCTCCATAGCATGTTGCTGGAGCCCTTTTATAGAATATGCAGTGGACATGTCATTAATGTGCAGGGAATGTACTATGGCTGTACAGTAGACGTATGATACACATACAGTGTACATATGATATACATACAGTGGATATCTAGTATATATACAGTGTACATACAGTGTACATATGATATACATACAGTTGATATCTAGTATATATACAGTGTACATACAGTGTACATAGGATATACATACAGAGGATATCTAGTATATATACAGTGTACATACAGTATACATAGGATATACATACAGTGTACATATGATATACATACAGTGTACATAGGATATACATACAGTGGATATCTAGTATATATACAGTGTACATACAGTGGATATCTAGTATATATACAGTGTACATACAGTGTACATAGGATATACATACAGTGGATATCTAGTATATATACAGTGTACATAGGATATACATACAGTGGATATCTAGTATATATACAGTGTACATAGAGTGTACATAGGATATACATACAGTGGATATCTAGTATATATACAGTGTACATACAGTGTACATAGGATATACATACAGTGGATATCTAGTATATATACAGTATACATACAGTGTATATAGGATATACATACAGTGGATATCTAGTATATATACAGTGTACATACAGTGTACATATGATATACATACAGTGGATATCTAGTATATATATAGTGTACATACAGTGTACATAGGATATACATACAGTGGATATCTAGTATATATACAGTGTACATACAGTGTACACAGGATATACATACAGTGGATATATAGTATATATACAGTGTACATACAGTGTACATAGGATATACATACAGTGGATATCCAGTATATATACAGTGTACATAGGATATACATACAGTGGACATCTAGTATATATACAGTGTACATACAGTGTACATAAGATATACATACAGTGGATATCTAGTATATATACAGTGTACATACAGTGTACACAGGATATACATACAGTGGATATCTAGTATATATACAGTGTACATACAGTGTACATAGGATATACATACAGTGGATATCTAGTGTATATACAGTGTACATACAGTGTACATAGGATATACATACAGTGGATATCTAGTATATATACAGTGTACATACAGTGTACATAGGATATACATACAGTGGATATCTAGTATATATACAGTGTACATACAATGTACATAGGATATACATACAGTGGATATCTAGTATATATATACAGTGTACATACAGTGTACATAGGATATACATACCGTGGATATCTAGTATATATACAGTGTACGTAGGATATACATACAGTGGATATCTAGTATATATACAGTGTACATACAGTGTACATAGGATATACATACAGTGGATATCTAGTATATATACAGTGTACATACAGTGTACACAGGATATACATACAGTGGATATCTAGTATATATACAGTGTACATACAGTGTACATAGGATATACATACAGCGGATATCTAGTATATATACAGTTTACATACAGTGTACATAGGATATACATACAGTGGATATCTAGTATATATACAGTGTACATACAGTGTACATAGGAGATACATACAGTGGATATCTAGTATATATACAGTGTACATACAGTGTACATAGGATATACATACAGCGGATATCTAGTATATATACAGTTTACATACAGTGTACATAGGATATACATACAGTGGATATCTAGTATGTATACAACGTATATACAGGGCTCATACAAAGTTTGTACAGGAGAAATACAGATGGAGTACAATCGTCATCAAGTGGACATTAGATGACCTTCAACGCACCTTTAAAACTAGCATTCTTAATAGTTCATTGCATTTCTCAGATCTACAGCTGATGGGTGGAATGTTGACGTCCATCTTAATATCATTGTACCCCTGGGAACCAAGATCAAGGTCATGCACATTCTTTTGTATGATTAGCCTTGAAGCTGAGGTAACACTGTTTCTACTGTTTGATTAGATGTTCTGTTGGGACTTTTGTGTAGCTTTGTTGGCACTGGTCCAAGTCATCTAGGTAATGCGCACTGTTCTCTACACAGTAATAAAAGTTAGTTGATAATAATTGCTCCGTTTTAGCCCTGAATAACTGTTAGCTGTAGTTAAGTGTCCATGTAGTTGGTATCAGCTGCAGTTAAGCATTAGCTCCTGTATGTAGTACCAACCACAGCCAGTTGTTAGGCTGTTGCATAGCAGTTTGATTTGCATGTTGTTTAATAACGTTATTAAACAACATGCAAATCAAACTGCTATGCAACAACCTAACAACTGTCTGTGCACCAGCAGCAACAACAATATATTCAATAACAACAACAATAATAACAATTATTGTTATTATAAATAATGATACATACATGGTACTACATTATTACTATTAATTATTATTTATATTTTTTCATTATTATTAAATTATTATCATTATTCACTCTCACTCACTGAAGTGATTATTATTATTATTATTGATATTGAGTGATTACTACTGCTACTACTACTGTAGAGGACGCCATAACGAACAATCGTTACGTACATTTGTAAGCCTTATTCTACTCACGACTTATTTACTAGTTCTATGCTTGCACTTTAGCACAACGTAGTTCTATGCAATTATTATTATTTTTCCTAAGCATGTAAATCAATATGTAACCCATGTGCAATCACTCGAGCGAACATTCATGTACCACCTACCTATTTTTATTGGCACACTCTGACCAATTGCTTGTGTGAGGTGTGGCCTCTATTGTATGCTACTTTTTATTACATAACCATGTACATAAATATGGCTGTCATCGATAATAAAGTCAGAGCAACTGTGAGCCTCAGATGTTTGTTTATTACTACTCAGACTATAATCTAGTAGCACAAACAGGAGTACAGAATACAGACTACAGCTTGCACTACCGACTATCAGTGTAGTAAGGAACTTGGTAGAAAGCAACCGATCAACTCGATCCTTGCTGCGTATTCCCGCTTGTCGGTGTACGGTGCCAAGCATTCCCCTCCACCCGATAGTTCGGCACAGACAAGTCGACCCTTGTTGCACTGACTGATAACAAAAAGGGCCGAACAGCCACTTCCAATTATATTTGTGATTGTGGGGAGTTGTGCAGGTGTGCGCAATACTGCAACAACCAAAATCCTGTATAGTGGTGGCAGCAGTGGGATAGGAACAGTTCCCAGAGAAGATAACTCCCACACCAGTACACAAAAAGACAGGAAAGTGACGAAAGAATGGCTACTAGAAGGAGAGCAGTCAGTACCGACAGAGAGGGAGCACCTATGCACATTATGGGCACCCTGACCGACATTCTGGACAGAATGACGGTTACTAACAGTAGAGACAAGTTCCAGGCTCCCAAGTTCAATGGAGAGGGCGACGTGAATTATTTTTTACAGCGCTTCCAGGAGGTAGCAAGAGCCAACAGATGGGCGGACAATGAAGCAACAATACACCTCCGACAGTCACTACTAGGCAAGGCCGAACAGTGTGGACGCGGCCTGACACAGGAGACAATCATGCAAGCTTTACAAGCCAGTTTCGGGCTCACCCGAACCGAGGCCCAGAATAAATTAATGCACTACAGGAAGCCTCAGAAAGATACCCTAAGAGAACACGCCCTTACAGTCGAACAGCTGATAGAGGCGGCATACCAGGACCTCCCACAAAGGAACCGAACAGAGCTGACGCTACAAACGTTCCAAAGCACGTTGGGACACACATATTTGCAAAGACACCTACTGGCCATTCGGCCTGCTACAGTAGAGGAAGCCATACAAGCCGGCAGCGAATTTTTACAGATTCAACACCAGCCACTGGCACACGCAAATATCAGGATGGTACACGAGGACCTACCAGAGGAGACACAGCCGGCCACCTGCAAAGAGGTAGAAGACCCCCTAGGGAAGTTAATGGCTAACATAGCCGACCTAAGCCGGGAGATAGCCGATTTAAAGGGCAAGACCAAAGAACCCCCACTCAAGCGATGCTGGGGATGCCAACGGGTAGGACACCTGAGAAAGGAATGTAGGACGGCCCCCTGGACCAACGCCCAGGGAAACGGGTACAGCCCGCAACAGTAGGGCCACCTACTCGTTGCAACAGGGCACCGGAACATAACCAAAAGCTCCAGTACCACCGACCCCAGGCTCGAAGGGACACCATACAGTCCAGATACCTACCTACGCCGACCACCCATGTTCCGCTTAAGAACAGGTACACGCCTCTAGCAAACGAAGGAAGAGACCCAGATGAAGACGACGAGGAACCTACAGGACCTCCAGCCAAGGTTAGGCGGAAACAACATAAAGCCAGTCAGACACCGCCACCGCCGGAAGACCCAGAGGTCGACCACCGGCCCATAACCATCCGCCTCAATCAAATTGAGCGCCCCTATAAATCAAGCTACTACTTGCCAGGGCGGATAGAAAGTAAAGCCGTGTCATACTTGATCGACACGGGCTGCAATACGAACCTGTTGTCAAAGAAAGTATTCGACCAACTACCAAACGGAACAAAGGAGCGCCTACAGGACTATGACTCACATGGGCTGATGGCGGATGGAACCCACCTACCATTCTATGGACTGATCACCCTGGCAGGCCGCATCCGCCAGGTCAAGTACCGGGAGACCTTCGTCGTTAGCCAAGTAAATGAGGACATCATATTAGGCATGCCCTTCCTAACGAATCACCAGTGTCAAATGGGGTTCGAAAGACCCGTCCTAAGGATCCAGGAGCAAGAACTAACTTGCACGGACAGACACGGGAGAAACCTGATCTCCAAGGTACAAGTACGCCAGAATACAAGCATACTCCCTCAAGCCGAAGCCACCGTCTCCTGTCACCTCACCGACAGAGACCCCTGCGAACAAGGGATGATCGAGAGCCTCGAGGGCGGACTCATGCTCGCTGCTAGTGTGAACACACCGGACAGCCGGGGGAGAGTATTGGTACGCTGTATCAACCCCACACAAGACGCCCTACACATATCTGCCGGAGAAGTGATAGGCACCTACACCGGCATCAGAAAAGAGGAAGTGCAACCATTTCCCACCGGGGGACCCCAGGTCGGACCCATACATGGCGACCTCCCTGACCACCTACAGACCCTGTTCCAACAAGCACGACAAGGGTGTAAGAGTACCAGCGAAGAGAGACAGCTACGAGCCCTCCTTCTAACCTATCAGAACGTGTTCAGCCGAGATGATAGCAACATTGGGCGAACGCCCCTCGTCGAGCACTCTATCCCAACGGAGCCGGGAACCCGACCCATCCGTTGCCCCCCACATAGGCTGGGACCAGAAAAAGAAGCGGAGGCAGAGCGTCAAGTGAAAGAACTTCTGGCCAAAGACTTGATCGAACCGGCAGACGGAGCATGGAGCTCGCCCGTCGTGCTTGTCCGGAAGAAAGATGAATCATGGAGATTCTGTGTAGATTATAGGAAATTAAATGATGTCACCCGGCAAGATGCCTACCCTATCCCCAGGATAGACAACTCTCTAGATGCGCTCGCTGGGAGCAAATATTTCTCCACCCTCGACCTAACTAGCGGCTACTGGCAAGTCCCACTAGATCAAGACGCCCAGAACAAGTCGGCCTTCATCACACGGAGTGGCCTCTGGAGGTGGAAGGTGCTACCCTTCGGCCTCACCTCAGCTCCAGCCACGTTCCAACGGTTGATGGAGAGGGTCCTGAAGGGACTACATTGGAAGACACTACTCTTGTACCTCGACGACGTGATTATAATCGCACCAGACTTCACTACACACATAGAGCGGCTAGGAGAGGTACTCTCCCGACTCCAGCAGGCGGACCTCAAGGTAAAGCCCTCAAAGTGTGAGATTCTGAGTCAACGAGTCAGGTACCTGGGCCACATAGTCAGCGCCGAAGGAGTGGCCACTGATCCCGACAAGGTTGCGGCAGTGGAGAGATGGCAGGAGCCCAAGGACGTCCGGGCCTTACAAGCATTTTTGGGGACTGCCGGATACTACCGGCAATATCTGCCAGACTACGCCACGACAGCGAAACCACTGACAGTACTCACCGGAGGAGGCATCCCTTGGCAATGGGGGGAAGCGGAGCAACAGGCATTCAACCAGCTTAAGGCTGGACTCAGCCAAGCTCCAGTGTTGGGATATCCAGACCCCACACTACAGTACATCCTCGACACAGACGCTAGCGCCGTGGGCCTAGGAGCGGTACTCTCGCAAGTACAAGACGAGAAGGAAAGGGTGATTGCTTATTATAGCAAGACGTTGTCGCCAGCGGAGCGCAACTACTGTGTGACCCGCAGAGAACTCCTGGCGGTGGTAAAGGCCGTCAAGCACTTCCGTCCCTATCTGTACGGACAGGAGTTCAAACTAAGGACAGACCATGCCTCCCTCCGCTGGCTGTGCAGGCGCAAAGAACCATCAAACCAAATAGCCAGGTGGCTAGAGACCTTGGCAGAATTCAAATACCAACTGGAGCACCGAGCTGGATCCCGCCACGGGAACGCTGATGGGCTCAGCAGGAAGGACCAGTGCCTCGACTGCAAGCAGTGCAACTCAATAGAACAGCGAGATGGTGGTCCCACCCACACAGAGCTGCGACAAGACCTCCCGAAGGAACAAGTCAACCTTATGGTCACCAACCCCACTACCAATGAAAAGGAGTTGGCCCAAGCCCAGAGAGACGGGAACCACCCCGTGGCCCGGTTGTTTACCGAAATACAGAACCCAGGAACCTTGACTAGGAGAGAGCTCGAGGAAGGCAGTTCAGAGCTTAGGATCCTGTACGACAGGAAGGAAGCTCTGAGTATCCGAGCCGACAAGGTACTGGTCATGAGATTCGACCAACAAGGCAGAACCAAATTCTGTGCGGTCTGTCCCCCATCCTGGAGACAGAAAACAGTGTGGGAAACCCACCAAATGGCACACGCCGGAATACACCGGACCCGAGCACGATTGATGCTGGACTGGTACTGGCCCGGCATGTCCGCTCTGACCCGCAGACTGGTAAACAGCTGCGAGATTTGTCAGGTCGCTAAAAAGAGTAGGAGACCCACTCCACCAGAAGGCCAGAGGCTCTACGCTGGAAGACCATTCCAGAAACTGGCGGTGGACCTGGTGGGCCCCCTCCCACTCACGAAGCGAAAAAACCGATGGATATTGGTGATGACAGACCACTTCACCAGATGGCAGGATGCAATCGCCATACCCGATGCCACGGCCCCTACTGTGGCCAACACACTGGACGAGCGCGTCTTCAGCTACTGGGGCTTGCCGGAACAGATACACACAGATCAGGGCGCACAGTTCGAGTCCACCATCTTAGAAGAGCTGTGCACACTCTGGGGAGTTCACAAGACTAGGACTACACCCTACCACCCCCAAGGAAATGCCATGGTCGAACGACAAAATCGAACACTAGGAGACGCCCTTAGAACACTCATCCTAACAAAGGGCCAGGACGAGTGGGACCAGCTACTACCACAGATCATGCGAGCGTGTAGAGGTACCCCCAACTCTACGACAAAAGAGACGCCGAATATGATGATGCTCGGCCGGGAGGTTCGGCTGCCCGACCAGTTGACCGGTACGCCCCCCACCCTGGATAACTACGGACTGACGGAACACACCATACAAGTCCAAGAGAACCTGCGACTGGCTCATGAATACGTACGGCAGCAACAGCACCGGATCCGGCAGGAGGAGACGGGAGAGCCACCCCGATTTGAGGAAGGAGACTTGGTGGTGATGGAGAACCGCCGGAGAACAAAGGGTAGCAATCCCAAGCTACAACCCAGTTACGTGGGCCCGTACACGGTCACACATGCCTACCTCAACCATACCTATCGGCTGGAAAAGGACGGGCAAGGTTTTGTACAGAACGGCCGACGGCTAAAGCCATACAGAACGTGTGAGGGGACCATTGGCCGAGCACCCACCAGTAGGGAGCAGGCGGTGCGCCCAAACATGCGTGGTGCGTACAGGAGAAGGCCACCACCCCAGAGAGAGGGGAGACAACACCCAGGGGAACTACCAAACCCTAGGCCGGAACCCCCGGCAGCGACGGACGTCTACAACCCACCAAACACAGTACAGCCGGAAGCCATGTTACCAACAGCAGAACCAGAAACCCCGGAACCAGTAGAGGTAGAGGAAGAGAGAGTGGTAGAGAGGGCAGAGGTTACAAGGCCAACCACACCCAGGGAACACGAGGTAGCTTCAGAACCAATAGCTGAACAAACCAATCAACTGGATGAAGAAAGTTGGCCGGCACTACCTAACCAAACTAGCCCCATTCCAGAAAGACCACAGAGAAATAAGAGGCAGCCAGTAAAATTTACTGACTACCACTGTTACCAAGCAAGGGGCAGAGATACCAACCCAGAACCACTACCAACAGAAAGAGCAGAAAAAACTACCCCTAAACCTTGGACGAATATTCAAGAAACTCAAAATCGGCTAGGAATGAAAACATCGACAAAACAATCACTGATTGTCGGTGGGGGTACCAAAACAGGGGTGCCAACAACAAGAAAAGAAGAAGAGAGCAAAGAATGGACAACTCCCCAACAGAAAAACGTAGAGTTACGTCCGCAACATAGAGATAACCGTAGCGACGCCCCTCAAGTACTACGTCACATCACGTGGAGTAAGAAAACAAAAGAAAGGGAGGAGAGATTGTCCAATGACAGAGCAGTTAACAACCAACACTGCGGGAAAAAACAATCACTCTCTCCAGCGACAGCAACACCTACAGACAGCAGCTTACAGAATATTCTCACTGCTATTAATTTATTTAAACAGAGAATGGCTGAGCAAAACGACGGCTACTTATCAATTGAGGAAGATGCCAACGCTGCAGCTAGAATATTAGAAAGAGATGAGAGACGTAGCAGGAACAGAATACCACAAAAAGAAATGTTCGACACTGTTTCACCGACAAGGGTAAGACGAGTGGTACTAGCCGAACCAGGAGCTGCTAGATGCAGAGAGAGACAGCAACAGCTAACCATTCCTCCACCTCCGACAGCTAAACCCACTGAGGTATGGGTCACCGACACTACCAAACAGTCAATCAAGCAGGCGGCCAAACAGATAATAAATACAGAAGAATGGGAGTGTACCGTCTGCCGCCTACGCTTGCCAAGAAAACGAATAGTTTACCACACGAGACAACACTTTGTCTTCTACTTTTGCCAATGTGGGAAAAAGAGCAGTTCGCGAGATTCGATGTTAAAACACATCCGACAACAGGACGGAGATCTCGCCCATGGAGGTGACTCCCGACCACTCTTCGAGGTGGATGCAGCATCTTACGATGACTTCTGTCGATATGTGAGATGGAGAAAGCCCGACGCCTTCGGTACACCAATCCCCATAAAGGATAATGCACCCGCTAGCAACGGAATCAAGCGGAGACTGGGACCCAGAGTAGAGGAACCACCAGCTAAGGTATTAAAATTAGAAATACCGACCATGACACTAAAAACCAAACCGACAAGGGAAATCACACCCCGCCCAAAGACGGACGAGCCGAAAGTAGTGGAGAAGCAACGGTCTCCTAAGAGAGAAACAGACAAGAAAGAGGAGAAGCGTAAACGCCTGGAGAGGTATCAAGAGGAATTATACCGACACACAAAGGAAGCATATAGATGCCTACAGCGTGTGGAAGAGATAAAGGAGAAGATTAAAAGAGTGAACGACTCCCCCTAGCCATCGAATAAGACGTAACTATGTTCTAGTGTCGACCCCAGTTAAGTTATTGGCCTAATGTTGCCAATGGGGGGAAGCGTGTAGAGGACGCCATAACGAACAATCGTTACGTACATTTGTAAGCCTTATTCTACTCACGACTTATTTACTAGTTCTATGCTTGCACTTTAGCACAACGTAGTTCTATGCAATTATTATTATTTTTCCTAAGCATGTAAATCAATATGTAACCCATGTGCAATCACTCGAGCGAACATTCATTACCACCTACCTATTTTTATTGGCACACTCTGACCAATTGCTTGTGTGAGGTGTGGCCTCTATTGTATGCTACTTTTTATTACATAACCATGTACATAAATATGGCTGTCATCGATAATAAAGTCAGAGCAACTGTGAGCCTCAGATGTTTGTTTATTACTACTCAGACTATAATCTAGTAGCACAAACAGGAGTACAGAATACAGACTACAGCTTGCACTACCGACTATCAGTGTAGTAAGGAACTTGGTAGAAAGCAACCGATCAACTCGATCCTTGCTGCGTATTCCCGCTTGTCGGTGTACGGTGCCAAGCATTCCCCTCCACCCGATAGTTCGGCACAGACAAGTCGACCCTTGTTGCACTGACTGATAACAAAAAGGGCCGAACAGCCACTTCCAATTATATTTGTGATTGTGGGGAGTTGTGCAGGTGTGCGCAATACTGCAACAACCAAAATCCTGTATACTACTACTACTACTTACTTATTATTATTTTGTCTTTTGTTGCTGACACTCCCTAATTTTTTGAGCTCAAGGTTGGCAGGCCTTGATCTGATTGTTGTTGATAAAATTAAAGATAATTTGTGGTCGCTGGTATGATGTGTCTATTGTCCATAATAAGGAATTAGTGGGCTGAAAGCAATTATCTCAGATACACACCCTGGCTTACAAAGTCATTTTTACTACAAACCTCACTGCCTATAGCCCGAGTGACCAGCAGCCAGCAAAGTTGCGCAGTCAAAGGGTAACTTAATGTTTTCATTCGCTGACTGAACGAATTCACAAACCTGATAGCTGATCGGCCCCTGGACTTTCTAATTGGTTATTGAAGCCAGGCAAAATTTTTGAGGTCAAGGTCCTAATGGTTGCAGTTCTGACCAGAAAATAATTGTTTGTGACTAAAAGAATTATGCCTATCAGCAACGATTGATTATGAATTTGAATGAATGATCCCATAATGCTGATAATTATGATGACTGAAATAGATTATGGTGTAAACTTATTTATTAATAGTAATAAAATACAGATGAGAACTCTTGTTGTTTGTGAAATCAATTGAAATCTTTTATCATTATTATTATTATCATTAATTAATTATTATTTTATTGTTAACTAATTATTATTATTATTCCACTTTTTTGTAGTCAACTGTTGTTGTACTGTACAGGAATTTTTGGTGTAGTGGTAGCTGTCACCTGTACAGCGGCCCATGTTTAGTAAGTAAATTGCAGGCAGTGTAGCGTCTGACTCCAGCAGGCTCAAGGTCAACAGTCTAGACTGATCGAGCAAGATTTGCAGCGTTGCAAGCTCGTAAGCTATACACAGTGAGGAATTGTCACAACTACCTCACTTTCCACTGATTTCTGTTTCGGCAGAATAGCTTCGTAGGGTCGAACTAACAGGTGGAACAATCGTTCCAGTATCACACGTCCGTAGGTCGTATGCAGTGTAAGTCGATTGGACTGGGCATTTTCTATGGACTATTGTTCTTGCTGTTAGCCAACTTTTTCTATGGACTTTTGTTCTTGCTGTTAGCCAACTTGTCCAAGAGTAGCCGCTTGTCTATTTAATTATTATGTGCATGTAGTTGCTTGGTTATGCTTTTGCTCGTTATCAGATTCTTGGTATGTAGTCACTTGTTTGCTATGTGTTCCTTGCATGTGTACTGTGCTGTGTAGAGAGAATCATCAAGCTGTGTGAGAGTCAGGTTAACTCTGATTTTATTATTGAATTACACGAATATTTATACAGGCACGTAGAACAATAGAAAGGGTAAGGCAGCCAAATAACAAAAGATAGGCTACGCCTACTTGGCCTGATTGGCCCATAGAACAGAAAAGAGGCAGCCTTTTGTCACGGCTGACTTAATAATGCCACATGCGTATGTTTACATAAATGTTTGTGTAGATACTGCTAATAGAATGATTATGAATAAAATAGATGGTAAATATAAGGTGCCGAACTGTCACCTGGTTGACTGAGTTAGTGCATAGTTAGTGAATTTCCCAACAGTACAACGACGACATGAATCATGACCATCACGATCATCAGCATCCTTAAAAGTTTTTTTTTTAATCTTTTCTCAATTATTATTAATAAAAAAAATAATGATTAATAATTAACGGCTGTTATTATCATCCTTTATCATCATCATGGATGGTTTATTATTATTCTTTATTTATTGTAGTTGTTACAGTTTGTTTGTATATATTATTTTGTTTAGTTATTACTTACTGTTTGTTTATAGTAATTGTAATATAAGTTATTGTCAAGGCCAACACTGCTGGGGAATTGGAACGAATGTAGACAGGAATGAACGTCGACAGGAATGAATGCAGACACAGCTAGAATGAACATAGACACATCCTAGAATGAATGTCGACATACCTGGAACGAATGTCGACTATGCGACAAACCAGAGAATTTTGACTTTCATTCCTGGATGTGTCTACGTTCGTTCTTGGCAATATATAAAATATAATTTCGACTTTCGTTCCAGGAGTTGTCTACTTTGGGGAAAAACGATAATTTATTTTACTCCTGGAACGAACGTCGAAATGGAAGTTTCAATGTTGCCAGGAATGAATGTCGACACTTCCTAGAATGAACGTCCAATTTTTTTTTTCTCTAACATAGTTGACTATCCTTCCAGGTTTGTCAACGTTCATTCCAGGATGTGTCTACGTTCATTCCAGCTATGTCTGTATTCATTCCTGTCGACGTTCATTCCTGTCTACGTTCGTTATAAATTCCCACTGCTGCTGTAGTAGATACTTGCCACTGCTAAGTTAAAGTTGACTCGTTGTTGTGTTACAGTTACTTACAAGTAATTAATGACCCGCAAACCAAATTACCTAATAATAATGGTATTACATTATTCTTGTTGTCACTACCTAGTGTCCACCTGCAGCAAATTGTTGTATTTTCTGTCTCTCTCCTTCTTCCTGCTTGCGTCACTTGCCAGTACCTGCAGTAATTTTTACTCCATCACGAAATAACTGGTGCTACATAAATTTCACAATTACTTGAACCTTACTGACTATGGAAAGCAGTAACATTTTGATGGAAATTGTAAGAAGAGTCTTTTTAGTGTCCTTGTTATATGAGTAGATTGCATTCTATTGCAAAGACTAATAATTAACATAATGATTTCATTTCCGTGAGTTTCATTGGCAAGGTTGCAGGGTTGTCTCTTATTGTGTCAGTTGAAAATTCCTGACAGTTTTTTGCAGTATTCAGGTAATGCGATATAAACTGTTCACCATCAGCCTCATTATCCGTTTGTTATAGCCTCAGAACTAGACTATGTAACATGTGGCTCTGTGCTGAAGTCGGTCAATTTACGGAGAGACGTTCGTTTGCATTTACACAGGTAGCGGGCAACAGGTAAGCGGTTGTTGTTGTCTATAAACATCATCGAGTGCAAAGACTTTATATCTAATACTTTTGAATGTCTTTTTGTACTATGATTTATTGCATTCATTTTCTTTTTATGGGTTAATTTGATATTATGTGCATTTTAGTCTGCAACTGGTGTTCATTCCACTGATGACAACAATAGTTACTGGCTGGTGAAGGGAGAGCAAGGAGTGGAGTGTCCACGTGGGTAGGGTTACACATTTCTCTCTTCATCTAACCAGTATGTCTGGTACATTGGTTGTATCTTTGTTTGTTAGCTAATACTTTTGCTCATGTCCTACTGTCTTGTTTGTAGAAACCACATCAAGTGTGGCCAAATTTTCCGTTTGATGCATCTGCAAACTAGAAGGAATGTTCATAGCAGTAGTAATATATGAGCAGATCTCCCTACCAAGTGTTTTTTTGTGGATTTGATCTGGGGGTTGAGGCAATGGGTTACGACGCTGGATGAATTCGCCGAGTTTATATTGTATTTTACTTGAGGGGTACTTGAGTGGCATTTGAATGGCATTTAAGTGGCATTCGAGTTTTGATTATTTTTTTACTTAATTTGAACTTATATGGTATCTAAATTTTGAATGTATGGCATTTAGGTTATGATAATTATTACATAACTATATACATAATTATAACTCATAGGGTATCTAGATTTTGAATGTAAGGCATTTAAGGTTTGATAATTTTCTGTAATTCCGACTCATATGATATCTTGAGAGAGAGGAGATATATCTACATTGAATAAATACAGTGATTAAAAATGAAAGAATATGTGAATATATACATTTATTGTGTAATAAGTAGGGAAAATCTCATATAATATAGCTAGAGTCAGTAAATACTAAGTAATAACAATTAATACATAGTCTTTTTTTACAATGATGTCTTTGATGTAGTGATGTTATATCTTAAGAAGGGAGACTTCTGTTTTATGTGCTTTTGAATTCGTAATGAACTAAAATAAAAAGTTATGTATTAGTATAGAATGATTAAACAAAAATTTAAAATAATTACATGAAATTGAATTATAGCTTTAGTTACATTGGATAGTTTACATTATATAGAAAAGGGAAATAGCTCACCAAGTCACATTGTCCAACTTGTTTTTTGAATTAGAGACTATCCATCGCTAAAACACTCATAATTTTTTTTCAGCAACATATCCTGTCTCAAAATCATCAAAGTCTCCACATAGAAAATCTTCAAGTTCATCATCATCATCAATTTCTAATATTGTTTTGTTGTGCTTTGCTTGATCACAATATTGTTTCCAATACATTCGACCGAGACGGTATGGAGAGCAAAATGAAAGATCGTATTCTGTCTTAAATTTTCCGTGGGTTGTTTTTCCTCTGTAGATCATCACACCTGGAGTATATTTGTTAGCTTCTGAAGCATATTTGTCTGGTATGGCGAGCGTCTTCAACAGCGTTTCTCCACATTGTTCAATGCTATAACGGATACAAATTACATTCGACTGCCCTCCTTTAAATCGATGAGGAACGAATCTATCAACAACATCTTGGTAAGGAAAAATAGCGCCGGGTTGAAAACTATTGAGGGTGTTGATGTTCAAGAAGCGTTTGAGCTGACATTTAGTCAATGTACTAAAATATAGTGATTCCTCTTCAGCTTTCTTTTTGCTTAGAGGATGTCCGGTAACACGTCTGACATCATACCAAAGAACGTTTTTATTTTTTGGTTTTCCCTTTCTACCCAAATATACAACGTTAAACGGAGGGGGGTAATTATCACAGTTGAAGTTTTTAGCTATTTCAACTGGACAGAGGAGTATTTTGGGTTCGAGTTCATTTATATCTGAAGGATCATGGTAGTGTACTTGAGAATATCTACACTTCTCCTTACTTGATGGATGTATCACACCAGTCACTCGCATAATGCTTGGGATAGGAAGATCTTCAAATGTTTTGCAAATCGGAACTTTTGGTGAGTCAATCACTTGAGAACCTTTAGACTTTTCTAATTCCCTAGCTCTCCTTTCGTTGAGACATTCAACTGTTAAATGAGTTATAGCTGCACTCTCCATTGTTTGCTTATCAACGGAAGTAGTTTGTTTTCTCACTGTTTGTTTTCGTTTCCTTACTATTCGCTTTTTTGGAGCAGTTTTCCTTCTCTTAGGAGTTGTTTTGCCGTTTTTCATTTTATTTTCTGTTGGATATGGATCTGTGCTAAGGAGCTCTTCAGAAAGAGCATCCATAACATTCTAAAAATAAAAGGGTAATATTTGCATGAGTGGCTAAGAGTGTATTTATTACTTAGAGTGTCTTATATATATATATATATATATATATATATATATATATATATATATATATATATATATATATATATATATATATATATATATATATATATATATATATATATATATATATATATATATATATATATATATATATATATATATATATATATATATATATATATATATATATATATATATATGTATTTATGCCAAAAGCAGTTAAGATCATAGAGTTATGGTAGATTGAGAATGTGCTTATTAAACTATTGGGATGTGGAGACAGACAACAAAGGATGCATTCAAATATATATATATGTATTTACTTAATATCATACCGCTTTTAACATCTCAATTGGTAAGAAATAAAATATAATAGTTTGAACAAAATATTGTAAAATAATAAAAAACAACTAAAAATTTTTCATAAATATGTATGAAACGCTTCTAACATTAGTTCTAAAATACCTACAGAAGAGGATAGAGCTTTATCTATTTGGACATAATTATAAATATGCTTTCTGAATTTATAAAAAGTTTTTTTGTTCCATGTCATGTTGTATAATTTTTTGAAAACTATTTGATTCCAAGCACTTCTTTCAATTTCTTTTAAAAAATTATTAATATTAACGACTTCCACCATTGACAAAACGATTTCGAAACCGTTTTTTATAATGTCATCAAAACGTTCTGTAGATATATCACGTTTCTTACAACACATCCCCATACTCATCATGTGTTGAGTTATACAGAATATTATAACTTGAAATGTCAAACGTTCTACAGCTTTTTCTTCAACAACATCATTATTTATCACATAGTTATGATACATTTCTGTAAGGAAGTCCTTTAAGTAGATTGGATTTGTTGTTGCATTGTTCTAAAATACAAGCGATAATTAGATAACTAAAATAATTAAAGGTGTTCAACAGGTGTTAAATAGTATTTTTTATTAATTCTTACCTTTTCATCAGGCTGAGATTCCGACTTTAGATACAATGGTTGACTTTCTACGACTTGAGTATTCATTCTGAAAAAACAGAAAAAATTGGTTCAATTCTTTATAACCAATTTAAAGATAGATATGTCATAAAGCCTTCAGATAGTTGTGTTAGCTAGCGGAAATATTTGAATTTAAGTTTTACCTTTATGAAGAGAGAACTCTTAGTAGTTGCAATGGAAGATGTAGTAGATAGATGTTGCTCCTTTGCTCACTGTTGTTGAACTGGATGCTTTCTGTCTGAAACCGTTGTCTCTTATATAGGTGAATGTGTGAAAATAAATCTTTCATTCCCGCGAAAGCATTGGTTTGTATTCGCGTGAAAATAAATTGTTTATTCCCGCGAAAGCAACGGGTTCCATTCGCGTGAAAATAAATTATTTATTCCCGCGAAAGCATTGGTTTTTATTCGCCTGAAAAAAAAATGTTTATTCCCGCGAAAGCAACAGTTTCCATTCGCGTGAAAATTAAATGTTTACTCCCGCGAAAGCATTGGTTTGTATTCGTGTGAAAATAAAGTGTTCATTCCCGCGAAAGCAACAGTTTCCATTCGCGTGAAAATTAAATGTTTATTCCCGCGAAAGCATTGGTTTGTATTCGCGTGAAAATAAAGTATTCATTCCCGCGAAAGCAACAGTTTCCATTCGCGTGAAAATTAAATGTTTATTCCCGCGAAAGCATTGGTTTGTATTCGCGTGAAAGTAAAGTATTCATTCCCGCGAAAGCAACAGTTTCCATTCGCGTGAACATAAAATGTTTATTCCCGCGAAAGCATTGGTTTGTATTCGCGTGAAAATAAAGTATTCATTCCCGCGAAAGCAACAGTTTCCATTCGCGTGAAAATTAAATGTTTATTCCCGCGAAAGCATTGGTTTGTATTCGCGTGAAAATAAAGTATTCATTCCCGCGAAAGCAACAGTTTCCATTCGCGTGAAAATAAAATGTTTATTCCCGCGAAAGCATTGGTTTGTATTCGCGTGAAAATAAAGTATTCATTCCCGCGAAAGCAACAGTTTCCATTCGCGTGAAAATTAAACGTTTATTCCCGCAAAAGCATTGGTTTGTATTCGCGTGAAAATAAAGTATTCATTCCCGCGAAAGCAACAGTTTCCATTCGCGTGAAAATAAAATGTTTATTCCCGCGAAAGCATTGGTTTGTATTCGCGTGAAAATAAAGTATTCATTCCCGCGAAAGCAACAGTTTCCATTCGCGTGAAAATTAAATGTTTATTCCCGCGAAAGCATTGGTTTGTATTCGCGTGAAAATAAAGTATTCATTCCCGCGAAAGCAACAGTTTCCATTCGCGTGAAAATAAAATGTTTATTCCCGCGAAAGCATTGGTTTGTATTCGCGTGAAAATAAAGTATTCATTCCCGCGAAAGCAACAGTTTCGATTCGCGTGAAAATTAAATGTTTATTCCCGCGAAAGCATTGGTTTGTATTCGCGTGAAAATAAAGTATTCATTCCCGCGAAAGCAACAGTTTCCATTCGCGTGAAAATTAAATGTTTATTCCCGCGAAAGCATTGGTTTGTATTCGCGTGAAAATAAAGTATTCATTCCCGCGAAAGCAACAGTTTCCATTCGCGTGAAAATAAAATGTTTATTCCCGCGAAAGCATTGGTTTGTATTCGCGTGAAAATAAATTATTTATTCCCGCGAAAGCATTGGTGTTCTTCCGTAAAAACAATGTTTCATTAATTTAACCTTATGATAAATGGCATGATTTCAGCTATATAAGAAGCACTGTTTTTACACAGAAAGCAGTCACTTCGACATTAGCAACTGAAGGAGCAAGATCTACTACAACATCATCTACTACAACTGCTAGAAGGACTTTTCTGTTTGGAGGTAAGTCAACTTGATTGAGTATAAATTTAATTTTTATCGATTTAGATACTAACAGCGGTATGATATTGAGTAAATATATATATATGTATATATATCTTCAAATTGGTTTGAAAAAGAAATCATAACATAGATTTTTACTTTATCTTTTAGAATGTCGACACAAGTCAATACAAAACAACTGAAGAATAAAGAACCAAAACCTTCACAAGATAAGGTGATTGATGACAATGTACTTCTTCAACGCACTATGATCCCCTTTCAAAGCGCCAGTCTGAATACTCTGGCAACTCTCATCATCAAAAGCGCCTCTCTGTTAAGTACTCTATCTCCAGCTTCCAGAAGAAACATTGAAAACATAGTCAAAGTTGAAGATTTACCAATACCTACAGTTATGCAGGTGTTAACCGTTGAGCTCCATGATGAAACGAACTGCACCATCATATACAACTATAAAAAGGATGGAAAGGTAGTTAGAGTGAAGAGCACTATTCCATTAGCAGCGGGATTACTTGTCAATGAAGCTTCGCAAATAAGACCACTGGTTTTGATCTACATGGGTGTTGAAAAGACTGGAAAAGCAATTTTTCGTGCTGCTACAGAAACAGGAACTACTTTGAGGTGTAAGAATGTGTTTGATGTATTACCAGAAAAAAGTATGCGACAAATCAATGCTTATTTCGAGGTAGCTAATCTTCAGGATTTCCCAACAGATAGTGTCATATGTTTCCAAAACCCTGAAGTTATAACAAAGTCTGACAGGCGATGGAATGGAAATGAAGAGACTCTTCTAGTTCAATACAGAAGTGTTGTAGATGAAGAATTACTGATCGGAGATATGCGCATTCCTCATCAAATAGCTTCTGCTGTGACATCGGAGAGATTTGGAGTGATTTTGTTCAAGGGTCTGAGTCGAAACGCAGACAATTCAATTTTCTACAACATCAGTGTACTCGCAGCTCATCAAGCCTTCGTCCAAGCCTCGGAACTGGCTGATAATCCAAAATCTGAGGATTTTCTCAACCACTTCGATGATGCTGAAAAAGAAGACTGTGGAGAACAAACTCTCGAGAAGCTAATCTATAACTCAAGGGATTCATATCACTATAGGTAAGTTTTATTAATTTCTACCATAATTTTGAAAAGTTGATTTGTGAAAATTTTGTGTATTCTTACAATGAAAAACCCCTTAAAATGATAAATTTGTGAACATTTTTGTAAAACATTTTTAAGTTATATATATATTTCGAATTAAAAAAGGATTTTGTTGTGTCATCAGTGTATTTTTTTACATAAAAGTTGGAAAAATAACAAAAAGGTGATAATTATTTTACAAAAATGTTCAATTTTTCACATAAATGATCAACTCATAACCTTTTTTTTGTAAAACATTTTTAAATTATATATATTTCGGATTAAAAAAAGGACTTTTTTGTGTAATCAGTGTATTTTTTTACATAAAAGTTTAAAAAATAACAAAAGGTTATAATTATTTTGCAAAAATGTTTAGTTTTTCACATAAATGATCAATTCATAAACATTTTTTGTAAAACATTTTTAAATTATATCTATTTCGGATTAAAAAAAGGATTTTTTTGTGCAATCACTGTATTTTTTTTACATTTAATTTTTTAAAAAATAACAAAAGGTTATAATTATTTTACAAAAGTGTTTAGTTTTTCACATAAATGATCAATTCATAAACATTTTTTGTAAAACATGTTTGAATTATATCTATTTCGGATTAAAAAAAGGACTTTTTTGTGCAATCAGTGTATTTTTTTTACATAAAAGTTTAAAAAATAACAACAGGTTATAATTATTTTACAAAAATGTTTAGTTTTTCACATAAATGATCAATTCATAAACATTTTTTGTAAAACATTTTTAAATTATATCTATTTCGGATTAAAAAAGGACTTTTTTGTGCAATCAGTGTATTTTTTTACATAAAAGTTTAAAAAATAACAAAAGGTTATAATTCTTTTACAAAAATGTTTAGTTTTTCACATAAATGATCAATTCATATACATTTTTTGTAAAACATTTTTAAATTATATATATTTTGGATTAAAAAAAAGGGTTTTTTGTGTAATCAGTGTATTTTTTTAGCTAGAAGTTGAAAAAAAATCACAAAAGGTTATAATTATTTTACAAAAATGCTTAATTTTTCACGTAAATAACACGTTTTATCACATAAATGGCTTATTCATGAGTGTTTGTTGTAAAACATTTTTAAAATTATATATATATATATATTTATATTTATACATTCCGAATCCAAATGAAAAAAAGGACTTTTTCGTGTGTAATCAGTGTATTTCTTTTACATAGAAGTTGAAAAAATAACGAAAGTTTATATTTATTTTACATTAATTTTAATCATACTATACTAATACATCATTTTTTATTTTAGTCCATTTTATCGTAAAAAGAAAACAGAGTAAAGAACTTTCCCTAAGAAATATTGAGCTGAATGATGTAACTCAGTGAGTTATTTTCCTGTTATATATAATGTAAACTATCTAATGTAGCTAAGAGTAAAATTTAAATTCGGTAAAATTTATTTATATAATGAATAACTTTTGTATTTTAGTCAATTATTGGATCACAGAGAATACGGAATACAAGAGTTCCTCCCTGGGTCTAATAATATACCAGAAGAATATCGAGAAAGATATTGTTCAAGAAAAGCGCTTTGTAACCATTGATATCGTAAGCTATAGTAGTTTGTATTACAGAAAATTTACTATAAAACAGTTTTATGAATGTAAAAACTAGATATGGTATTTTCTATTACAATTATTTACTTGTAAATTTTATTCATCTAGAGAGGTAATTTGGTGATTTTTTGACAGTTTTTAAAAAAGTTAAAAAGTACAAAAAAAATCAAAAAATATCGAAAACTATATATTTCAATGATTATTTTTTAAAAAAGTTCAAAAAAATGTAATAAAGCTCTGTTTTGAAGAAAATTTACTATAAAACAGTTTTATGAATGTAAAAACTAGATATGGTATTTTCTATTACAATTATTTACTTGTAAATTTTATTCATCTAGAGAGGTAATTTGGTGATTTTTTGACAGTTTTTAAAAAAGTTAAAAAGTACAAAAAAATCAAAAAATATCGAAAACTATATATTTCAATGATTATTTTTTAAAAAGTTCAAAAAAATGTAATAAAGCTCTGTTTTGAAACATAAAAAATTTAAAAGGATTGTGTAGGATAAAATTCTCACTCAAAAAATTATTGAAAATTGAATGAAATAAAAAAATATTTTCCCAAATACCAAAGGTTTGTAAATATAAAGTGAAAAACTCTATATATATATATATACATTGTTTTTAAAATAATATCGAAAACTATATATTTCAATGATTATTTTTTAAAAAAATAAAAAAATTTAAAAGGAAGGTGTAGGATAAAATCCTCACTCAAAAAATTATTGAAAATTGAATGGAATAAAAGAATATAAAGTGAAAATCTCTATATATATTTATTTTTTTTTAAAAAAATATCGAAAACTATATATTATAATGATTATTTTTTTAAAAAATTGAAAAAAACAAAAAAACTTTGTAATAAAACCCTGTTTTAAAACATAAAAAATTAAAAAGGAATGTAATAAAAGAATATTTTACCAAAATACCTCATTTTTCTTGTAAATATCTAGTAAAAATTTCTGAAAATATTGTTGGTGAAATTTACTGGAAAATGGTTTCAAGTGTGTCAAAGACTAAATATGATGTTTTCATTGAAATGTTTATTTTCAAAAGATCCAAATAATAACATTGAATCAATTAGTTAAATTTAACAGTCAAATTCTTTTTTATCAAGTAGGCTTAATGTTTCTATTGTGATTAATTCTCAAATATTGTAAACTTGAACTATCTATAGGAGTAATTTGCCGATTTTGATGTGTTTTTTTAAAAAATTATCATGTAATACCACATACTTCAGTTCTAATTCGTTTTGAACAATTTCATGGGAGACAAAGAATAAAAAAGTTACATTGATTTAGTTTTTAGAATTAAAGTTGCTATCAAAAATGGTTTGTTCTTGTTTAAAAAAATTATTACGTAATACCACATACTTCAGTTCTAATTCGTTTTTAGAATTGAAGTCGCCATCGAAAATGGTTTGTTCTTGAATGGGTAAATCCATAGCCTCCTCCTCATCATGACAAAAGTTTTCTGATGATTGCGTTTTGAAAAACAAATTACATTGTTTTAGTTTTCCGAATTGAAATTGCTATCGAAAATGGTTTGTTCTTAAATGGGAAAATCCATAGCCTTCTCATCATCATGTCTAAGTTTTCTACCCCAATATCTCCAACCTCTCAGAGATAGGGATTGTTCTGTTTAAAAAAATAATGGAAATTGTATATATAAATGATTGTTTTTGAAAAAAATGGTAAATTTTTGAAAAAAATTCAAAAGGAAAATGCAGGATAAAACCCTCACTCAAAAAACTAATTTTGTATGATAGGTTGCTCACCTAATAATAAGAAAATAATGAATAATTTATATTTAAGCAATTATTGAAAGAATTAATGAAAATTGAATAGAATAAAGGAAATATTTTACCAAATAGTCTGTTTTTTTTGTAAAGATATACAAACAGATAAAATTTAACCATTTAAAGGATGATTTCTTTTTTGCAAAAAAAATAATGAAGATTTAATGAAATGAAAGAATATTTTACCAAATACCTTGTTTTTTTTGTAAATTTGTACAATTAGAATAAGAAAATAGTGAATAATGTATAAGTAGTAATATATGAGCAGATCTCCCTACCAAGTGTTTTTTTGTGGATTTGATCTTGGAGTTGAGACAATGGGTTACGGCGTTGGATGAATTCGCCGAGTTTATATTGTATTTTACTTGAGGGGTACTTGAGTGGCATTTGAATGGCATTTAAGTGGCATTTGAGTTTTGATTATTTTTTTACTTAATTTGAACTTTTAAATTTTGAATGTATGGCATTCAAGTTTTGATAATCTTGTACATAATTATATACATAACTTTGACTCATAGAGCATCTAGATTTTGAATGTATGGCATTTAAGTTTTGATATTTTTTTGTAATTCGACTCATTACATCTACATTGAATAAATACAGTAATTAAAAATGAAACAATATGTGAATATATACATTTATTGTGCAATAAGTAGGGAAAATTTCATATAATATAGCTAGAGTCAGTAAATATTAAATAATACCAAACACTACAACTTGTAATGACAATCAAATCAATGCATAAGCTTTTACTAAAAACTATCTTGAAAACCTTCAAAACATGATCCCAAATGGAAAAAAATGGATAAAGTTAGATATTCATCTATTTGTTTACATCTACAAAAAAGAGGTATTTGGTGAAATATTTTTTCGATTTATTCAATTTTCATTAATTTCTTACAAAAACAAATCATCCTCTAAATGGTTAAATTTCATCTAATTGTACAAATTTACAAAAAAAACAGGGTATTTGGTAAAATATTCTTTCATTTCATTAAATATTCATTATTTTTTTGCAAAAAAGAAATCACCCTTTAAATGGTTAAATTTTATCTGTTTGTATATCTTTACAAAAAACAGGGTGTTTGGTAAAATATTTCCTTTACTCTATTCAATTTTCATTAATTTTTTCAATAATTGCTTAAATATACATTATTCACTATTTTCTTATTCTAATTGTATAAATTTACAAAAAAAACAAGGTATTTGGTAAAATATTCTTTCATTTCATTAAATCTTCATTATTTTTTTGCAAAAAAAGAAATCATCCTTTAAATGGTTAAATTTTATCTGTTTGTATATCTTTACAAAAAAAACAGACTATTTGGTAAAATATTTCCTTTATTCTATTCAATTTTCATTAATTCTTTCAATAATTGTTTAAATATAAATCATTCATTATTTTCTTATTATTAGGTGAGCACCCTATCATACAAAATTAGTTTCTTGAGTGAGGGTTTTATCCTGCATTTTCCTTTTGAATTTTTTTCAAAAATTTACCATTTTTTTCAAAAACAATCATTTATATATACAATTTCCATTATTTTTTAAACAGAACAATTCCTATCTCTGAGAGGTTAGAGATATTGGGGTAGAAAACTTAGACATGATGATGAGAAGGCTATGGATTTTCCCGTTTAAGAACAAACCATTTTCGATGGCAATTTCAATTCGGAAAACTAAAACAACGCAATTTGTTTTTCAAAACGCAACCATCAGAAAGCTTTTGTCATGATGAGGAGGAGGAGGCTATGGTTTTACCCATTCAAGAACAAACCATTTTCGATGGCGACTTCAATTCTAAAAACGAATTAGAACTGAAGCATGTAGTATTACGTAATCATTTTTTTTTAAAGAAGAACAATCCATTTTTGATAGCAACTTTAATTCTAAAAACTAAATCAATGTAACTTTTTTATTCTTTGTCTCCCATGAAATTGTTCAAAACGAATTAGAACTGAAGTATGTGGTATTACATGATAATTTTTTTAAAAAAAACACATCAAAATCGACAAATTACTCCTCTAGATAGTTCAAGTTTACAATATTTGAGAATTAATCACAATAGAAACATTAAGCCTACTTGATAAAAAAGAATTTGACTGTTAAATTTAACTAATTGATTCAATGTTATTATTTGGATCTTTTGAAAATAAACATTTCAATGAAAACATCATATTTAGTCTTTGACACACTTGAAACCATTTTCCAGTAAATTTTACCAACAATATTTCAGAAATTTTTACTAGATATTTACAAAAAAAATGAGGTATTTTGGTAAAATATTCTTTTATTACATTCCTTTTTAATTTTTTATGTTTTAAAACAGGGTTTTATTACAAATTTTTTTGTTGTTTTCAACTTTTTAAAAAAATAATCATTATAATATACAGTTTTCGATATTATTTTAAAAAAATAAATATATATAGCGATTTTCACTTTATATTCTTTTATTCCATTCAATTTTCAATATTTTTTTGAGTGAGGATTTTATCCTACACCTTCCTTTTAAATTTTTTTTATTTTTTTAAAAAATAATCATTGAAATATATAGTTTTCGATATTATTTTAAAAACAATGTATATATATAGAGTTTTTCATGGTATTTGGGAAAATATTTTTTTATTTCATTCAATTTTCAATAATTTTTTGAGTGAGAGTGAGAATTTTATCCTACACAATCCTTTTAAATTTTTTATGTTTCAAAACAGAGCTTTATTACATTTTTTTGAACTTTTTAAAAAATAATCATTGAAATATATAGTTTTCGATATTTTTTGATTTTTTTGTACTTTTTAACTTTTTTAAAAACTGTCAAAAAATCACCAAATTACCTCTCTAGATGAATAAAATTTACTTTTAAAAAATAATCATTGAAATATACAGTTTTCGATATTTTTTGATTTTTTTTGTACTTTTTAACTTTTTTAAAAACTGTCAAAAAATCACCAAATTACCTCTCTAGATGAATAAAATTTACAAGTAAATAATTGTAATAGAAAATACCATATCTAGTTTTTACATTCATAAAACTGTTTTATAGTAAATTTTCTGTAATACAAACTACTATAGCTTACGATATCAATGGTTACAAAGTGCTTTTCTTGAACAATATCTTTCTCGATATTCTTCTGGTATATTATTAGACCCAGGGAGGAACTCTTGTATTCCGTATTCTCTGTAATCCAATAATTGACTAAAATACAAAAGTTATTCATTATATAAATAAATTTTACCGAATTTAAATTTTACTCTTAGCTACATTAGATAGTTTACATTTTATATATAACAGGAAAATAACTCACTGAGTTACATCATTCAGCTCAATATTTCTTAGGGAAAGTTCTTTACTCTGTTTTCTTTTTACGATAAAGTGGACTAAAATAAAAAATGATGTATTAGTATAGTATGATTAAAATTAATGTAAAATAAATATAAACTTTCGTTATTTTTTCAACTTCTATGTAAAAGAAATACACTGATTACACACGAAAAAGTCCTTTTTTATCATTTGGTGTGATTTTTTTTCAACTTCTAGCTAAAAAAAATACACTGATTACACAAAAAACCCTTTTTTTTAATCCAAAATATATATAATTTAAAAATGTTTTACAAAAAAAATGTATATGAATTGATCATTTATGTGAAAAACTAAACATTTTTGTAAAATAATTATAACCTTTTGTTATTTTTTAAACTTTTATGTAAAAAATACACTGATTGCACAAAAAAGTCCTTTTTTTAATCCGAAATAGATATAATTTAAACATGTTTTACAAAAAATGTTTATGAATTGATCATTTATGTGAAAAACTAAACATTTTTGTAAAATAATTATACCCTTTTGTTATTTTTTTAACCTTTTATGTAAAAAAAATACACTGATTGCACAAAAAAATCCTTTTTTAATCCGAAATAGCTATAATTTAAAAATGTTTTACAAAAAATGTTTATGAATTGATCATTTATGTGAAAAACTAAACATTTTTGCAAAATAATTATAACCTTTTGTTATTTTTTAAAACTTTTATGTAAAAAAATACACTGATTACACAAAAAAGTCCTTTTTTTAATCCGAAATAGATATAATTTAAAAATGTTTTACAAAAAAGGTTATGAGTTGATCATTTATGTAAAAAATTGAACATTTTTGTAAAATAATTATCACCTTTTGTTATTTTTCCAACTTTTATGTAAAAAAAAACACTGATGATACAACAAAATCCTTTTTTAATTCGAAATATATATATATATATATAACTTAAAAATTTTTTACAAAAATGTTCACAAATTTATCATTTTAAGGGGTTTTTCATTGTAAGAATACACTAAATTTTCACAAATCAACTTTTTAAAATTATGGTAAAAATTAATAAAACTTACCTATAGTGATATGAATCCCTTGAGTTATAGATTAGCTTCTCGAGAGTTTGTTCTCCACAGTCTTCTTTTTCAGCATCATCGAAGTGATTGAGAAAATCCTCAGATTTTGGATTATCAGCCAGTTCCGAGGCTTGGACGAAGGCTTGATGAGCTGCGAGTACACTGATGTTGTAGAAAATTGAATTGTCTGCGTTTCGACTCAGACCCTTGAACAAAATCACTCCAAATCTCTCCGATGTCACAGCAGAAGCTATTTGATGAGGAATGCGCATATCTCCGATCAGTAATTCTTCATCTACAACACTTCTGTATTGAACTAGAAGAGTCTCTTCATTTCCATTCCATCGCCTGTCAGACTTTGTTATAACTTCAGGGTTTTGGAAACATATGACACTATCTGTTGGGAAATCCTGAAGATTAGCTACCTCGAAATAAGCATTGATTTGTCGCATACTTTTTCCTGGTAATACATCAAATACATTCTTACAGCTCAAAGTAGTTCCTGTTTCTGTAGCAGCACGAAAAATTGCTTTTCCAGTCTTTTCAACACCCATGTAGATCAAAACCAGTGGTCGTATTTGCGAAGCTTCATTGACAAGTAATCCCGCCGCTAATGGAATAGTGCTCTTCACTCTAACTACCTTTCCATCCTTTTTATAGTTGTATATGATGGTGCAGTTCGTTTCATCATGGAGCTCAACGGTTAACACCTGCATAACTGTAGGTATTGGTAAATCTTCAACTTTGACTATGTTTTCAATGTTTCTTCTGGAAGCTGGAGATAGAGTACTTAACAGAGAGGCGCTTTTGATGATGAGAGTTGCCAGAGTATTCAGACTGGCGCTTTGAAAGGGAATCGTAGTGCGTTGAAGAAGTACATTGTCATCAATCACCTTCTTGTCTTGTGAAGGTTTTGGTTCTTTATTCTTCAGTTGTTTTGATATGATTTGTGTCGACATTCTAAAAGATAAAGTAAAAATCCATGTTATGATTTCTTTTCCAAACCAATTTGAAGATATATATACATATATATATTTACTCAATATCATACCACTGTTAGTATCTAAATCGATAAAAATTAAATTTATACTCAATCAAGTTGACTTACCTCCAAACAGAAAAGTCCTTCTAGCAGTTGTAGTAGATGATGTTGTAGTAGATCTTGCTCCTTCAGTTGCTAATGTCGAAGTGACTGCTTTCTGTGTAAAAACAGTGCTTCTTATATAGCTGAAATCATGCCATTTATCATAAGGTTAAATTAATGAAACATTGTTTCTACGGAAGAACACCAATGCTTTCGCGGGAATAAATAATTTATTTTCACGCGAATACAAACCAATGCTTTCGCGGGAATAAACATTTTATTTTCACGCGAATGGAAACTGTTGCTTTCGCGGGAATGAATACTTTATTTTCACGCGAATACAAACCAATGCTTTCGCGGGAATAAACATTTAATTTTCACGCGAATGGAAACTGTTGCTTTCGCGGGAATGAATACTTTATTTTCACGCGGATACAAACCAATGCTTTCGCGGGAATAGATAATTTATTTTCACGCGAATGGAAAGCGTTGCTTTCGCGGGAATGAAAATTTTATTTTCACGCGAATACAAAGCAATGCTTTCGCGGGAATCAATATTTTATTTTCACACGAATGGAAACAGATGCTTTCGCGGGAATAAATATTTTATTTTCACGCGAATACAAACCAATGTTTTCGCGGGAATAAATAATTTATTTTCACACGGATGGAAACCCTTGCTTTCGCGGGAATGAAAATTTTATTTTCCCGCGAATACAAACCAAAGCTTTCGCGGGAATCAATACTTCATTTTCACACGAATGGAAACCGTTGCTTTCGCGGGAATGAAAATTTTATTTTCACGCGAATACAAAGCAATGTTTTCGCGGGAATCAATATTTTATTTTCACACGAATGGAAACAGATGCTTTCGCGGGAATAAATATTTTATTTTCACGCGAATACAAACCAATGTTTTCGCGGGAATAAATAATTTATTTTCACACGGATGGAAACCCTTGCTTTCGCGGGAATGAAAATTTTATTTTCCCGCGAATACAAACCAAAGCTTTCGCGGGAATCAAAACTTTATTTTCACACGAATGGAAACCGTTGCTTTCGCGGGAATCAATACTTTATTTTCACACGAATGGAAACCGTTGCTTTCGCGGGAATAAATATTTTATTTTCACGCGAATACAAACCAATGTTTTCGCGGGAATAAATCATTTATTTTCACACGGATAGAAACTGTTGTTTTCGCGGGAATAGAAATTTTATTTTCCCGCGAATACAAACCAAAGCTTTCGCGGGAATCAATACTTCATTTTCACGCGAATGGAAACCATTGCTTTCGCGGGAATAAATATGTTATTTTCCCGCGAATACAAACCAAAGCTTTCGCGGGAATCAATACTTCATTTTCACGCGAATGGAAACCATTGCTTTCGCGGGAATAAATATTTTATTTTCACGCGAATACAAACCAATGTTTTCGCGGGAATAAATAGTTTATTTTCACGCGAATGGAAACCGTTGCTTTCGCGGGAATAAATATTTTATTTTCACGCGAATACAAACCAATGTTTTCGCGGGAATAAATAGTTTATTTTCACGCGAATAGAAACCAATGCTTTCGCGGGAATAAAGAATTTATTTTCACGCGAACAGAAACCAATGCTTTCGCGGGAATAAAGAATTTATTTTCACGCGAATAGAAACCAATGCTTTCGCGGGAATAAATAAGCTATTTTCACGCGAATGGAAACCGTTGCTTTCGCGGGAATAAACAATTTATTTTCACGCGAATACAAACCAATGCTTTCGCGGGAATGAAAGATTTATTTTCACACATTCACCTATATAAGAGACAACGGTTTCAGACAGAAAGCATCCAGTTCAACAACAGTGAGCAAAGGAGCAACATCTATCTACTACATCTTCCATTGCAACTACTAAGAGTTCTCTCTTCATAAAGGTAAAACTTAAATTCAAATATTTCCGCTAGCTAACACAACTATCTGAAGGCTTTATGACATATCTATCTTTAAATTGGTTATAAAGAATTGAACCAATTTTTTTCTGTTTTTTTCAGAATGAATACTCAAGTCGTAGAAAGCCAACCATTGTATCTAAAGTCGGAATCTCAGCCTGATGAAAAGGTAAGAATTAATAAAAAATACTATTTAACACCTGTTGAACACCTTTAATTATTTTAGTTATCTAATTATCGCTTGTATTTTAGAACAATGCAACAACAAATCCAATCCACTTAAAGGACTTCCTTCCAGAAATGTATCATAACTATGTGATAAATAATGATGTTGTTGAAGAAAAAGCTGTAGAACGTTTGACATTTCAAGTTATAATATTCTGTATAACTCAACACATGATGAGTATGGGGATATGTTGTAAGAAACGTGATATATCTACAGAACGTTTTGATGACATTATAAAAAACAGTTTCGAAATCGTTTTGTCAATGGTGGAAGTCGTTAATATTAATAATTTTTTAAAAGAAATTGAAAGAAGTGCTTGGAATCAAATAGTTTTCAAAAAATTATACAACATGACATGGAACAAAAAAACTTTTTATAAATTCAGAAAGCATATTTATAATTATGTCCAAATAGATAAAGCTCTATCCTCTTCTGTAGGTATTTTAGAATTAATGTTGGAAGCGTTTCATACATATTTATGAAAAATTTTTAGTTGTTTTTTATTATTTTACAATATTTTGTTCAAACTATTATATTTTATTTCTTACCAATTTAGATGTTAAAAGCGGTATAATATTAAGTAAATACATATATATATATATTTGAATCCATCCTTTGTTGTCTGTCTCCACATCCCAATAGTTTAATAAGCACATTCTCAATCTACCATAACTCTATGATCTTAACTGCTTTTGGCATAAATACATATATATATATATATAAGACACTCTAAGTAATAAATACACTCTTAGCCACTCATGCAAATATTACCCTTTTATTTTTAGAATGTTATGGATACTCTTTCTGAAGAGCTCCTTAGCACAGATCCATATCCAACAGAAAATAAAATGAAAAACGGCAAAACAACTCCTAAGAGAAGGAAAACTGCTCCAAAAAAGCGAATAGTAAGGAAACGAAAACAAACAGTGAGAAAACAAACTACTTCCGTTGATAAGCAAACAATGGAGAACGCAGCTATAACTCATTTAACAGTTGAATGTCTCAACGAAAGGAGAGCTAGGGAATTAGAAAAGTCTAAAGGTTCTCAAGTGATTGACTCACCAAAAGTTCCGATTTGCAAAACATTTGAAGATCTTCCTATCCCAAGCATTATGCGAGTGACTGGTGTGATACATCCATCAAGTAAGGAGAAGTGTAGATATTCTCAAGTACACTACCATGAACCTTCAGATATAAATGAACTCGAACCCAAAATACTCCTCTGTCCAGTTGAAATAGCTAAAAACTTCAACTGTGATAATTACCCCCCTCCGTTTAACATTGTATATTTGGGTAGAAAGGGAAAACCAAAAAATAAAAACGTTCTTTGGTATGATGTCAGACGTGTTACCAGTCATCCTCTAAGCAAAAAGAAAGCTGAAGAGGAATCACTATATTTTAGTACATTGACTAAATGTCAGCTCAAACGCTTCTTGAACATCAACACCCTCAATAGTTTTCAACCCGGCGCTATTTTTCCTTACCAAGATGTTGTTGATAGATTCGTTCCTCATCGATTTAAAGGAGGGCAGTCGAATGTAATTTGTATCCGTTATAGCATTGAACAATGTGGAGAAACGCTGTTGAAGACGCTTGTCATACCAGACAAATATGCTTCAGAAGCTAACAAATATACTCCAGGTGTGATGATCTACAGAGGAAAAACAACCCACGGAAAATTTAAGACAGAATACGATCTTTCATTTTGCTCTCCATACCGTCTCGGTCAAATGTATTGGAAACAATATTGTGATCAAGCAAAGCACAACAAAACAATATTAGAAATTGATGATGATGATGAACTTGAAGATTTTCTATGTGGAGACTTTGATGATTTTGAGACAGGATATGTTGCTGAAAAAAAATGATGAGTGTTTTAGCGATGGATAGTCTCTAATTCAAAAAACAAGTTGGACAATGTGACTTGGTGAGCTATTTCCCTTTTCTATATAATGTAAACTATCCAATGTAACTAAAGCTATAATTCAATTTCATGTAATTATTTTAAATTTTTTCCCTACTTATTACACAATAAATGTATATATTCACATATTGTTTCATTTTTAATCACTGTATTTATTCAATGTAGATATATCTCCTCTCTCCTCTCTCCTCTTTTTATCTCTCCTCTCTCTCTCTCAACATACTCTCTCCTCTACCAAATACTCCTCTCTCCTCTCTTGCAGTTATTTCCCAAATACTGTAGATTTTAACCATCTAGAGGTCTAATTTGGTAATTTTCCAACATATTTTATAGCATTTAATATACTTATTATGTAATAAATGTATATTATTCAATGTAAATGTAAATATATCCATAAATATGTACATAATTATCCATATATACATAAATGTATAAAAAACTAAAAAAATCTCTCCTCTCTCTCCTCTCTCTTCTCTCCTCTCTCATCTCTCCTCCCTCCTCTCTCCAGAAGATTTTCCCTACTTATTATGTAATCAGGTATATAATCATATAATTTTCATTTTTGATCAATATATTTGTTCAATGTAGATATATCTCCTCTCTCTATGTAGATATAAATATAGCCATAAATATGTACATAACTAACCATATATACATGAATGTATAGAAAACTAAAAAATCTCTCTCCTCTCTCTCCTCTCTCATCTCCCATCTCTCCTCTCTCCTCTCCCCTCTCTCTCAAGATACCATATGAGTTCGAGTTATGTAAAAAAGTTATCAAAACTTGAATGCCATACATTCAAAATCTATATGCCATATAAGTTCAAATTAAGTAAAAAACTAATCAAAACTCAAATGCCACTTAAATGCCACTCAAATGCCACTCAAGTACCCCTCAAATGAAATACCATATAAACTCGGCGAATTCATCCAACGTCGTAACCCATTGCCTAAACTCCAAGATCTAATCCACAAAAAAACACTTGGTAGGGAGATCTGCTCATATATTACTACTTGTATATTTAAGCAATTATTGAAAAAATTAATGAAAATTGAATAGAATAAAGGAAATACTTTACCAAATACCCTGTTTTTTTGTAAAGATATACAAACAGATAAAATTTAACCATTTAAAGGGTGATTTCTTTTTTGCAAAAAAATAATGAACATTTAATGAAATGAAAGAATATTTTACCAAATACCCTGTTTTTTTGTAAATTTGTACAATTAGATGAAATTTAACCATTTAGAGGATGATTTGTTTTTGTAAAAAATTAATGAAAATTGAATAAATCGAAAAAATATTTCACCAAATACCCCTTTTTTGTAGATGTAAACAAATAGATGAATATCTAACTTTATCCATTTTTTTTTCCATTTGGGATCATGTTTTGAAGGTTTTCAAGATAGTTTTTAGTAAAAGCTTATGCATTGATTGTCATTACAAGTTGTAGTGTTTGGCATTATTTAATATTTACTGACTCTAGCTATATTATATGAAATTTTCCCTACTTATTGCACAATAAATGTATATATTCACATAATGTTTCATTTTTAATTACTGTATTTATTCAATGTAGATATAATGAGTCGAATTACAAAAAAATATCAAAACTTAAATGCCATACATTCAAAATCTAGATGCTCTATGAGTTAAAGTTATGTATATAATTATGTACAAGATTATCAAAACTTGAATGCCATACATTCAAAATTTATAAGTTCAAATTAAGTAAAAAAATAATCAAAACTCAAATGCCACTTAAATGCCATTCAAATGCCACTCAAATACCCCTCAAGTAAAATACAATATAAACTCGGCGAATTCATCCAACGTCGTAACCCATTGCCTAAACTCCAAGATCAAATCCACAAAAAAACACTTGGTAGGGAGATCTGCTCATATATTACTACTCATAGCCACCATTTAAACTCTCCTCTCTCTGTAATTATGAAGTGAGTACATTTGGTGAGGCCATGGCCGATGATGCATTGTTTCTGTTGTATTGTTTGATTGAAAAAGGCTTGTCAATAATATGTTATACAATTAAAATTCTGTAGTTGTCTTCCTTACATATCTTCAAGAGCGCTATATGGTCAACACCAAATTACTCAAAATAGGCAAGAGTCAACTGTTATTTCTGATAGTTATTGTTTACCTTCTTTCTGTAATTGTTTACTTTTTTAGTCAAAGTTTTTGAAAGAATAGCTGATGGCAGACTTTTTAGCAGCAAATAAAATTGCCGACTCAGCTAAACCCCTTCAGAGATATAAAAACTACTGCAGTCCTATGTTTTACATTTTTAAAATCCGATCAGTACGATCGATGACTGTTCTTAGGAGAAAACTCACTTTTTATGCAAACGAAAACCTTTGTCACTCTGCATTGGTTGATGCCGTATATAACTTGTTACACGCAGGAAATATAAGTTTCTGCAAGTCAGCATCTATTGCATTTGTACTGTGTGTGGTGCTGAGGAGAGCACAACTCCACAACAGTTTCTTTAATACAAATCCCCTAAATATCGTAGATTGGATTTAATCAAAGCCCGTGGCGCAGCAGCTTTAAGTGTTGATAAACTAATACATTATTTATCATCAATGATTGCTTTCAGGAGACAATTGGAATGTTGTGTGCAGTGATATGTACTGGGAAAGAGATACCAAGGTTGGATTGAAGCCCACTGTCACAGGAAGGTGAGTGGATGTCTAGTCTCACAGTACTGTGTAGAGAATTGCTCTCTGCAGTTGTTTGTAGCTGGATGTCATTGTAACGTACCTGAGGTGATGGAGAAATGTAGCTGTGTAGATTGTTCTCTCGCCACATAAAACTGGCATTGGCAAACAAATGCGTGTCAGTATGTGAGACAGTTTCAGGTCAACTTCTTTTTTTTACAGTCTTGTATTCTAGCCGACATTTTTGTTCCCTCCAAAAATGTTCATAAAATAGTTGATTTTTGGCATGAAGTTGCTTTTACTGCGATGCAAAACAAATCCTTGTTATCGTTTCAAATATAACTTGATTGGCTCCACAACTTGATGTGTCAGGGAAAGCTTTTGTGGCAGAGACCTACAACATTGGGAGGGAGAGAGCCAGAACGTATGCTCAGAGATGTAGCATTTAAAACTGTTTCTCTCTGGAGCCATGCAGCAGCTAGCGGGTTTAAAATGGGCTGATTTTATTACTTTGAAATTTTCATATTAGAAAATCTTCAAATTATTATTAAAAAACAAGATATGAAAGTTTTTGTAGGCTTAAAAGCAAAACACACTGTATAGAGTACATATAGTCTGCATGTATAGTCCATTTGTTAAATGTGCTCAATATTTTGTTGTAAGAAACTAGCATATAGGAGTTGTATTACTTTCTTGGGGAGACAACTCACAAAATGCATGAAGTTGGCCTGTATTTTATAGTTATCTTCATGTGAGGGGTGATACCTTCGGTCGTCCCATCCATGGCCAGAGTGAGATCTCAGCTTATCCTAATCCAAATAATTTCAACTACTGGATAACAGCAGAAGGAGTGTATGTGAAGCCCCAGGAGAAGTCCAGCGCACACGATTATGATCACGAGTGTGGTGAACTATGACCTGCTGTCATTGAATCTTAGGCTATAAAATAGCTCCATTATAATTTGAGTTATTCTCCTCTATTCATTGGATCCAAAGCTAACTATTTCTGCTACCAATATTGGGCTACTAGTTTGTTCCAAGCTCAGTAATTATAACATTTCTGTTTTGTGATCAACTCTGGGTGATGTCCTACAGATCCCATATATCATCACTCTACTGTAGACTGTGTTTTGTTGCACTGCTGTAGTTTTACTATCATATAAATTGGTTTCTCTAACAGTTGTAAAATATTTCAATCTCTACATATATCTATCCTTGTATCATACACTCCTACCAGGTATATTGGTATCGTTGCACCTTGATACACATACCTTGTTTGCTCTGTTGTGTAATACACTGTATAGTAATATATTCATAGAATGCTGTTTTATCTATCTATCTCAGCATCGTTGTTGGTCTGGTGAAAACAACCAACTGCGTGAGTAAACCTGCAGGTGCCCTTGATGGTTTATAGGCTATTAGACTGAGACTTTCGAAACTTTAGACTTTCGCTGCATTTTCTCTGATAAGCTATCAAACCAATGTCTGTTGTGATTTCCTAACAAGTGCGACCTCAACGGTCAGCGTTTGCTGCGATACTGTGAACGACGTCTCTCCAATCTGGAGAGTACATGCAACCTATTCTACAACGACAGACATAAACAAAGATCAACAATAGCTATACATTGAAAGAACATTGCGCACTGGGGAGGTAACGGAAGAAAATATATACATTAGATGATTGAAATAATTTCTACAGAAAAGGAATCGTAAAAAACAATTGCAGAGTCTGTGTTATTATGGTATTGCTTAGTTATACCATAATGATGTTTCATTAATTCACCTATTTCCGCATCGTCATCGATCATAAAAGAAGCCAAAAAACCTACAAAAATGAGAGCATATTTTATCCAGAGTTTACCTTTTCAATGTAAAGCCAATACATTGAAGGAGATGGTGCATCAGTATTGTTGATATGATTTGTTGGGAGGAAAGGCTAGCACAAAATGAGCGACTGCTACTTTTGTATAACTTTCTTACACCTTGAAAACTATTTCCGTTTATTTGGTATTTTATTGATTATTGCATTGGCACAAATCAGTAATCGCATTATAATTCCTTGGAAAACAGCATCCAGGTAGGTGCATATTCACTCGGGCAGCTGACAGCTGCTAGTTAGTTTCAGCAGTAGTAGAAATACCGCAAGCCAACAGAGCTTTTTTACTGATGAACATTAAAACCTGGATTGGAAATGCTCCTAGACTTAACCGATCAAATATGAGTACAAAAACTCTTCAGTTTCAAACTTGGAAGTTCTGTTGGAGGAGAAATAAAACCAGACTGCCAAAAGGACATTTAACCATTGGTGGCTGCTAATAAAATTGGTGACATTTAGTCACTGATAAGATAGTGTGGTGGGTGGCAATGATGTTGGTTTTTATTAGATATTATTCGCCTGCTGTAGTTACCATTAGTGAAAAACAACCAATAGTAAATAGGAGTTGTGCTCTCATTGCCATACCTGCGATTAATGGTGCTGTCTATTCTCAAGTGACAGTTTTCGCCAATCAGAGGAGAGCAAAATAGCCAATAGAAAACTGTTACTTTATCCAAGAGGAAACAACTCTATACTGAGTACTCAATTTCGGGAATCCCCGGGTAGGTTTTGAGAGCATTAAAAAAGTGCAAAGAGGTTTTGATTTTAAATTGAGCTAATGAAGCTAATTGCAGATAATTCTGAAACAACAGTTTCCTAAAGACTTGGAAGCATTCAGGTAAATGCCCAATGCATATAGATTCAAATGATTTCAATTTCAGATATCTAGATAAATTGACATTGTCATCTAAATAGGTGCAGACAACTTCCATTTATCATCCTGAATGAATACAAATGTGGCTAGATTCAGAAGATTTAAAAACTCCACAAAATCAGCAATTGCACAAAAATATGGATAAACTCGGATCATTTCAACTTCATGATTGTAAATAGTATGAAATGATTTCAACTTCATGCATTTACCTAGATTTAGATTTGCACGCTTGTAGACTGAGTGCTGATAATTCAACTTTACACGTTTCCTTCTATTCGAATGATTCCAACTTTTTTTGTTGTTTGTTGATCTCCCGTTGATCTGTCAAGGTCACTACTAAAAAATGGTCTCAGAATTAAAAAAATAATAAAAGTAGAATAGATTGGTGAAATCAATATGTCATTAATTTTACTCGGAGAACAGAAGATGCTGATTCGTATGAGCATAAATTTATTACCATATCTTATACAGATGAATTTTAATAAAATTTTAAAAATTGAAATTTTTTGAATAAAGCGGGTGAATGCTGAAGTAATTTATTGGTGAAAGCGATTGATTTTTAGAGAGTTAATATGTAAATAAATTGACTCAGACAAATCAACCTATACTTATATTAACCTGGACATCTTGAGATAATCACAAACACAAATAGCTGAGTAAAAATAATTCTATCGTACATAGATAATGCAGGTAAACATAATTTCATACATTACCTATATAGTAGCCTATGATTTTATATCAATCTAACTAGATGCATCATACTTCAAACCATATACAGATAATTTGTAACTTACAGCCAAAACCAGATAATTTAAATTGTTTAATTGTTTTGCTATTCAATAAGAAAGGGCAGTAACATTCTTGAGTCCGGTTGGTTGGAGCATTTCTACTTGAACAGACAGTCTTTTAAATCGCCTGAAGTTTACATAAAAGGATAATCTCAGATCTTAATATTTTAAAGTAACCCATCATCACAATAATCATCAACAAAGCTGTTACATATCCAATCCTATTACACTACTGGGTAAAGTTCACATCGCGGAACCAGTTGTCTGCTCAATTACTGTCCTGCTGTTCCTCTGCTCAATTATAAATGTTTCAACTTGTTACCACAATTTATTTGGGACTAGAGTAAAACCAATCCTCGGGCTGCACATCTACTGGTCATGACTTAGTTCTTTGCCTCATTGTAGAAACCAGTTTCAAGTAATCTGTTTAATTATAAAAAAAAAACCATGAATGGAGGTTAACAGTGCTGAGTAACCCTGACCAAGGCAACGTTATTTTTAGCAATATTTGAGCAAAGCCCATTTACTGATTGGAGAGCCTACTAAAGCTCTAGCAACCAATAAATTATTTCTCTTTCTATCAATCCTTAAATCAATCAAGTTAAAAGTGTGTGTCTGGGATGTAATAGACAATAAGCTGTTGTATTGTTCTCCTACTTTCTGCATTTGCTATAGTTTTCACTCAAGAACAAAGAGTGTTTGTTATGTAATATATATGAAAAATAGAACTGATTGTGGATGTTTCTTGCAGTATTCTACATATGTTTGTTACAACGTTTTACAATAATCATGAATTTTTAATAAAACACAGAAAAGTTTACTTAGAGGATAATGGTTTTGTCACCCATGAATAGTATTTAAATCAATTCAGAGTAGTTTTTGGGTAAAGCAAAACCTAAAAACAACCTTCTTCACACCTTCACTTACGCTGACTTTGGAAGACCGCCAACAAGCTTACAATTAAATTATTCGAAAGTTGAAGCTCCTTATGAGTGATAACTATGAAAATGTTCTCAGAAGTTATTTGTCTACACGAAACTTTGCAATTAATTGTTGATGCACTCTTCATACTTGTGTGAAATAAAACAATTTGTGTAACAAACTTATCAATCATTTCAACGCTAGAAAGTTATTTCTTCAATGAGAAACATGAGCGTGTGTGCATATCTTTCAAAAACGGTAATTATATTACTTTGTAGAAACGAAACACTAATAAAACCTATAAATACACAGTGCCATGCAAGAAGTGAGAGAGGTGAAGGGGGAAGAGAACTAATGCTAACAGATTATGACCAGTTTATGCATTATATACATTTGTGCAATCTGAACATAAACATTTCTTTTTAAAATTTATTTTTACTGATCGCTAATTTTCCATAGTTGTCTGTACGATTTTACTTCCTCATTCACTTTATATGAATTGGAGAAATATGGTGCAACTAATTGCTGTGGTAAAAAAGTTGATACATGATGCTGTTAGTTGAGGTCACTAATTTTATTGGAAATCAATGCTTAGAAAGGGCAAGAAATAAGCACTGAGAAACCTTCAACTAAAATAGACAGTTCTTAAAACAAAAGTCAACAAACCTGAAAGAAATGTTTGCAACCAGCTGAAAGTAATTATGTTGACCTCCATTCTAACAACACTCATTGCATGTGTTTCATAACATCATCTTTATGCTCATTTGAGGAGTTGTCTACTTCCATAAAAGTAGCCAATGTCTAGATCAGTGGTAATTATTATGTTGCAGGGACAGATAACTAATAAAAAGTGAATATTGGTTTACAATATTACACCTTCATGATTCACCACTACCAACCCTACCATTGCTACTTCCACCAAGTTTAGTTTGTTCACAGCTTGATGAATAATTCCACTTCACTAATAACTTTTATAAACCAGCGAATAATCGTTGGTTATCAACAAAAGCTAGTCAATATAATGGCGAAAAGGAGACAACTCAAAACTTATTAAAGTTTTAAGTTTACCCGCCATTTTGTTGAAAACGTTTGAAAATATCTTTCACCACAAACCGCACTGCCTATAGCCTGAGTGACCAGCAGCAAGCAAAGTTGTGCAGACAAAAGGTGACAGAATGTTTTCATTCACTAACTGAATGAATTCACAAAACTGATTAGCTAATCAATATTTGGATTTCCTAACTGGTTATTGAAGCCAGGCAATATTTTTGAGGTCAAGGTCCTAATAGTTGCAGTTTCGCAGTAAGTAACGGGTACCAAATCCGTCCTAAGATCCTTTTACTGTTGTTGCACCTACACATACAGAAGAAAAAAATTGCAAACACTGATGTAAAAATTGTGTTTTGTGGTCAATCATTGAGCATATTATAATACAATTGCTCTAAAAATTGTGTTTTTTGTAAATGAGTTATTTATTTTTGCGCAAGCACATACTCGTAAGGGGTTAATAATTGTAAAAAAAATATTGTGCAGGATTTCACTGTGGGGGCGTGAGGTGGTAGCTCGGCCTACCTGCACAACCTCCCGAACTGTAATGGCAACTGTGTCTAGTGCGCTAGCGATACAACCCTTCCACAGGTCGACTTAGTATACTGGAGAATGGTGGTCGACCATCTCAGTAACTAGTGAGCTGCCGGTTGCGTTAGCTGTTGTTTGTGTATGCAATGAGTTCGAACTTTGAAGGGCGAACTAGTTGAACTAGGTTCGGCCAGCAGAGGTTCGGCTGTCTTATTGTAGTGCTGTGCAGAGGTCGAACATTGAAGGCGAAGTTAGACAAGCTAAGTTCGGCCAGCAGAGGTTCGGCTGCCTTATTGTAGTGCTGTGCAGAGGTCGAACATTGAAGGCGAAGGTAGACAAAGCTAAGTTCGGCCAGCAGAGGTTCAGACTGATCTGCCTGTATATTACTACTCGAGTAATGATGCGCAGTGAAGTTATTTGTTAGAACAAAGAAACTTCTGAGAGTGTGCACGCTGACTCTGATTTATTGATACAAAACATCCATATTTATGTACACTGTTACATAATAAAAGTGATAGACAAGTGATAGACAAAGGAGGCCACACCTGGCACAAATGATTGGCCAGCGTGTGCGAATCACACACAAAGGGTGGTACTAGGATACATGGTTGACTGATTGCACATGCCATGCATATAAGTTTGCATGTTAAGTAAAATAATAATAAGTATGCATAGAATGAATGTCTCTAGAACGTAAGCATAGAATGGTACAATGTAGTATAAGGTAAGTTAGATTGTTACTGTCATAGATGCAAGATGGCGCCGGTCCTTTACATACTCCTCCCCATTGGCGATGGTGGCCAATCAAACAACGTCGGCGGCATCGGTAACGTGTCTCTCTCTAGTCTCTATAGGGTCAGCTCCTCCTTAATATCTTCGGCTCTCAGCAGAAGTTGGCCGGCCTCGTGTGTGACTGCGTGCAGTTCTCTGTCGAGGGCCTCCCTTCTGTGTCGGTGCTCAACTCTCTTCTGTGTCCAGCTTTTCTTTTACCAACTGCATCATTCTAGCCACTGTTGTTGAAAACGAGTCCGGTTGTTCTACACTTCTATTGGGTAGCGAACTTCTCCGTGGCTGACTGGTAGCTGATCGTTGGCGGCTCCTCCACCTTCCTTTATTTTCACTTTTGCCGGTAGCGAGGTTGTTATTCTGGGAAGTGGCATTCTCCTGTTCACTGCTCCTTTCTCGCCCCTCTTGATGGCAATTCGTCTCCTTTTCTGCTACTTTCTTTTCCTTTCTCTTTCTTGTTACCACCGTCCAACCGATTTCGGCCGGGTTTTCTGCTGGTGCATTCACTGGACTGGGAGCTAGGGGCTGTGCGTTTACCCTATCGCTTCCTGCTGTCCCAGTGGGTGGTCTCTCGGGTGGCTGTTGCTCTCCTATCGCTGTATAACAGTGATAGTCAGCCAGCTTTCTTGGCTTGTGTCGCTTATACTCTTCGGCCTCCCACGTCTGGTGGGCGCAACCAAGGCTGAGTACCTTTCCTCCTAGCTTGCCTACTAACGCATTCGCTTTTGGCTTACTAGGGCCTGACTGTACATTGAGCTGGTCGCGCAACCCTTAGGGATTTACTGCATATGCGAACCAACCGGCCGGTGACCCAGTCGATAGCGATCACCTTGATCTGTTAGAGCGGATTAGGCCCCCAGAGGTAACCGACGGTCTGATCCACACCCCACTTTGCTATGGGTATGTGAACTTTGACCGTTTTCACCAGCCTTGCCTGTTCACCAGCGTTCCAGGATATGGACAACTCTGCCATTCCACGCTGGCTAGGTGTGGACTGTCATCCACGTACCACTCGCTGTAGCATTTTCCGATCTACAGTCGAGCCGACTAGACGGTACCACAGTATCCTGTTAATTCAGGATTCGAGACACAGTGGGCCTTCAGCCTCCTCCCACAGCGCTATAGACCAATTTAATGTATCCCCAGGGCCTCACGGCCCCACTGCCGCCTGTTAGAGAGATCCTTCAGGGAGCCTATCCCCCTAAGTTTCTCTCTGGGGTCTCTGTCCAGTCTCTTGCTGCAGCTCTACATGGGAAGGTCCCCCATCTCTTTGCTCGATGGAGCCGCACTGCCTGCAGTCCGCGCAGGGTCCCTGTCGGCTGAGCCCATCAGCGTTGCCATGGTGAGTTCCAGCTCTGTGCTCGAGCTTATATCGAAACTCAGCCAAGATCTCCAGCCATCGAGCTATCTGGTTCGATGGTTCCTTCCGTCTGCACAGCCAACGGAGGAATGCGTGGTCCGTCCGGAGTTTGAATTCCCGTCCATAGAGGTAGGGGCGGAAATGTTTTACTGCCTTGATGACAGCAACCAGCTCCTTCCGGGTGACGCAGTAGTTCCTCTCCGCTGGTGCCAGCGTCTTGCTGAAGTATGCAATGACGCGTTCCTTGCCTTCCTGTACTTGGGAGAGCACAGCGCCGACTCCTACCGCACTGGCGTCAGTGTCCAGTACGTACGGTAAGTTGGGGTCGGGGTACCCGAGTACCGGGGCTTGGGTGAGTCTGGCTTTGAGCTGGTCAAAGGCTGTCTGCTCCACCAGTCCCCACTTCCATGGTGTCTCCTTGCCCGTCATCACGGTGAGAGGTTTAGCAATAGTGGCGTAGTCGGGGAGGTACTGGCGGTAGTACCCGGCCGTTCCTAAGAATGCCTGCAGCCCCTTTACGTCCGTCGGTGATTCCCATCTCCTGACTGCCTCCACCTTTCCTGGGTCGGTAGCCACTCCCTTTGCGCTCACTACGTGTCCGAGATACTTGACCTCTTCTTGTAGCAGTTCGCATTTGGAGGGTTTTACCTTCAGGTTTGCCTGGTGGAGTCGCCCTAGCACTTCTCCTAGCCTCTGTAAGTGCGTCTGGAAGTCGGGTGCGATGATAATCACATCGTCCAGGTATAGGAGCAGAGTCTTCCAGTGGAGACCTTTGAGGACCTTTTCCATGAGCCTCTGGAAGGTGGCGGGGGCTGAGGTCAACCCGAATGGCAACACCTTCCACTTCCACAGGCCGCTTCTGGTGGTGAAGGCCGACTTGTCGCTTGCGTCTTGGTCTAGGGGTACCTGCCAGTATCCGCTAGTGAGATCCAGCGTAGTAAAATATTTACTGCCGGCCAAAGCGTCCAGCGACTCGTCGATTCTGGGGATGGGGTAGGCGTCCTGTTTGGTTATGTCATTCAGTCTCCGGTAATCCACACAGAACCTCCACGTATCATCCTTCTTCCTCACCAACACCACGGGGGAGCTCCAAGCTCCATCAGCCGGCTCAATCAGGTCCTTCTCCAAGAGGTCCTTGATTTGGCGTTCTGCCTCCGCCTCTTTCTCCGGTCCTAGGCGGTGTGGTGGACATCGGATGGGTCGAGCCCCTTCTACTGTGGGGATCGAGTGCTCTGCTAGGGTCGTCCTGCCCAAATCTCCACTGTGGCTGCTGAATACCGTCTGGTATTTGATCAACAGCTCCTTCACTTGCTGTTCTTGCCATGGGTTCTGGCACCCTCTCTTGGCTTGCTGGAAGAGGTCGTGTAGATGGGGGGGTAGCTCTCTTCCTCCCGTCTCGTTCCTCTGCCGTCCTTTCTGCTCAGTCAACCCCTGGACGCCACCCTCTTCCACTCCCGTAAAGGTACCAATAACCTCTCCTGCGGGTAGTCTTAGGGTGTCCTGCGTCGGGTTGAGACATCTAACCAGCACGCGTCCTTGAGCGTCTGGCTTGTTGATACTAGTGGCGATAGGTATTCCGCCCTGTATACTCTCGATCACTCCCTGAGGGAACGTATCCCTGGAGCTCAGGTGACACGGAATAGTTACTTCCGACTGTGGGGGTAGCTGGGTGTCCTGCCGAACTTGTACCTTGGACACGAGATTTCTCCCGTGGCGGTCGGTACACGCCAGTTCCTTCCCTTGTATCACCAGCACTGGACGGTCAAATCCCATCTGGCATCCTTGGCTTGTCAAGAAGGGCATTCCCAGGATGACGTCCTCGTTGACCTGACTTACTACAAAAGTCTCCTCAAACTTCACATGACGTATCCTTCCCTTCAGCGTGAGCAAGCCGTAGAATGGGAGCCTAGTACCGTCGGCCATGATTCCATGAGAATCGTAGTGCTGCAGATTGTGTTGTACGTGGCTCGGTAACCGGTCAAAGACGCGCTTGGCTAACAGGTTAGTGTTACAGCCCGTGTCGATGAGGTGCGTTACCGCCTCTCCTTCTACCCTTCCAGGTAGGTAGTAGCTTGACCGATATGGTCGCTCAATCTGGTTGCTCTGGAGGGTCACAGGTTTCGGAACGAACTCTTCCTTCTCCAGTGGGGGCGTCTGGGTCTGCTTGTCCTTTTTTCTGGGCCTTGGTTCCTGCTGCTCGAGAGTCCCGTCGCCGTCCGTTTCTTCCACCACTGAGCTGTCGGGTACCGACAGGCTGGCAAAACGGTTGTGTAGGGCGATAGGGGGACTAGTCAGGAGGTCCAGCGAAGGAGTCGCTCGCCGTGTTGTTGCCGATCCACTGGAGGGCGCCTGCGCCCTTTCCTTCTGGTTTGTCATTGCCCGTGTGCAGCCAGTTGGTCTCCCTACTGCTGCGGGCGGTAGTCGTTTCCCTGGCGGTTAGGCCAAGGGACGGTTCTGCACGCCTTTCGAGTATGACCTACTTGTTGGCATCCCCAACATCTCTTTGGAGGCTCCACCTTCGTCTCCGCCTTTAGACTGGCAATCTCTTTGCTCAGTCCCTCTACGGTTCGAAGTAGCTGTGCCAAGGGGTCCTGTACCTCTTGGTGTCGAGCCGTCTCTCTCTGTGGTTCTCTTCCTTCTTCCAGGAGGTCGGCCTCCACTGTCCGAATGTGAGGTCCTCCTAATGGTTGGTGAGGTACCTGCAGGAACTCATTCCCTGCCAGGATTGCTTCCTCCAGATTCTGAGGGCGTACCGCCAGCAAGTGTCGTTGCAGGTACGTGTGCCCAGTGTACTGTGGAACGTCTGCATCACCAGTTCATCCCTGTTTTGTCGCGGCAGAGTGCTGTGGGCTGCCTTAATGAGGTGTTCGACCGTGAGTGCATGGTCTCTGAGGCTGTCTCTGGGGTTCCGTCGGTAGCTTAGCAGTTTTGCTTGAGCTTCCGAACGAGTCATGCCAAAGGTCGCCTGCAGTGTCCGTGTCACCTCCTCAGTGGTCTCGCCTCGACCGTACCGCTCTGCTTTGCCCGTTAAGGCTTGGCGCAGGTGGATGACTGTCTCTTCCGCCTGCCAATGGTTAGCGTCGGCCACCTCCTGAAACCGTTGCAAGAAATAGTCCACATCTCCTGTACCATCATACTGTGGTACTCTAAACTTATCGCGTGTGGTCGCTATTGTCATGCGGTCTAGGATGTTGGTGAGCGTTCCCATCATCTGCAGGCTGGAAGGATCTCTGTCGATACTCAGCGCTCTTCTCCTTTGTGCCATCTTTCCTCGGGAGCTGATTCCAGTGGGTGTCTGTCAATCCCACTGCTGCCACCAATGTGCAGGATTTCACTGTGGGGGCGTGAGGTGGTAGCTCGGCCTACCTGCACAACCTCCCGAACTGTAATGGCAACTGTGTCTAGTGCGCTAGCGATACAACCCTTCCACAGGTCGACTTAGTATACTGGAGAATGGTGGTTGACCATCTCAGTAACTAGTGAGCTGCCGGTTGCGTTAGCTGTTGTTTGTGTATGCAATGAGTTCGAACTTTGAAGGGCGAACTAGTTGAACTAGGTTCGGCCAGCAGAGGTTCGGCTGTCTTATTGTAGTGCTGTGCAGAGGTCGAACATTGAAGGCGAAGTTAGACAAGCTAAGTTCGGCCAGCAGAGGTTCGGCTGCCTTATTGTAGTGCTGTGCAGAGGTCGAACATTGAAGGCGAAGGTAGACAAAGCTAAGTTCGGCCAGCAGAGGTTCAGACTGATCTGCCTGTATATTACTACTCGAGTAATGATGCGCAGTGAAGTTATTTGTTAGAACAAAGAAACTTCTGAGAGTGTGCACGCTGACTCTGATTTATTGATACAAAACATCCATATTTATGTACACTGTTACATAATAAAAGTGATAGACAAGTGATAGACAAAGGAGGCCACACCTGGCACAAATGATTGGCCAGCGTGTGCGAATCACACACAAAGGGTGGTACTAGGATACATGGTTGACTGATTGCACATGGCATGCATATAAGTTTGCATGTTAAGTAAAATAATAATAAGTATGCATAGAATGAATGTCTCTAGAACGTAAGCATAGAATGGTACAATGTAGTATAAGGTAAGTTAGATTGTTACTGTCATAGATGCAAGATGGCGCCGGTCCTTTACAATATTCAAACTGGGATAGCGACTCCAACTATATTTTTAACTCTTTATTGGTTCAATCGACATTGGTTATAAATGTTATCAAGAACATCATCATGATGATGATTATTCATTACATTAGTAAGCAATACTAGAGGAGGGACTGATTCAACGATTCAATGGATGGATGGAAAATAGGTGTTCAATACCAACATGACTGAATTATTATTTATTATGATCATCATGCCATAATAATATTTATAAATTAAATGGTGGTGGTGGGTGATGATGATGAATGAATGATGATGATGGTGATGTGATGATGATAATTTAATTATTATTATATATTATAATAAATAATAATAATATAAATAATAATAATTTATTATTGTTATTATTATTTCCTAACTTACTTACAGTAAGAGTTACGACAATACAATTGCTTCTTTTTGACTGTCTGTAGTGTTATTGATAATTTAATAATTATTAATTGTTGTTGACAATGATTGATTAAATAAATTATAATTTTTATTATTTTTTTTGTGAAGAAAAAACAACATCATCATGTCATCATGATCTGTATGACATGATACATGACACAGGTGAGTGGCTCCAATATTCTTCTACAGGCCTGTCGGTGGGGGAAGATAGCTAGGGAAACTGTAATAAATGATAATATATACACATGATTGAATGATGATGAATAGAATCATCACTATACATACACTCAAATACGTTCACCAGGCCAGTAGATTGAAGATTCCTGTGTATGTGTGTGCGTGCGTGTGTGTGTGTGACATTGCACAGGGACCCATGTTGTAAGATTGGTAGCAAACTGGAATTGTATAAAAAATAATTCAAAATTATTTTTTTACTATAACATATATATAGTAATACTGTGCAGGATTTCACTGTGGGGGTGTGAGTGGTAGCTCGGCCTACCTGCACAACCTCCCGAACTGTGATGGCAATTGTGTCTAATGCTCTAGCAATACAATCCTTCCACAGGTCGACCTAGTAGGCTGAGGAATGGGGACTAACCATCTCAGTTACTAGTGAGCTGCCGATTGCGTTAGCTATTATCAGTGTGTATAGCAAGTTCGAACTTTGAAGGGCGAACTAGTCAAACTAGGTTCGGCCAGCAGAGGTTCGGCTGTCTTGTTTCAGTGCTGTGCAGAGGTCGAACATTGAAGGCGAAGTTAGACAAAGCTAAGTTCGGCCAGCAGAGGTCCAGACTGATCTGCCTATATATTACTACTCGAGTAATGGTGCGCAGTGAAGTTATTTGTTAGAAACAAAGAAACTTCTGAGAGTGTGCAAGCTGACTCTGATTTATTGATACAAAACATCCGTATTTATGTACATGATTACATAACTGATAAGTGACAAACAAAAGGTGGCCACACCTAGCACAGCAATTGGCTAGAGTGTGCCAATAAGGTAAAAGGGGTGGCTCTAGAGTAAATGCATGGTTGAGCTCACATGGTACACATATAAGATTACATGTTAAAGAAAAGTAAGGATGATTGTGCATAGAGTGAATTGCCCTTGAGCGCAGGCATAGAACAATACATGTAGTAAGCATAGAACTGGGTAAGTGTAAGTGTTCGTAATTATACCATAGAATGTTCGGTAAGTATAGAATGTTCAGCAAGATGGCGCCGGTCCTCTACAATACATCATACTATAGTATTGTATATATTATGATTATTGTAAAAAAAAACTTCCACTTCAATTCCAGTTTGTTACCAATCATTCGAACATGGCTCACTGTGTGACAATGATGATGATAATCTAACCACATTAATTGAAAGGTAATTTATAATGAAGAAAAAGTGTACCTCATTTCAACACTACTTAACATTACTTACTTTGACTTATTTTCTTACTTAATATTACTAGAAAAAATAGCCAATAAATTAATTAATAATATAATAAAAATAGTACACAATTTTATTTATTATGCGCCGCGCAAAATTGACAAGATGCAAGCATTTTTTTTCTTTTGGTTGCTATTATTATAATTATCATTTTATTTATCTATTTCTAATTAATCTATATATAATAAAACCCTCAGAAATATGTTCATGTGTGTCTTTGTCTGATTCCAGAAGGGTCAACGCCTAAACCGCTGAACTGAAAGAAATGAAAAGTGCTGTAAAAACATTATAGTGGACCAAATGGACATATATAACAGGAGCTTAACTTTGCTATTTGTTTTCAAATTTAAATCGGATATATTTGCATGTTAGAAATTTCCAATAATGTAGGTGGAGACGAATCGAAAACAGTTACATTTTGCTAATATGTATGCATGGTAAATTTCAGCTGAACAATTCTCTCATGGTTTATGTCTCACATTACTTCCTTCCAGTAGCACAGATTGCAACACTCTTTCATAGCATTGTTTTTGCAAGTTAGTTGTTTGTCTCAGTAGTGAACGCAGTTTAACAGCACACAGCGCACCTGTTCCAGCACACCCTTCGAATTGAGCAAGAGATAGAGAGAGAGTAAGTGAGGAAAGAAGAGGGTAGAACGGGGTGAAACAGGGCAGGGGTAGAGCAAGTTAGAGTTGGAGGATGAGAATTATAGCGAGGCAGGCTAAGAAAAAAATTGAGAGAGGGCAATAATAAAACGAGCTGGCATAATGATATTTATGTCATCTAGTATATGCTGCTAGTATATATACAGTAAATATTATTCTACAATAATAAATATTAATGAAATTGTTGTTATTTAATAATATTATTGATTATCATTATTTTACAATGTTGTTTTGTTGATTATTAATTAACTATTCTTAACAGTTATTGTTTGTTTATTTATATTAGTTGTTACAGTGGCAGAATAACTAGCAGTTACTAAGTATAGTACTACTCCTTAAGTAATATTACATAATAATTGTTATAATATAATTATTGATAGTTGTAGGCATTATTATTATAGGTAATTTATGACGATGATAATAAATATATTAATAGTACAATAATAAGTATATATAAAATATAAAATATATAAATATATGATCAATAATGATATGTTATTTACTATGATATATATTATCGGTTATGAATATTTATTTATAATAATAGTTAGTTAATTTAGTAGTGACTAGGTATTTATACATTTTATCAATGATCTTTTGCAATAATAGTGATCATAGGTTGATTGATTTCAACAATCAAGCTGTATTAGTTATTATTTCATTATACAACAATTATTATCATTTATGTCCACAACAACCATGAGGAATCATGTAGAATCATCACTAAATAAATGTTTACTTACTTTCATGTGTTGATCACCAAGATAATTGTTATTAGAGGATTGGAACTAACAAAGATAGGAATAAATATGAGCAGGAATGAATGTAGACATGATTGGAATGAATATAGGCACCTCCTGTTATAAACGTCGACAGACCTGGAATGAATGTTGACTATGGCCACTATGTTATAAATAAGAAAACAAATGTTGGCGATTATCTATGGTGGCTCAGAACGTTAGACGGTTTTGTTTTCAAAGCGTATGAACGGATTTGAAATAGTCCAGCCGTTTTGCAAAGCGGCTTTTACACTGAAAATAATTGGGTAACTGTAGTAAAATAGCCCAAGAAACTATGTTTAAAAACGGGCTTGTTGGTTATAATAAATTAATTGTCGGCCTCAGCAGTTGCGGGATTAATGCTATAAAACTGTATTTCCTGTCCAACAATTGTCAAATCTGTAATCCGTATAGTTGTCTTGCAAATAATTCAGACGGTTTAGAAATGATCCAGATGATTTAGAAAATTACAAACCGTAAGGACGATTTAAAAAGAGTATGAACTATCTACAAACCGTATGAATTATTTTGAAATAGTCCGAACTGTTTTAAAATAGTCTAAACTATTTCGAAATAGTTGGAAAAGTTTGCAAGGCACATGGGTTTCGAACCAAAAGCGATCGTCATCATTTTATTTATAGCCTCTATACAACTTTATCAACATAGACGTAGATCGAAGGACATAGAGCGCATTACTTAGCTGTATGAAACTGTTGTTAAATATAATCTCTAAAATTAATTTTTACATTTATAATTAGGTTGTAATTATTATTGTGTAAAATAATTTGAAAAAAATAATATTTTACCAATAACAAAATATTAATTATTTATTTAAAGAAAATTCAACTGTTCGGTGTTTAGGAAAAACATTATCAATCATAAATGGACTGTAGATCTATGATCAATAGAGCGAAACAGCAAATCGGCTCAGATTTTCAAAATCAACGAACGATTTTACAAAGCGTTCAGAAGTTTTGCAAAAGTTCAGACTATTTCAAATTCGTTGAAACGGTTTGGAAATCATTCAGACGTTTTAAAACGCAAAACACAAAACGTTCTGAGCCACCATAATTATCCCTTGAAGTGTCTACATTTGTTCCCAGCGATATATAAAATATCACTTCGATGTTTATTTCTGGAGTTGTCTGGTTTGACAAAAGAAGGAAATTTTTATTCCTGCGACGAACATCATAATTATTTTTTATATCTCGCCGGGTACGAATGTAGACACTTCCGGGAATGAATGTCGAACTTCTCTTCTCTATAGCATAGTCGACATTGGTTTCAGGCCTGATGACATTCATTTCAGAAGGTGACCACGTGCTTTGCACCTATGTCTACATTTGATCTGTCAATGTACATTCCAATTTCTGTTATTATCCTAAATGAACAGTAATAAGTAGCCTGAAGTTGTGACATTATTTGCTATAAATTATTGCTTTAGTTATTGGTAGTAATAATATATTGTTATGAGACTGTTAGAAATAAAAACTGCAGGGAACCTTTTCTGTTTACTTATGCAGAGTTTCCCCAAAATTTTATAACAACTTGATGATATCATTGATCATATTTGATGAACAGCAGTCACAACATGGATTATTTTTGAAAAATTTAAATTTTTCTGTTTTACATTAACTTTGTGGAAACAATGTGATAAATAGTTGGTGGCATTGTGTTTTTTGGTTTATTTTCACTATTAAATTTTTAGTCCACATCAATATATTCCAACCCTGTAGAGGCTGTTGTTACTATTATTTTTTCTGCTAATATTAATTTGTTTTATTATGTTTATTTTTTTATCGCTGTGATCAATTGTTTTTGTAATTTTCATTCTTGTAAGTGAAACTGTATTCTGCTGCTTATTGACTATTGCATTTATATGTATGTGGTAGCTCATAAGAGGGACTGAATGCTTTTAAAAGGTCTGTACACTTTCTAAATCATCTTTCTACATATAAAATGAAAGAGAAGACGCAGTGAACAACGCAATGAACATATCTAAAAATAGGCAGGAGTTTTTGATAAATAAACTATCAGTCTTGTGAGTTGTAGAATCTCCTGCAAAATAACTGCATTTCTCATCAAACAGCCAAAGATTTTTTTAGAGTATTGAGAATCATCTACAAACATTCAAATGATTCAAGCAGTTTAAAATATGCATTTCCAAAATAAATTTAAACTGTTTACAAGTTATCTAAACTGATTTGCACAAGTGATTATTTTGTGATTATTTTAAAATTATATGAATATTTTAAACAAAACAGAATTTTATGCGAGAAACTGGAGACCCGCAAAATGAGTGGATTTCAAAGCAAATGAACTATTTGACAAAGCCCTCAGTTACTTTGTGAGGGCTTTGTTCAAAGCGTGAAAGTGTTCAGACAAATTGGAAAGCCCACAAAAATCCAAAACTTTCTGAGCCTTGATGACGACAATGAGTTGATGATAATAACGCGATTCGTATTCACACTTGATTATTATCAGTTGGTTATTTTGTTTTATTTGCGGTAAATATAATGAGTGCAGAATTCATAGATTTTAGTGCTTTTCTTGGTTTCTATAGAAATTTGTTTTCTGGTCCATGAAAATATGTTACTGTAGGAATGTTTATTGTTACTCTGTTGCAAAGATTGAGTGTTTTACTTTGCTCTGGAAGAACCGTTTGCTGCTTTAGTGAGTATAGGTTAATGGTTAGCGTCTAAATAACAGTGGTAGTGCAAAGCAGTAGAAAAAACTCCAAAGAAAATTGTGTCACATGAGGTTTATTTAAATTGCTTGTATTTTGTCATCAAACTACTCAACGTGGTTGAATCAGTATCTTTTGTATCTTAATAACAATAATGCTCTTTTAGGTTTGGAGAATGAAATAAAACAACTGTTTTCAAAATCTTTTACCCACACTTACTGAAGTTCCAATAGAATTTCTTTATTGTGTCGTAAGTATTGCTATGTATTTTTCTTAACCGTGAATAACACTAAGAACAAGTTCTGGTAGATTAGGGGCCTAGATGACTTGTGGGATTTTGTGGCCCTCCACTATTAAATACCCCCCACCATTTAGAAAAAACCTTGGTGCACTGAGATCTTTCCTCTTTTTTTACAGTAAAATTTTGTCTATATGTACTCCAACAGAATTGTGTTCTAAATTAGAAAATACAAAGCGAAATCAAATTTATCAACAGTTGGGATAGATGTCATGTTTGGTAGGTGACTGTGATACCAGTATACCGGCAGCATCATCAAGTTTTAACCTCCAATTTTTAAATCTTGATTTTTTTTTTGGCAGATACTATAGATGTACCTTTTTTCAGCCGGAAACATTGTAGCGACATATTCATCCGAATAAACTTGATAAAACTAGAATACCATTATTCATAAATCTTTGATTTCATACCTTGTCATTGTGAAAAGGAAGAGAACAACTACCAATGCACTAAGTTTTTTCTAGACAGTGGGGTTATTCCATTGCGAAGTGCCTTAAAATCCCACAGGCTGGCTACACTCCTAAAGTTTCGGCATTATATAAAAAAAATATTTTACAGCAAACAACCAATGCCTATATATTAACGTGTAAAAGAAATGGAATCAAAAGAGAGTACAATAGCAGGGTAATTTTTTTTTTTTTTTCAAAAATGATATTTTATATATTTGTTCTCACTCAACTCTTACCCCCTGCCCCCTCCGTCCTACCTCTTTGTTGACTTGTCCCACTCTCTTTCCTGACTTGTCTCACTCTCCCCCCGCCCCCACTCTCTCCCCACCCCACCCCCTTTCATGTCCTTTGCCACCACCCTCTTCCCTACTTTGTCCCTAGCCCCCTGCTTCGTGTCCGCCCAGTTCTGCACCCTCATCCCTTTCGTAGCATTACTGATTTACATTTTTGATAGATGCGCCGGTTGAGAAAAAACGTTCACCCTCAGGTGCAAGTCACATCAAAAGGTTATACACTTGAAAGCAACTGATTATTGTTTCAATGCACAAAAATCTGGTAAGTTTCTGAACTTTAAACGTTATATGGTTTTTCTTAGTTCTAGTCTTCAATAATAAAAAAATAGGCGGTCAAGAATGTGTGATAAATGAGTTGGTTGTTGTTTGTTAATAGGAAGCTCTTCTAGATTAAGACCTGAATCTGCGGATGAAACTCTGTATATTGAAGAGTTTAGTTCAACTCCTAGTAGTTCAAACAAACCTCAAGCTCAGCCAAGTTTGGCTTGCACTCATTTGTCTCTAGTTTTCTCTAAAGGCTTTTTCATACAATTTGATGGGAAATATGAGATATTGAAGTTTTACAGGGACCACACAGCTAAAAATACTCGTATCCTTTGACTCTTAATCAACAATGATTGCATCACTCATGGGTACTTTTTCATCAACTTCATACAACCTTGACTTGTATTTTCATACAAAATAAGTAATAAATTTCATATATTTTGTGTGTTGATGGTTTTTCAGCTGCGAGGAAGTCCATCTAGCATCAGATGTGAACTACTCTTTGTCCCTTGCATGTGAGCGAGATGGGGTTGTAGTTTTCAATAGGAAGATGATCGCCATAGCTGACTATAACCATAAAACCTGCAGAATAGAGGTCGGTCAGCAAAGCTTAATAGTTTTTAAATTGCTTTCTTTACTATTAAAATCCTGCAGTTACTTTTAATGCAATGAGTGTTTTATGAGCGTTTTATGAACTTGGGCCAAACTTCTTGTGTTCAAGTTTTTACGAATAGTATTTACGGGAGGCAAATGTTTGTGAATTTTTTGTATGAAGATGAGTTTATACTTTCGCCTTCAATTTGTTACTACCTTCATACTTTTGACAACATCTTTTAGCTCACCATGTAATAGTAAAGATAAAAGTATCGCTCTACTGTTCTTGCCAGAGAAGCATGAGGTTTCAGTTGAGTAAATGTGAGGTCACAACAACATGGGATTCCGTAGAAATGTGCTGCCATCTTGATGCCATTCTTTCTGGCACAATTCCTGTTTTAGGCACCAATATTTAAATGTTTGCCTATGTGCATGACTCTCCAAGAGCTTTTTTAGGGTGATTTTTCTCTATGCAATTAATAGCCCTCCCCCACCCATGTCTGTATTGGGGAAAGGTAAAATAAATCTGTTTTCAGCTAAAAATATCATAATACTTGTCTCCGTTGCTTTCATCACTGGCAACAAACACAACATCAAAGTTTACGAGTGAGATTATTGTATACAGTAGTTGTCGTATGAAACTGAAGTCTATTTCTGCTGAGCAAATTTTACATGTATGTGAGGCAGCCAAATCCCTCACTATTTAATGTGACTAATGGACTAATGATGAGGTGGGGCCAGAGTTACCTAGTACACTGTGCTAATAGGCACCTGGTCAGGGGAATACAACCATTGTAAACAGTATTTTGTATATAGCTTTATTGAACTTTGCATCTATTATTGTTACCCACAGACAACAAATTGGCCTCTACGTATTTTTTTTGTGAAATGTAGTTAATAACTGCAATATTTTTGGGTTGATGTTGGGATAAGCTGTCCAAATATGTAGCTTTTGATTTTTTTGTAACAAAAAAATCATTTTGAAAAAAGTTTGATTAATTATTTATGATTTGTCAATTTTTTTCCTCAATTAACAATGGCTGACAACAACATAGTGGTAGATTCAGAACTGGCTATTTTGGGACGTAGTCCATTCTATTTTCCTATTTAACTGTCAAAAATTGTCTGCCTTTCACTCCAAAGAGCATTACTTTCTTTTGAGATTATAATATCATCATCCAACTACGTGAACGTGAATATGAGAACACTTGAGATATCATGATCAATAACGGGTATCTGATTAAAGTATGGCTAGGGGACAGGTCTCACAAATCACTTTGTCATAGAATGTTTGTTTTTTTTGTCAATGGTTAACTAGCTCCGCCATTCGGTTTTTTTCAAGCACTAATTTCTGCGTTGGTTTTGCTGGCAGCTGTATGAGAGTAAAGAATTTGTCTGATCCACTTTTCTATTTGAAAACAAACGATGTCGTTTTATGATCAAAATAAATGTCAAATAGAAATTGTTGACAATTACAACATGACCCACATGTTCTTTTTTATATTTATTTGCTTGCTCAACAAAATCTCTGGCATTCTTCCGGTTATGCAAGAATTTCCATTTGAAAAAAAATTTATAAAGAATTGATTTATCAAACCTTTTTCAAAAATTTTGAGTTTATTGTTAAGTTGCTTGTAATTAGATTTAGTTAACGAAGTTTCTTTAACTTTATTTGTATAATTCAGATGAATGGTTTGCTACAGAACATACTTATGCTGATGCAGATATCCAAGCAAACATGGTAAAGTTTTGACTGTTTCATATTTCATGTTGATCGATCAGTAGATAAAGGTAGCGAGCATTCTTTTCATTTTTTCAAAAAAAATAATCATCTATTTATTACACCGACAATTTATATATTATCGTTGTTTATTACTATAATTAACATAATACCGCCGTACCGCATCCACCAGTGTGCTTTCACAACCCAGCGTCAAACAGCTTCATTGGTGGTCAAATTGCTGTTTTGCAGATGTTTCACTTCCCATGTGTTTGTGCCTTGAATCCAGTAAATGATGTGAAAGACTAAATTCTATACAAACGTTGGCTATCTGATGAGAGCGATTTTGCCTGCTCAAAAATCATTGCTGACTGGAATGAAATCTTTAACATTTATAGTCTTTATGTTTCCACTTGTGATGATTGTCGCTTACTGTGGTTGTTGAAGTAGGTGGCTTGTCTGTGTAAATGAGCAAATCTTCAGCATTTTTGTGCAATATCAACATACTATTAGAGTATTACGAATTTTTTTAACATACTTTTTCTTTCAAGCGATAGGTATATTCGCGGGCTGGATCGATCCGTACAATATATTTAATAAATAATATTTTTCGCAATTTATTTAATGCAAATGGGTCAGTAGCAATATTTCTAGTGGACCGCACAATACTATCCCCATGGGCAAAAAACGTTAATTGGCGAGGCATACTCATAGGTCGCGAACACTACCAATTCATAACATAAAAAAATAATATATACCCACGTGGGTGACGTTTGTTTCAAACCGCTTCATTCTCGGTATAATTTATTATTATTTTATCGTTATTTATTATTAATTATTATATATGTTGTTTATTATTATTATTTATTATGATTGTCATGTACAATATTGATATATTGGAAATAGATTGATCATAATAATGAAAAACAGAGCTAGTTTGTTAAAACAATAAAGATAAATGTTATAGGTAATCAAGAATGAATTGCTTTGGAATAAACGTCAACCGGACAAGCGTAAAGCTGTTTATTCTTTGACTAGCTACCACTATCTGCTATTCACCAATGCATCATGCTAATAGTACCAGTAAGGAATCAACAACACGATAACCGCCACTGATGAATTGCTTACACATGTAAAATAATTATGCTCGCCACAATGCACCTTGGAATTTTATGTCTTCACATTTCATCCGAATCGAATCGATGGATATTATTTCTTATTGTTATATAATAAAATTTAATTGCCTGGATCGATGCGTTTGTTGTCCGGCGTTTGTTGTCCGGCGATGTGGATCCCCAATATGACCAATAGCAGATTTTCATCGATCCAGCCCGCGAGTACACCTGATACAAAAATTTTATACCAGCATCATTTTGTGTATTATCATGATAAAATCCAATGTAAGCACAAACTGAACTCTCTTATTTAAAACAATTTTGCTATGCACCAAAGCAACATCTTTTTTTGAGAATATATCTACACAAAAACTTTCAGTAATTGCCCTACTTTTCACAATGCTGTGCTGGCAATGAGTGACCTTGTGCTGGTGCAAATCCAGCAGGAGGCCCTAATATCTAGGAATAAGCCTTCCTTTAGTGCTCGGTTACCTGTTTCAGCTTGTTAAAACTTTCGTAATGGTTTATAATTTTGCGTTTCCAATTGTAAAAACATGGCTTTTTTAAATCACCTTCTTTTGTTTTACATTTTTTATTTATGAGCATTCCCTGCGCACAGTTTTATGTTAAAGTACCAGTTATAACAGACTCATGGGCTAAGTTTTTTTAGAGTTCTCATTATTTGTTGGTTACACCGTAGAAAGGGGTTTGTCTGATTATAGCCGACAGTTACCCCTTCGTGGATCCACTGTGAAGCTGATCTGTGACCAATGCAAGTCTGATCAGTTTATCCACTACTTCACCGATCCCTTGCCATGTGTATGAGACCTTTCGTATCACAGCTACTATATGGTGTGAGAGTCAAGGTAAGCAGCGCAGTTGGATGGCTTTTACACCTGCAGGGCATGTTGTAGCTCACTTTTTAAAACTTGTTACACCCGGAAAGATAGAGTTACATTACCATACCAAAGAACCATCACTGTTGATGAGTCCTTCGCTGTAGTTTAAAAGATTTTCATTTTTGCAAAAGTTAGAATCTTTCAACGCGGATTCTGTATATTTAGGTAAACAAGAAAGTCAACACGTGGTACAACATTATGTCTTGTTTTAACTGTCTTTTACTTTACTGATCAGCTTTCTCTGCCCAAACTTAAAATTGTTGAGAGTTGTATTGAAATCTTACGCCAATTTTTCTGACTCTATTTGTCATTTTGTAGATTTCATGTAGTGCTATCTTTTTGTTGTTACAGTTGCTACAGGTGTGTGCAAAAACTGTGGTGGTGAGCAAAATTGTGATAGCGGTGATGTGGGGTTGCTAAACATGGGTGACTGTGGAGTATCCCACCGTCTTCTAAGGGAATATTTGAAGCTATTTGTTTCAGATGGGTTAGTGAAGTATTTGGGTCATTTGGCAGTGATGAGTGGAGTCGTGTAAGACGTAAACCTATCAATATGTTACCCAATACTTTGATTACTGAGCTGCCTTGAGATAATAATGCTGACTTTAGTCTTTTCAAGCCTAAGATTGATAATATGTTAGATAGGACAGTTGTTGTTAATTTTGAAATAATTTAATGGGGCCTTTTTTTCATTAGTGATATTATATCTATTAATTCGATGTGTTTGTTCTAAGTTTGTTATAGTATTGCTCACTTGAGCCACAATTTGTTGAAAAAGTAATCGCTGTTTAATTGTCAATTGTGAGAACTTTGTAAAAGAGGTATGCGCAAAAAAATTGGGCAAGATCTTTTGCAAAGCTGTCTCAATTTCAATCTAGCCAAGAGAAGTTCGAAACCAAAAGATCAGTTTAATTGTTTTGAAGTAGTGTCTGTTAGTGAATCTTATAGTTGTAAGATTTCCATCCTTACTTGCTGTAAAATTACAAATAAATTGTACATCTCTGGTCGTTAATCTAATTTTTTTCAGTTAGACCCTTTATTGTCAAATCTAATTATTTTATGCCGCTGTTGCATAATACTAGTCTATGTCACTATTACATAATACTATTCTATGTCTCTTGATGTACCTGTCACTGTTTTGCTGACCAGATTTGAACAAGGTATGCTTGTGATAATATTCTTTGCAAGTTGAGTATGGATGCCTTTATGCCCTAATATTAAACTGAAAAGCAATGAGGCTGATAGATAAAACTTGAGGTTTTGCAAAGCTGCTATCAACATTGCAAGTACATTCCTGTTATATTCAGTTTTATTCAATCGCTTATGGCTTGACCAAGTGAGACAATTCTAAGTCAAAAGAGCTACTTGCATATGACCATACTGATGCTAGATTGTTGTTGCATGTTTTTGTATAGCAATTAAGTGTGTACATATCTCTGTAACTTTATACCAATATATGAATTGCCGTTTGAGCTTGCTTTGTTTCATAATTTATCCTAACGAATGTTAAAATTTTGCTACAAATTTCAGATTTCATGTTAAACTTCTGAACTGTACTGATGAGCATAGAAAAATCGAACCAATTTTTGTCTCTAGTTTTGTTTTTCAAATTATTTGCACGAAAATTGTGTTTTTTAAGTATATGGTTTATTGCACGGATTCTGCTAAATCACTCAATATGGTATGATACCCAATGGTCTACGATTGACATTTTTAGCTCCAAAACTTGTGTTATACGGCAATGCATGCAACTTGCACAGTTACTCGCTGAACAAGAACCCTGGCTTCTTCAAGAACACCAAGTTTCTTGTTGATCAATTTCATTGGAACAATCGTGTTGGTAGGTCAGTAATTTCGTGCTCAGATATTTCCATTTGAGCATTTAAAACTTCACTTTATAGCAGCACGTTTTGTGCCAGGTGATTGCTTCATTTACAACTCCACTGCCTTTTTGTAGCCTGTTCACCAGGATAGATATAGCGTTGATCTATACCCACAGTTCCCTCTGTTGAATACTCAAGTTGCTGAGCAAGGAAATGCCACACTCAATCGATTGAAAGCTTCTCTGAGTTACCAACACCAAGAATTTTTTTTTCAGTCAATGAAATTGTTTCTCTCATTTAGAAACACTGAAAGTTCTAAAACTCAGAGAACCCAGGAATGCAAGCGAAATCCTTCTGCACAAACTGTTACAGTTATACAAATAATTGCTGTTTTGCTGATTTTTGTATTTTGCATAATCAAAACATTTATTCTCTGCTTGACAATAAATCTCACCAACAACAATAATGTTTACGAGGCTATAATGAAATCAGTTTCTCTGCACACTGGATTTGTTATCATCAGATTTATTGATTGCTTAATTTGTTTGAGAGTTGTTACACATTATATTGATCAAAGCCACTGTCTGTAAACAGAGCATGGTGAAAACTGCAATGCAAGTTGAACAACCATTTGTTGATCTTGCTGACTTTTAATCTGTTCATGTTCTTACCTACAATGCTGTCATTGCAAATTGTTTTTTTTTACATAAAAAATATCAGCAATGTCTAACAGTGTTAATGTCAGTTGAATTGTCTTTATTTTGTCCACAATTTCATTAATTGTAATACGATTCAATACAAATGCGGTCATAAGATTGAGATGATGATCAAAAATCAGATCTGCTGGAGAAAACGCTCAGAATGCAGAAACTAAGTTATTCACACAATATATATTGATGTTCTGTATATAAATACAGGTGTTGGTAGAATAGTGAAACTAACTTTTGTATGTTCGGTGTCATCCAAGGACCAAAGCCTTTGTTATGTATTTTATTTCAAAGCCAGTCACATTTATTGTCCTTGATGAATTAGAAAGTTCACTCCTGCTATGAGCAATTTCGCTAAAAAACAACCTCATGTTTACTGATGCATGTTTACAAGTCTTCCATTTGTGCTTGCAAGAACAACCCAAATTGTTTAGTGAGTTGGATATTATTTGAATTTGGCTCAAGATAATCAATTGACTTTAATTTTTGATTAAAAGCAAATGTACAAAAGTTGAAGATTGCAGTTTGGCTTTGAACTGAAGTCTGGAAGAGAGAGCGAAGTGTTTTTACTCACCAGCTTACCTATATGCTCAATTACTTGTCATCACCTATTTACTTGAGGTGTAGAGAGCACAAAAGTGCTCGTTGACGAAGTATGGGTTAGTAATCAAATTACTTGACAGTTTTACTAACGCTAACGCTAACGCTAACGCTAACGCTAACGCTAACGCTAACGCTAACGCTAACGCTAACGCTAACGCTAACGCTAACGCTAACGCTAACGCTAACGCTAACGCTAACGCTAACGCTAACGCTAACGCTAACGATAACGATAACGATAACGATAACGATAACGATAACGATAACGATAACGATAACGATAACGATAACGATAACGATAACGATAACGATAACGATAACGATAACGATAACGATAACGATAACGATAACGATAACGATAACGATAACGATAACGATAACGATAAACGTGTGTGTGTGTGTGTGTGCGTGCGTGCGTGCGTGCGTGCGTGCGTGCGTGCGTGCGTGCGTGCGTGCGTGCGTGCGTGCGTGCGTGCGTGCGTGCGTGCGTGCGTGCGTGCGTGTGTGTGTGTGTGTGTGTGTATGCATTGATTGTCATTACAAGTTGTAGTGCTTTGTATCACTTAGTATTTACTGACTCTAACTATATTATATAGGAAGATTTTCCCTACTTATTATGTAATCAATGTATATAATCATATAATGTTTCAGTTTTGATCAATATATTTATTCAATGTAGCTAAAACTCCTCTCTCCTCTCTCTCTCTCCTCTCTCTTCTCTCTCCTCTCTCTCAAGATGCCATATGAGTTCGAAGTATGTTAAAAAATTATCAAAACTTAAATGCCATACATTCAAAATCTAGCTGCCATATGAGTTCAAATTAAGTAAAAAAAGAATCAAAACTCAAATGCCACTTAAATGCCACTCAAATGCCACTCAAATGCCCCTCAAATGAAATACAATATAAACTCGGCGAATTCATTCAACGCCGTAACCCATTGCATAACCCCCAAGATCTCATCCACAAAAAAACACTTGGTAGGGAGATCTGCTCATATATTACTACTACTACTAACTTATATACTATGTCTGTAGTATATATATAATATTGTATATACTAACTTGTATACTATGTCTGTAGTATATATATAATATTGTATATACTAACTTGTATACTATATCTGTAGTATATATAACATTGTATATACTAACTTATATACTATGTCTGTAGTATATATATAATATTGTATATACTAACTTGTATACTATGTCTGTAGTATATATATAATATTGTATATACTAACTTGTATACTATGTCTGTAGTATATATATAATATTGTATATACTAACTGTTTAGTACTACGAAGACGATATCCGTAGAATGCAGAAGGAGATGCAGAAAGATATGTCAGCAAATGAGTCGGCAGCGTGTAGCTATGTGTTATCTGCTTCCAATTCTCTCATCAGGTCGCAGGTAAGCCTTAGATTTACTACAGTTTATTGCTGTCTGTCGACCAGAATACAATGGTATATACATCTATATATATATGTATGTGCAGTGTACAAGTATATACAGTATACAATGGTATATACATCTATATATATGTATGTGTAGTGTACAAGTATATACAGTATACAATGGTATATACATCTATATATATGTATGTGTAGTGTACAAGTATGTACAGTATACAATGGTATATACATCTATATATATGTATGTGTAGTGTACAAGTATATACAGTATACAATGGTCTATACATCTATATATATGTATGTGCAGTGTACAAGTATATACAGTATACAATGGTATATACATCTATATATATTTATGTGTAGTGTACAAGTAGACACAATATACAATGGTATATACATATATATATATGTATGTGCAGTGTACATGTATATACAGTATACAATGGTATATACATCTATATATATGTATGTGTAGTATACAAGTATATACAGATTACAATGGTATATACATCTATATATATGTACGTGTAATGTACAAGTATATACAGTATACAATGGTATATACATCTATATATATGCATGTGTATTGTACAAGTATATACAGTATACAATGGTATATACATCTATATATATGTATGTGTAATGTACAAGTATATACAGTATACAATGGTATATAACACTATATATATGTATGTGTATTGTACAAGTATATACAGTATACAATGGTATATACATCTATATATATGTATGTGCAGTGTACAAGTATATACAGTATACAATGGTATATACATCTATATATATGTATGTATGTGCAGTGTACAAGTATATACATTATACAATGGTATATACATTTATATATATGTATGTGTAGTGTACAAGTATATACAGTATACAATGGTATATACATCTATATATATGTATGTGCAGTGTACAAGTATATATAGTATACAATGGTATATACATCTATATATATGTATGTGTATTGTACAAGTATATACAGTATACAATGGTATATACATCTATATATGTATGTGCAGTGTACAAGTATATACATTATACAATGGTATATACATCTATATATATGTATGTGTAGTGTACAAGTATATACAGTATACAATGGTATATACATCTATATATATGTATGTGCAGTGTACAAGTATATACATTATACAATGGTATATACATCTATATATATGTATGTGTAATGTACAAGTATATACAACATGTTTGTACATACAAGTTTTGATGAATTGTCTCTCTCATGTTTTATTAATTATTTACCTCAACTGGTTTATCTCTGCATTGAGTGGTAAATAGTATGGGTTATTCTTCTGTAGTTGGTTTAAATCTGCTGCACCATTAAGTTGTTACTGTCAACAGCTTGTGTATTCTCTCATATCGTAATATTTGTCTCCGTTTGTGGAAAACCGTGAGATATGTGAGTGAATTAGAGTTCAGTCACTCTGTCAAGGTCAAAAGTAGTTCAGGTATACTGGCAGTATGCAGTCAGCTGTCAACCGCTGGAAGTTGGAGCTAATTTTCTTGGTCTACAGGCTATATTTACTACAGCTATAGATGTGGTCTACAGGCTATATTTACTCCAGCTATAGATATGGTCTACAGGCTATATCTACTACAGTTATAGATATGGTCTACAGGCTATATCTACTACAGCTATAGATATGGTCTACAGGCTATATCTACAACAGCTATAGATATGGTCTACAGGCTATATCTACTACAGCTATAGATATGGTCTACAGGCTATATCTACAACAGCTATAGATATGGTCTACAGGCTATATTTACTTCAGCTATAGATATGGTCTGCAGGCTATATCTACTTCAGCTATAGATATGGTCTACAGGCTATCTCCACTACAGCTATAGATATGGTCTACAGGCTATATCTACTACAGCTATAGATATGGTCTACAGGCTATATCTACAACAGCTATAGATATGGTCTACAGGCTATATCTACAACAGCTATAGATATGGTCTACAGGCTATATCTACAACAGCTATAGATATGGTCTACAGGCTATATCTACAACAGCTATAGATATGGTCTACAGGCTATATCTACTGCAGCTATAGACATGGTCTACAGGCTATATTTACTCCAGCTATAGGTTTGGTCGACAGGCTATATTATTCCATGACTGTTGCAGACAAAGATGGCTGCCAAGAACAGTCGTATGCTTGACGAAGATACTGACTACACAAACAGTAACGGCTTTGAGGACAGAGACTGTCTATCTGGGCATATAGTTAACAGTGTTAAAGATCTCCTACGGGTGAGCTTAGCCTATTTCCTCTTGCATTACCTCAGCTAAATGTCCATTCCAAATGTTGTTTTGGTTTGTTAAAGTTGATAGCTTGGACCTTCTTGTTGTAGTATTTCTTTTCTAGTCTTCTGTTAGACTTGCTGATTAGTCTTCATCTGTCTACTGTTCAATTTAGTCTACAACCAGTTTGAACTCTCTCAATCAAGTTGATGTTGTCAGCCTTCAGATTATTTTATACCAGCAACTAATGTTGTCTTGTGTCTCTGTAGTGGTCAAACAGGTTGGGAAGCGGACAATCAGTCTCCTGCAGTTCTTTGTCTATGACTCCTTCACCTACCAGGTATTCTTGGTCATTTATTGGCACCTTCATACGCCATCAGTTAGTAGCTAGTAAGATAGAGCTTTGGTAGTCTTTATTCATTTCCTTCATCTTTTGGGGAAAGCAAGTTGTTAAGCTAAATAGCCTAAGGCCACTGATACTCACAAACCTATGGCCACAGGCTAGTAGTAACATTTACTATGTTTGTATCCCCACCCACACCCCTAGCGAGCAATGACGGCTTTGACAAGTAACCAAAGATTGGTTCGATGGTTTTTTTACAGTTTCCATTTGTTGAGATAGAAGGTGTCCCGGTCAACAAAAGTGGTCTATAGTTTAACAAGAAACTTCACATTGTTGAGTTCTTGAATGAATTGATTCGCTTTAGTAGGTCAAAGGAAGCTCAAGGCCAAGTTTTGTCTCTTTTTATCTGCCTCACAGAAAACATGCGAGCCTCCAAACATAACGCATCTCTTTTGGTAGTAAATCTCCTGAGTTCCTGGCGTTCTCTACCGAGTCATGTGAGGTTTCACAGCAGGCGCTTGGGCACAGTTCTTGTATCAAAGAGGCAGGAAAGTCAGCAAAGAACTCGGATGAAGTGAATGAAATGGAGACGACAGAAAGCAATGCCACAGCTGCTGTAGATTCAACTGCTAATGAGCTCCACGTTGAGGGTAGTAACTGCATAGGTTAGTTTATTTGATAACTCTAATGTTTACTAGACTTGTTTATTGGATATATCTATTGATTACTATATGACTCTTTGTAAATTGATCTCTTTTGTCTGTGATGGAATAGTTGTATTATCATTTGTTTAGCTATGTTGTCATGGCGGTTTTGTTTTTTATCGCTTTATAGAATGAGTTGACATTGGAAAACTCTGCTTCTTTTATGGTGCTTTTTGTACAATGAATAACTCTATCGCACAGCTTTATGTTTTATTAAAGGGGCACCAGCTGGTTTCGATCTCAGTGTCATAGATTAGACAGCTCCTATAAGTTTGATGTCTCTCAGTTCATCATTAGACGCTTTGTTGACTGAGTGTGACATCACATCCTGTTGGCTTTGCTGTTTCCCTCTGTCCAAACAAGTACATTACATTGTATATTCCTTTTTATAGATAATAGACAGACAACTCCTAAAGCTACAGCTGTTCCCTCTGAAGATGAACCTGAGGTGAGCGAGGCAGATTCAGGAGAGGTACAGACTAGAGTTGTCTCCCATGATGCAAGCGAGCCAGGAGTTGATCCATTCAAGGAATCTGTAAATGTTAGTATCTGCAGGTGTCCTGAATAGTTTACTAACAACTCTAAGTTCTTGTTACTTGTAAACTAGTAGTTTAGTTTTTTGGTGTCAGTTTTCTGTGAAAGGTGTTCCCCTTGTTTTAGTGAGTCATGTAATTGTTACAGCCCTCGGTTGATGCTTTATATTTTATAACTGATACAAGCCGCGTGTTCTATAGCCTGTGAGCCCCCAGAAGTCCTCCTCTAAGCTAGCATTTGTGGAGGAAGATAGATACAAGCAGTGCACACAGTCAATTGAGGAGATAGGCAATGTGTTTGGTGCCAGCAACAGTTACTTGTTGGATGACTTTGGTGAGTCTCTGTTATAGCCTCTGTGTGTAAGAGTTTAGGTCACCCTTACTGCGGTTGTACTCTTGGTATTTTTGGTTTAGGTCCTGAGTCTGAGCCTGCATCCACTATACCTATGCCCGTGTCATACATACCTCAAAATGAATCAGAGGTAAGGTTACACTTATATATAGTGATCTGTCTTCTGCAGAGACTCAACCAATTGTTGACATCGGGTTCTGTTTTGTGCTGATTGATGTGTTCTGGGGAAAGCCATGGAAGCTTTCACAAGTTCTCTTTTGTTAGTTTTAGACATCAAAGTTACTGCTAAGGTGTAGCTGTTAGTTATTGATAGATATTTGCTAGTGGAGCCATGTTTGTTGTACATAGACATCTGTATTTTATTATCACATACAACTATGTGTTTGTATCGTGTGTTGTTTTAGGTGCGAGCAATAGCAGATGCTGCACTAGATATATTCTGGTCAGCGCGTTGCCGTGGAGAATCCTGGGGTAGTCTGGTTCCCACTGACCAATACCTGGACACCAAGGATAAACTGGAGTTGCAGGCAACATCCACTTCATCTTTCAAACATTTATTGTTTGATTTGATTCGTGAAATGCTCTCTGATATTTATCAAGTGAGTTCTTGTATTGTAACAAATGTAGTCCGTGTTACAGCCGGTATCAGTATTACTGCTACTGCTTCTACTACTGCTACTGCTTCTACTTTTACTGCTGCTTCTACTACTGCCACTGCTCCTACTGCTTCTACTGCCACTGCTACTGCTACTACTACTGCTACTACTACTGCTACTGCTTCTACTGCCACTGCTACCACTACTACTGCCACTGCTACTGCTACTACTACTGCTACTGCTTCTACTGCCACTGCTACTGCTACTACTACTACTGCCACTGCTCCTACTGCTTCTACTGCCACTGCTACTGCTACTACTACTGCTTCTACTACTGCTTCTACTGCCACTGCTACTGCTACTACTACTGCTACTACTACTGCTACTGCTTCTACTGCCACTGCTACTACTACTACTGCCACTGCTCCTACTGCTGCTACTGCCACTACTACTGGTTCTACTGCTGCTGCTACTACCACTACTACTGCAACTACTACTGTTGCTGCTGTTCCTGATGCTAGCATTTGATTTATTTCGCCAGTTTTTCGGTCAAAAACTGTTTTCACTTCCATCATGTTGAAAGGTTTCATTTTTGTAGACAGTCCCGCTGTTTGGAATGGTTTGTTTGTATGTTATTCCTTGTTGACTTCTGTTTTTGTAGAATGAGAAGAGTTTTGTGACTTCAACCAATCAGAGGCTTAGTAGAGGACCACTATACAGATACTATAGGCACAGGCAACCACCCACAACATTAGATCAGTGAGTGTCTGAGGCTTCTTGTACATTTGTATTACTCTATACAATAGCGCAGTTCTATCAGTACAACATTACTTGTTATATACTTGTACATTACATGAGCTGGTACCCTTAGACAATAGAGAACATGTATGTACAGGTATATTTGTAACACTACTGCATGCTGTTGTAGACTGAGAGAGGTAATACACCGAAACATGTATCCGACAGTGACTGGCAATTCGGTTTCCTCATCCGCAACATCTATAGAGAATGTGGATGCACTTCTAATGCAGGTTTGTTTATCTTCTCTCCCTGTCATGTGACCAGTTTCTCTCTTGTGATTGGCTAAGTAGTTTCGCTAGCAGACTAACCTTTTATTGAGCATACCTTCAGGTGTACTTGTATAGATTAGTTGACTCAAATCAGTACATATTTTTGTTTGTTTGTTTAAATCATCGGAAATTGTCATCGGTGTCAGCTGCTGATTGGTTTGTGGTGTACAGGAGCTGAGAGATGAGGAAGTAAGTTGGCTGCAGTATGAAGAGGATGTTGAGACAGTCAGAAATGGTTTAGTGGACCAGATCTTTGAAATTTTATTGAATGACAGCATATCCGCTATTAAAGATGCTTACAATAGAAAACACAACATCCAGGTGGGTTTTTGTATGTATCATTTATATACGGTTTTGTAGGTCATGTGCATGTGTTTATACTGGTTTATAGGTCATACTATGTACTGTTATGTAGGTCATGTGCATGTGTATATACTGGTTTATAGGTCATACTATGTACTGTTATGTAGGTCATGTACATGTGTATATACTTGTTTATAGGTCATACTATGTACTGTTATATAGGTCATATACATGTGTATATACTGGTTTATAGGTCATACTATATACTGTTATGTAGGTCATGTACATGTGTATATACTGGTTTATAGGTCATACTATATACTGTTATGTAGGTCATGTACATGTGTATATACTGGTTTATAGGTCATACTATGTACTGTTATGTAGGTCATGTACATGTGTTTATACTAGTTTATAGGTCATACTATGTACTGTTATATAGGTCACGTACATGACCTATATAACAGTACATAAGTCTCTACATGACCTATAAAACAGTACACAAGTAGGCGTGACCTTGGTGAAAATACGTATCATGACCTATATAACAGTATTAACACATGTGTTTATACCGGTTTATAGGTCATACTGTGTACTGTTATATGGGTCACGCTATGTACTGTTATATAGGTCATAATATGTACTGTTATATAGGTCATGAATATATATTTGTGTAATGTCATATAGGTCACATATATACTTATGTACTGTTGTGTAGGTCATGTCTATGTTTGTGTATTGTGATCGAGGTCATGTATATACTTATTTACTGTTATATAGGTCATGTATATACTTGTGTAATGTGATATAAGCCACGTATGTACTGTTATATAGGTCATGTATGTACTGTTATATAGGTCATGTATGTACTGTTATATAGGTCATGTATGTACTGTTATATAGGTCATGTATGTACTGTTATATAGGTAGCATCTGTCCTTTTATAAAGATAATGCTATGTTACTGCTATGCTGATTGATAATATTGCTACTGTTGTCTTTGTAGCCGACAGAGTGATAAACCTGAAGACATTTTGTTTCACCTTACCCCGTGGAGCCAGATCAATGGGATGGCATACTGATTGGTCAGCAGGACCTTATTTCTCCACTTTAACTTTTTGTTTATTTGTTTTGTGTTTTTGTGAGAAAGAGTGAGTTTATTGTGTGAGAACATTTAAACCCTGAAAGTTTGAAGGTAGAAAATAGGCGTGTGTTAAAGTGTAAGCACGCCTGGTTCTTTGCAGCATAGAACTAGCATAGAACTTTTAGCATAGAACTGTCATACAAAGAGTGCTGAAGTAGTAGCAGTGGGTTAATGAGGTAGAAAATAGGCGGGTATTAAAGTGTAAGCACACCTGGTTCTTTGCAGCATAGATCTAGCATAAAACTTTTAGCATAAAACAGTCATACAAAGATATGTTAGTTAATAATTTCTTTGCCGTCCTTCACACATTCCGCCCCATTGGCGACAGCCCCAATAATTTGACTGCAACGAAAAAACACTCTACAAGCTTGTCCTTCATACATCCTGGTGTTCGCGGCGCATCCTCACCTTGATGTGCTCTGCCTTCTTGAGTAGCTCGTAGGCTTCTCGTGTTACTTGGTGCAGCTTCTTCACCTAACTTTTGATCCCTCTGAGTCTTTCTCTTCTTCTTGTCTGCTCCTTCTCCTCCTCATGCTCTAGCGCTGACCTCTAATGTGTATTTGTTCGCTCTGTCCTTTGTCTCTGTTCTTGGTGTTCGACCTCTCTTTCGGGTGTGTACTTTTTATCTTTCACAGCTGCGTCAACTTTCTCTGGGATTGTCTCTCTTTTTTTCTAGGAGGGGATGATTCCCTCGTTACTCCTAGTCGCTTTTGGACTGGCATCTTTCTATCGGTGGCCGATTCTCTTGGCTGGGGGTCGAGGTGCCAAATGACTCCACCCAATAAATTTGCAAAATTCGGCGTAGGTGGCCTTGCCAACTTCGTTTAATGGTTTGTTCTCCCCTCCATGTGCTGCCGCTCTATCCTGACTTTGTATGTGCTTTAAGATAGCATCCCCTGAGGAGCTTTTTTTCACACAAGCATCGAACAAAAAGGTAAAGTGTTTCCGAATATGGTACACCACCCTTTCTCTAGAGTGCTGAAGTTGGCATATTCGGCACCTCCACTTGTCCTCGTCCCCTGCCTTATCTACTGCCCTTTTTATGGCCTGCAGTGTCTCTCCTGTGAGCCATATCTCTCAAATATTTGTGGTAGTGGTGGTTTCTTCTGCAACAGAAACACTACTAATACAAATGGGTGTATGGGTGCTTCGATCTTGGTCTTGGTTAGCAAAACCTCTTTATGAGGTATTCTAACAGAGAGCCGTCTCATTTGCCCATCTAATGCATCCGTCAGTGACTGTTTAGATACTGCGGTCAACTTCTCAAATGCTCCTGTAGATGAGATGTCGAACTTGTCCTGTGTAGTTCTGTCCTGTGCCCTGCCGATAGGTCTAGCCATCTCCATTTTTAAAACTTTGGCGATATAGAAGGGTAACTGCGTGTGGTGACTCTGCTTGTGGTTGATTGGCAACTGATCGCTGGCGAGTTCTTCCGCTTTTTATATAGTCTTTGGCGCCTTCGGCCTCATTTTCATTCGCCCACACGACTGGTGGTTAGTTACATCGGGGGAGGGGGGAAGGGCATCGATTATGGTGGCAATAGTTTCTCTGGGTTGGAATCGTTTCTTCGCCAACGGAGAGGGAATAATTCCTCGATCTTTGTTTCTTCTTGCTTTTCCCGGTGTACCACTTTTACCTAGTCATTTTCCTCCGGATTTTCTCCTGTTTTTTAGCTTATTTTAGGGGAATGGTTCCTCCTGGGGATCCCTTCGTCTCTTGGGGGGTGTTTCTCCTCTACTGGCCCCCTCCCATCATCTCATAACAATGATAATTGTCAAACCTCTTTGGCTTATTTCTTTCCCTTTGTGGTCGGGCTAAGGGGGATGGTTGTCCTGGTTGGCTGACTTGGGCTGGCCAGTCTGCTTCAGCAAGAGGGATGGTGTCCCCTTGTCACAGGGGCTTTCCTGTGGTTATTGGTGGGGTAGTGCTTACTTCTCCCCTATGATTGATCTCTATGGGTTCCCTCATCTCGCTATTCCTTTTTTCTATTCTTGTTTGTTCTTCCCTTCCTACGGGGGGTAGGGTAAGTGTTGGGGGACGTTGGTATTGTTCTTCTATGGTTTGGGTAAGGGCTGGACTGGTTTGGCCAGGTCCCCGGGCTGAGGATTGGTTTTGGTGGCCTTCCCCCCTGGTTCCTGGTTCATGTTGGGCCTTAGAGCGGGCTCCTTGCATGGTGGGGCTCTGCCCACTGGTTCTTCACAAGTTCGATAGTGGCTTAGTTTCCGTCCATTTTTGATTGACCATTGCCCCTTCCTCTCTATTTTGTATGTGTGATTGGGGAATGCCTCAGTGACTCGATAGGGGCCCACAAATCGGGGTTGTAGTTTAGGATTGCTCCCATTCACCCTCCTTTTATTTTCTATTACTATCAGCTCCTCTTTTTGGAACACCGGGGGCTCGTCATTCTTTTGCTGATGTACTTCCTGTTGCCTCTCTTGGAGGTAGAGATGTGCCTTCTGCCAATACTCCTGTACCTTTGCTTCGTATTCCGTGTTATTCTGTTGCTCCAGTGGAGGGGGGCTCCCTGTTAGCTGTTTCGGGAGACGTATTTCTTGTCCCACTATCAGCATGTTGGTGGTTTCCCCCGTAGCGAAATATGATGTCCCTCGGCATGCTCTCATGATCTGGGGGAGGAGGCTGTCCCATTTGTCTTGTCTTTTTGACGGGATGAGAGCGCATAATGCGTCTCCTAATGTGCGATTTTGCCTTTCGATCACCCCATTTCCCTGTGGGTGGTAAGAGGTCGTCAGTAGTAATATATGAGCAGATCTCCCTACCAAGTGTTTTTTTGTGGATCTGGTCTTGGGGGTTATGCAATGAGTTACGACGTTGGGTGAATTCGCCGAGTTTATATTGTATTTTACTTGAGGGGTACTTGAGTGGCATTTGAATGGCATTTAAGTGGCATTTGAGTTTTTGATTATTTTTTTACTTAATTTGAACTCATATGGCAGCTAGATTTTGAATGTTTGGCATTTAAGTTTTGATACTTTTTTCACATAATTTGAACTCATATGGTATCTTGAGAGAGAGGAGAGAGAAGACAGAGAGGAGAGAGGAGAGAGAAAGGAGAGAGGAGTTTTATCTACATTGAATAACTATATTGATCAAAAATGAAACATTATATGATTATATACATTGATTACATAATAAGTAGGGAAAATCTTCCTATATAATATAGCTAGAGTCAGTAAATACTAAGTAATACAAAGCACTACAACTTGTAATGACAATCAATGTATACATACATATGGTATCTTGAGATAAAGAAAGAGAGAGAGGAGAGAGGGAGAGAGAGAGGAGAGAGGAAGAAAGAGAGGAGAGAGGAGAGAAGAGATATATCTACATTGAATAAATATATTGATCAAAAATGAATCATTATATGATTATATACATTTATTACATAATAAGTATGGAAAATCTTCCTATATAATATACCTTAGAGAGAGGAGAGAG